>CM050168.1:122883801-123376301 GCA_027410445.1 Discoglossus pictus
TAGTTATTTTAATAATGCATTGATCATGCCTAAAGTTTTTATCTCAACCGTGATAAGGTTATTAAGGGGAGGTTGGGAGGGGCTAAATGATTTTAGATTTGAGAAGAGAAAATAATAATCATGGATAGGCTGCCCCAGAATCAAAATCTCATTGCAAGGGGAAGTCTCTTCATTACAACAGCTGAACATTGTGTTGGAAGACTTTGTTTCTGAAAATGTAGTAGCTGCCTGCTATAAAAAGTCACCTCTTCCCACTGACCTTATAGTGTGGGTGAATACCAGGAGCAGCTCAGTCTGAATTTTGAAAGAAAGTTTAATACTGAATATTGTTTTTTTTCTGTCATTAATGACCAATCCCTAATTTCGGCATCTATCTCCAGTTGTTAGAGCATTACAGCGGTCCTTTAATTTATACATTTGTGAATGATTTGTGCTTCAGTGCAATATATGTGCATTTTCAGTTAGCATACAAGTAAATGCAGCCATAATTTTACACAGACTAAATCAATCATGGATCAAGGTCACAGAGAGTGGACAAGGAGAAATGCACTAGGCTCAGGCCTAGGCTGGCTTATTGTAAGGAGCAGCAGGCTGCCTGAAGATACAGGTCCAGGGCCATGTAGTACAGTATATATCTGTCTGTAAGAAAATAGAGTGATGCACAGAACTGAATGGGCCTAGGGAACCAAAAAACTAAATTAATCTCTTGGCATAATATTTTGTTGTTTTTTTCCTGTAAATTCACTCCCCAATTTACAGGAAGGGAGAGAGGAGAGAACATGGAGATATCTGGAGGGCTTGTAAGATAATATGATCTGATTGTATTTGACACCAAAACCCTTCCCTCTCACAGGTCTAGAAGCAGGCTGCTTGCATCAATAAATGCAAGTACTGCTCTCTAGACATTATAACTTTTTGAAGATTCTAACAATATATAGTATTATATGGACTCAGTGCCATGGTTATCTAATTATTAAAGGACCATTATGGTCTATTTTGTCTATAAGGACAACAAAAAACAATGTATGTGCTCTACACCATAAATAAGAGGGTGGAGAGTCATATGGATTTTTTTACATTGACTTATATACTTTCATTTTAGTTTAGTCACTGTATTGGGAATTGAACCCAAACCACTTTCTACCACAGACAACAGCATAAGTTGTGTGCCACAGACGATAATACTACCCATTTTTGCTAGCGTAGTCACAGGTAGTTACTATTTTATTGAACACTGCCTGATTCAAAGCTTCTACACCCACATGGTACAGAGCTCCTGCCTCCTTCAGGCAGAGGCAACAAACTGAAATAGCCTGACTTCAAATGATCACTCATCCATGAATTAAGCATCAATTAAAAAAATGAAAACACTTTTTCCCACATGCTTTTTTACCCTCTATCTTATGGTGCAGAGCTAATATGGGAGACTTTTGTGATCCTTTAAATAATATCCAATCTATGATTCTGTGTAACTAGAGTGTGTAGTTTTTGAAAGCTTCTATTTAATTATTTAAGTATCACAGGTTGAACTTTAAATAATCATATTTCATCTACAGCTTTGGGATAATATTTTTAAACATAATAATACATTCTTGCAATTACATGTCCAACTGATATTACCCCCACTTGTATCTGGATTAGAATCTTATAAACAGGTCTCATAATAGGAATGAGCAGAGGAGATAAACTATATTTTAGTGGGCTAGTTTGCGGAGCAGGCAATTATTTTCACGGTATGTTATACTATTTCATAGTCAGAAATCTATTTAAAGAATGTTAGACTTATATTACACTGAATTCATTAGACAATTTAAATATGAGTGTTATGAGTGGCTGGTGATCCATTTAGCCTTCAAATTTAATAGAATAATAAATGCAATCAAATAAGCTAGTTGTAAATACTTAAAAGAACCACTGTAATTCAAGAAAACGGGCAGTTGTTTGTGAAGTATATAAGTATATAACAGGGGTGGGCAATTAATTTGCCAAAGGGGCCACCCTCCAGTGACATATATGTACACACACATTATATATATATATATATATATATATATATATATATATATATATATATATATATATATATATATATAAAAAACTAAATTTTCTTGTCACCCCTCCAACCCCCTCAGCAGCAATATTCACCCCACCCCAGCAGCACCATTCACCCCTCCAACCCCCTCAGCAGCAATATTCACCCCCCCCAGGCCCCCTTAGCAGCACCCTTCACCTCCAACACCCGCTCAGCAGCACATTCACCCTTTCAGCCCCCTCAGCAGCAATACTCACCCCAGCCCCCCTCAGCAGCATCATTCACCCCAGCCACCCTCAGCAGTACCATTCACCCCCAAACAACCCCAGCTCCCTCAGCAGCACCATTCACCCCCAACACCACCAGGCCCTCCTTAGCAGCACCATTCACCCCCCCCCCCCCCCATAAAAACAGGCCCCCCTCAGGAGCATTATTCAACCCCTCAAAACCCCATGGCCCCTTGTCACACTATTCACCCCCATCAAGCCCCCTGCACTTCATTCACCCTCCTCTTGTGCATGGCTGTCCCTGTGCAGGATCCTATTGCTCAGAGGTCGGGTATCCTTCCCCTGCGGAGCTTCATACTGCAAGGTCACATGACATTATTAGGAATTCCCCTCCCCTGCTGTATGAAGTTCCGGCAGGGGAAGGATACCCAACCACTAAGCAATGGGATCCTCGACAGGGGCCGACGAAGGCCAGGCAGTCTTGGGAGCTCCGCTCAGTCACCTCCTCCTGGGCTGTGCATCGGGTGCCATGGTGCCATTGTAGCAGACCGGACAGGGACAGCCCACGGGCCGGATGTGGCCCACGGGAAGAAAAATGCCCAGATCTGTTATATAATATTATCAGCTGTGTAAACCAGGGAAATAAAAGAGTATTCAAAATGAAACAATACTTTTGAAGACTGTTTATCAACAGAGGAATCTATTTTGGTTTTATTAAATACCATCCTGGGAGATGGATCATGAGGATGTACTTTTTTATTTAAAAACTAGTTTAATTGTTAAACAGATATATATTTCTTTGTTTTACAATGTACAAATTATAATACTTCTACTAGTTTATTCTATTTCAAATGCAGTTTTGCTGAAGTGGAAGCTGCCAAAAGCTTCTATTTGTTCAATGGAAATATGGCAGCTAAAACTGAACAAATGAAAGGGTCATTAGCTTATATGGACACACCCTCTAGAATCAAAAGCACCCCAGTAAAGAAAATGGAAGTCTGCAGTAAATAATAATTGCATGTAAAAGTGAAAAAATTTAAAAACTGTTTCGTTTCTTTTACTTTGTAAAAAACTGCTCATTATTAAATGTAGTTATTTAAAAGAACCATACTTAAACAATTTAACCAGTGTGATTTAATAAATCGATATTTTACTGAAACCATTTTTCTGAATAGTAAATCATTTGTGAGATATTGATGTCAAGTTGCACCTCTATGTGCTTTTTAAATTGTTAAGAGAGCTTGATATTTGTGGAGAAGAGGGTCTAACTGCATGGTAACATTAGGACACATAGGGCCCTATTCTATTAGAAGCTTGCAAATGCCTCAAACCAGTCATTTTTGCTGCAGGTGTTTTTTTGTATAAATGTTTAGATGTATTCTATTGACTCCAGACCACAATTTACTCATTAAGCCTAAACCTGTAAACCCTGCCTTTTTAAGTCTGATTTCAGGGGGCGTGATCATATGATCTGACAATATTTAAGCAAGCCGATCATTTACTTCTTAGACACAACCAAGAGAAAATTAGACCGTCATCATGACATAATAAGTCATATTTGCCTATTGGGCTCGCAATCAAGCAATCTATAAAATGCATTAGATCATCTGTTCTAGTCCATGTGGTTTTCATGATATGCATTAACCCCTTGAGTGCTCGGATTGATATTACTCAGAAATAACATCTTAAAATAATATTTTCTAATTTTATATTTGTCGGTTTGAGACTGTTGTTCAATGAATTTTAATTCCATGCCTTCCCATGCGTTTAAAATACAGTATTGTGTGTTTATTTGCTGTTACAGCTCCAATAAGTGGTTGTAAAAGCACTTGTGAGTCCTATTTAGTACTCGTAATAATTTTGACAGAAACATGATACTTTTTTAAGTTACGGGTTAGACTTCATTTGTGACCTAGCTCTACAAGTCTAATAGAATATCAATTTTGTGTAATTTTAATTAATTAGGGCTCGTAATATTCGAGCTGTGCTAAAACCAATGGAGTTCTAAGGCTGGTTTTGATTCTTCGGCTGGCCCTTAGTGTTTGTGGGCAGGTAACTTGTAATGGGATTGTGAGTAGCTAATAGAATATGTGGTAATATTGAGAGCAGTTTTAAGTGTGTTTAAATTTACAAATTAGGCCTTTAATTTTTGCCACAAACAGTTGGAAGGTGGAATATTTAAAGATAATATTTGCACTACTTTACAGAAAGGATACTAGTTATGTGGAACATCTTTCCAGTAGAAGTGGTAGAGACAAACAAGGTTATGGGATTTAATCATGCCTGAGATAAGCACACAGCTAAATTAAGCCAATCTTTAAGTAGAAATAACGGGCAGGCTAAATAGGCATTTTTTTGCATACAGTGCATTGCAAAAGTATTCACTCCCCTTGGCATTTTTCATGTTTTGTTACCTCACAACCTGGAATTAACTTGGATTGTTTGAGGATTTGCATCATTTAATTTACAGAACATGCCCACAACTTTGAAGATGTTTTTTTATTTTTATTGTGAACAAATAGGACGAAATAAAAGAAAAAGTCAATGTGCATCACTATTCACTAACCTAAAGCCAATACTTTGTAGAGCCACCTTTTGCGGCAATCACAGCTCCAAGTCGCTTTGGATAAGTCTCTATGAGCTTGCCACATCTTACCACTGGGATTTTTGCCCATTCCTCTTTGCAAAACTGCTCCAGCTCCTTCAAGATGGATGGTTTGCGCTTGTGAACAGCAATCTTTAAGAACTGACCATAGATTTCCTATTGGATTGAGGTCTGGGCTTTGACTAGGCCATTTCAACACATTTACATGTTTCCCCTTAAACCACTCAAGTGTTGCTTTAGCAGTGTGTTTGGGGTCATTGTCCTGCTGGAAGGCGAACCTCCGTCCTAGTCTCAAATCACACACAGAGTGGTACAGGTTTTGCACAAAAATTCCCCTGTATTTAGCACCATCCATCTTTCCCTCAGCTCTGACCAGTTTCCCAGTCCCGGCTTCTGAAAAACATCCCCACAGCATGAAGCTGCCACCACCATGTTTCACTGTGGGGATGGTGTTCTTTGGGTGATGTGATATGTTGGGTTTGCGCCAGACATAGCATTTTCTTTGATGGACGAAAAGTTCAATTTTAGTCTCATCAGACCAGAGCACCTTCCACCATTTTTGCTGAAAGTAATGGCTTTCTTCTGGCCACTCTGCCATAAAGCCCAACTCTATGGAGCGTGCAGCTTATTGTCGTCCTATGTACAGATACTCCAGTCTCTGCTGTGGAACTCTGCAGCTCCTCCAGGGTTACCTTAGGTCTCTGTGCTGCCTCTCCGATTAATGCCCTCCTTGCCCGGTCCGTGAGATTTGGTGGGCGGCCGTCTCTTGGCAGGTTTGCCGTTGTGCCATGTTCTTTCCATTTGGTTATGATAGATTTGATGGTGCTCCTGGGGATCATCAAAGATTTGGATATTATTTTATAACCTAACCCTGACTTGTACTTTTCAACAACATTATCCTTTACTTGTTTGGAGAGTTCCTTGGTCTTCATGGCAGTTTTTGGTTAGTGGTGCCTCTGGCTTAGGTGTTGCAGCCCCTGGGGCCTTTCAAAAAAGGTGTGTATATTTAATGACAGATCGTGTGACACTTAGATTGCACACAGGTGGACATCATTTCACTAATTATGTGACTTCTGAAGGTAATTGGCTGCACCAGAGTTTTTTATGGGCTTCATAACAAAGGGGGTGAATACATACACACATGCCAATTTTCTGTTTTCTATTTCTAAAAAATAGTTTTATGTATAAATTTTTCTCATTTCACTTCACCAACTAAGACTATTGTTGTTCTGATCCATCACATAAAATTCAGATTAACAAAACATTGAACTTATGGCTGTAATGTAACAAAATAGGTAAAAAGTCAGGGGGGTGAATTATTTTGCAAGGCACTGTATCTACCCTCAGTTCTCTGTTTCTAGGTGTCAGTTAGTTTGGGGTGGCAGTTCCTATAACCTACATTCTCTCTACTAACAGTATTGTAGCCATGCTTTTTTCTATTTATTACTGGCTGCCATCTTTAATTTATCAGATGTGATACTCTAAGACACCAGGCAACGCTGAGTTATTTATTTACCAACGTGACATTTTTACTAGAGCCTTCAGAATGAAGCTGCTTTTCTAGGAAGCTGTAGAATATTAATAGAACTGCAAGTTTAAGAACTAAATGAGAAGATGAGAGCTAAGATAATTAGTGCTTTTATCTTCCCCTTTAAAAAAAACAAAGGTTTATTTGCCCCTTAAACAGGCCAATAAAATCAAATTGGCATGCAGTGCAATGTTCTGAATACATAATCAGGCATGTCCTGGTATTAAAGGAAGATGCTAATATTTAAATAGTGTATGTCATTGTTCTCAAACTCTCTAAATAATGTGAAAGGTCTCTAAGTAAATCATGGGCAGAGCGGCTTCTGCAGCTGCTCCAACACTAAATGCAAGTTATCATCTGCCATTTACACAAAATATAAAGGCTCAAAAGTTCAGAGACACTAACAGAAAACTCTGCACTGTGGGCCATTTTTCTCATTATATGGTAGCTTAAAAAGGGCCACTTTTATAAGAATGTTTTAAAGGTATATCTAAGTTTCCCTGCTTTTAACATTTTCTATTCAAACACATACTGCTTATATCAAAAACACACATTACTAATATTCATTCTATATACATACCGATTTGTTATTATTATTTAACTATAAAATGTGTCTTCCACACCCTCAGAGCACCTAACATAGGCACAGTGTACCTACCAATAGAAACACTGCATTTGGATATTCCATGTTTCCTTGCTAGACAAACTTTCATTACAGATTGAAACAATGTGTAGTTGCCTGAGATTGGCCAGAACAAATTATGAATTTTATGCTAATTTTAGCCGGTATTTCCTTGGGTGTTTCTCTAAAAATCACCTGCTTTCAACAGATGTAGCCAACTTTAGGGTAAGCTTAATAATATTTTGTGTGGTATTTTTTCATGCAGATGTTTTCATACACCGCTGATTCTCCTCTATCAGATGCACTCATAATCCAGGAAACTTAGATATGCCTTTAACTAGGTGACTTACTTCAATTTATTCTCCTTATTCTGATACAATGACACCCTACAAGGTATTGAAATTGTAAAACAGACCTTACTGTCTGAGGTGCTGGGTCTGACTCCTCCTTCCCTCCATGGAAGCCGTGAGATAGGTGTTCATT
The DNA here is from genome assembly GCA_027410445.1 of Discoglossus pictus. Taxonomy (NCBI): domain Eukaryota; kingdom Metazoa; phylum Chordata; class Amphibia; order Anura; family Alytidae; genus Discoglossus; species Discoglossus pictus. The sequence continues at coordinate 122,891,299 of CM050168.1, forward strand.
TCATTGGTTAAATATGTTAATTAGTCATCATGGAACACATATGGCATGGTGAAGGCATGATCATACAGCACAGGAGTAAGTCACAACTCCGGCATAATTAAACAGCTGTCTAATGAAAGGAACACCTATCTCCTGACTCCCAGACAAACAATGTGAGTCATATAACAGTAGGATGGTCAGACAGCCCCAGCACATCAGACGGGTAAGTTTAATTTTAAACAATTGTATTTACAGATGGCTTTATTGTTCACTTTATATAAATACATTTTGTGAACTAGATGCTTACAGTCCTTTACCAAGTACTTACACTTGTCTTTTAATAGCTGCCTGTGAAATAACCTATTGAAAACTGTATAGTATATTTCATTTATTCTTTGCAACTTCAAGAAAACTAAAAGATTTTGCAGCAAATCACATCAAGCTCAGCTTTTTTTATTTCTAAGACTCCTATTGTATTTTTGCAGCTGCAACCCCTGTTAATACAGAGTCCTCCGGGTCATATTCTGGAGTAGATTTCTCTCCTCTGCAAGGTCATGTGACTGAGCGCTCGCTTCCTTTAGCAGACACTAAGGAATATGCCTCTAGTCATCTGTAACCATTCCTGCCTATTATTCTCTGCATAAAAGCAGCAACATCTTACAAAAGAAAAGAGGACGCAGTTCCAGACGCTTACTAATGGCAAAAGAATTTAAAAAGAAAAGCGAATTAAATGAAAAAAATAAATTAAACATACATCAAACGATTATCTAAATTATATCATAAAATGTTGTACTAAAATGAACAGTATAAATAGAAAAAGATAGAAACCAAGATTTACATTCTGAGGCTAGAGTCACACAATTGTTATTATAATTTAATCCACAACATATATTTTTTGCCCCCTGGTGGGGCATATGTATATATAACTGGTTGTTATAATTAAATTAATAAGCGCTATGCTAATATAATAAAGGAAACATTGTATAGGAGGCTTGTTGCGAGAATGCAAAATACTTCAGGTGAGAGAATGTTACATGCCTTGTGACTACAACATGCCCCCATGGAGTGAAGTGTTGAGAAGGTAAATGTAAATTTAGCTCTAGTACTACAGTGGTCATAAATTAAAAAAATAAAATTTGGGAAAACTGCATTTGAAAATAGGCAACACACATTTAAAATGTAAAAAAATACAGCCTATATTATAATTATATGTAACTATGCTGCTGTGGAATCTACCATTTTAGTTTCCAGTGATCTACTTTCTTAAGTAGGAGAAGACTTTGATTGCAGAAATGATGTTTGGTCTGCACAATGGAAATGTGCAATTTACATTTGCCAGTGCTCTTATAAGGACAATGTAAAGCTTATTAGTTTACAAGGATCCACCCTATTAAGAAGGAAGCTGCAGTGAAGAAAATGAAAGACTGCAAATACAGGCATCACAGTCTCTTCTGTTATATCCCTAATCCTGCCCGTAGACACTCTCTGGCACTTGTCTCCTCTTTCTGTGGAAAGAACACACTAATAGATGCAGGAACAAATGTGGGGTAGACACAAATGCAACCTAAAAGGCCTTACACACGGTGCAGGTGCACCCAAAGATGCAGTGCTAAGAAAGAGAAGGTAAGGGCAAGAGATTTATGAGGGACATATAGTATATTTTTACTTGTAATACAGTTAATACAGAGATACCGCCGATACAGAAGGTGCAATGCACCAGGGCCCTCCTCTCGGAGGCAAAGAAACTAATCCGCCATTCCCCTTTTGGTTGCCCGGGCTCCCTTGGACTCTCCACTCCCCCACTAGGGCTAGCCACGACTGCGCTCCATTCACTTGCTCCACCACTAGTTGATACATTTGCAATCATTAGAGTCACAGGTACTGCATTATATAATTATAGTAGCTACTTGCCAGAAATGACGAGAATAACATTGTAAGGCATAAAGCATAATGTTTTTACTTCTATGTTTTACAGTGGGGATGGTGTTCTTGGGGTCATAGGCAGCATTCCTCCTCCTCCAAACATGGCGAGTTGAGTTGAAGCCAAAGAGCTCCATTTTGGTTTCATCTGACCACAACACTTTCACCCATTTCTCCTCTGAATCATTCAGATGTTCATTGGCATACTTCAGACGGGCCTGCACATGTGCTATCTTGAGCAGGTATCTTGCGGGCACTGCAGAATTACAGTCCTTCATGGCGTAGTGTGTTACCAATTGTTTTCTTGGTGACTATGGTCCCAGCTGCCTTGAGATCATTAACAAGATCGTCCTGTGTAGTTCTGGGCTGATTCCTCACCGTTCTCATGATCATTGAAACTCCACGAGGTGAGATCTTGCATGGAGCATCAGACCGAGGGAGACTGGCAGTTATTTTGTGTTTCTTCCATTTGCGAATAATCGCACCAACTGTTGTCACCTTCTCACCAAGCTGCTTGGCGATGGTCTTGTAACCCATTACAGCCTTGTGTAGGTCTACAATCTTGTCCCTGACATCCTTGGACAGCTCTTTGGTCTTGGCCATGGTGGAGATTTTGGAATCTGATTAATTGATTGCGTCTGTGGACAGATGTCTTTTATACGTGTAACAAGCTGAGATTAGGAGCACTCCCTTTAAGAGAGTCCTCCTAATCTCAGCTTGTTACCTGTATAAAAGACACCTGGGAGCCAGAAATCTTGCTGATTGATAGGGGATCAAATACTTATTTCACTCACTGACCTGCAAATCAATTTATTATTTTTTTTCTTTTTTTTTTTTGCTGTTATTCTGTCTATTACTGTTAAAATACACCTACCAATAAAATCAATAAAATTATGGACTGATCATCAATTTGTCAGTGGACAAATGTTCAAAATCAGAAGGGGATCAAATACTCACTATATATATATATATATATATATATATATATATATATATATATATATATATAGATAGATCTGCTTCTCTCCACCTCCAATGATGTTCAGTGGTGAGAGCAGATCTCCCCAGTATGCGGTTCTCAAATTTCCAACTACATTGATTTATTTGCCTAGAGTGCCTATTGCACGGGAGGAGGTAGGTCTATTGATGAATAAACCCTCTATATACGATGCAGATATTGGAAATTCTGGCAAGGCAGTTGTTAACAATAGAGTGTTTTAAGACTGTACCAAAGCTATCGGTTGGATTCACTAGTAATGTTAAGCAGCTTTTCAGTTTATAACAAGGACATGCAATTCCATTTTAATCTGGTTTGCAGGTTGAAAGCTGCAAATATGTATTTCCAAGAAGCAGATATGTAAAACAAATCTATTCTTCAAGACATGCATTTCAATTTATTATGTTTTAAATACAGAGAAAAATGTATATGGTTTAAAAAAATTAAATCATTGAGTAGCTGTTGTACGAAAAGGTTTTGAAAATGAATGTTTCAATAGATTTTTCCATTGTTTGTGCAGTAAATTAAAATTCTAATTATATTTGTCCTTCAATGAAACAACTAAATTATATTATGTACCTTTGCGCCTGTATTCTACAGAACATATTAAGATGTTTTTTGTTTTGTTAATCATTGAGGTAAATTGTTTAATAATTGCTGCTTTTTGGATAAAGCTTTCAAAAAATGATCAGATAAGTCATTGACGAGGTTTTGCTTGAAATTGCTTCAGTAGTTTTCAATGACCTTGGGACCATACCCACAGATATGGTTTAGCTGTTCAATTACTTCTCAAGCCTAAACCAGTCACTGCTCGTGTGCATATGGTGTGTATGTACAATTTGTCCTTGATGTTCTGGTGAAGATGTCAAGCGCCTAACTTAATCCTTTTTAATCTGAGAGAAGATGTTTGCAGCACAATAGGAAAAAAAAAGAAAGGAAAAAACCTTAATAAAGAGACTTTGAAAAATGGACACAATTATAAGAATGTAAAAATCGGAAAAACATTTTTTAGACAGAAAGTATATATTTTTGGCACTTACCTATAAAAAAATTATATTTTAAAATATTATTTTTCTGGTACAGTTAGGTTGAGTGATGACAGCCCAATTGTATAAAAAATATGAACACCAGGCAAAACAACACCAAATTAAACAGACTTTCTTTTTTAAATATATTAATGTTATGCTTTTTAATTTAAAGTATTACAAATGTTTAATTGACATGTGACATTTATTTATTTCTGTCTTATCTTTCTTACTTAATTTAGTTATATTTAAAGGAAGCTTGAAAATAAATTGTCTTTTTGGTATCCTTTTATTGAATGTCCCACTAATCAAAAAAATGCTTTAAACATACCATTGATCAGTGGAAAGGTCTGTGGCAATAAGCAATAATAGATGAAAGTTAGTTATGGGTATCACAAAGTGTACATCTTGAAAGTTTCAAAGAAGTTAACACCCTTTTGCTACTTTTAATTCATGTATAATAACTTTTAATCCATAAAACATACCATTTTAAAAGCACAGCAAAAAAAATTCATTACATGTTTCTCTAATATTATTTCAAGATTCTTGAGTACACATTTTGAGAGATAACAGAGGTGCCTCAGTTTATTTTTCAGAAAATGAACACTACTAATACTATATATATATATATATATATATATATATATATATATATACACACAGTATGTATATATATATGGAATATCATTTCTGAATAAAGGGACTCTTTAAACTTGTTTTGTCTTTATGTAAATATTTTAACAAGATTACTTAATTTAAACCTCTTCTATATAAGTGTCAAAAAATCTACACTTCCCTTACGTCTGAGAAGCCTCCGGAGTAACAGATTGCGGAGCATCCCTCTTTCTTTCTGTTCTCTGTCATGTAGGGTGCAAAGTTTTACAATTGTGACCTAAAGCCACACCCACAGGAGGGACTTTACACTATGAGCGTCTCTTGCTGCTCACAATCCTATCATATCACTGTCAACTTATTAGCAGCAGGAAACAATTGTGGTGTGTAGCACTTAGTACATGTTGCCGGTTGTCATGATGTGATACAGTGTGTAGACATGTTTGGTAGATTTGGTTGGACAAATTCTTATTATTTGGTCCCATTATTTGACGTTATTTCTTCTTTCCAGTTTGTTCACAGTTTTCCCGGGGAGTCTACGCCATCTTTGGGTTCTATGATCAAATGTCAATGAACACATTGACATCATTCTGTGGCGCCCTACACACCTCATTCATCACGCCAAGCTACCCAACAGATGCAGATGTACAGTTTGTAATTCAGATGAGACCACCACTAAAGGGAACCATTCTAACGCTTCTCAACGATTATGACTGGCAAAAGTTTGTTTATTTGTACGATACGGAAAGAGGTAAGTGAACAGACTTAATATTTGTGCCCTACAATGCAAGAGAAATGGCTGAACAAGTAGATAGTACCAGATTTGTAAAAGGTAAAAATTAGTCTAAAGAAAACAGCTTATTATCTCGAAAGCAGGAAAACTGTTTCATCTCAGGTAACCATGTTACCTTTTTTTATTTTTTTTTAAATTATTTACTTTGTCATTATTCTCACACCTCAGCATCATTGGATATTGTCTTCAAAGATTAAACTGAAATATTAATTCTTCCCTCAAAAATTACACAGAAAAGGTCAAAGTTCTTGAAGAAATGAACAGTACATCTCAAAACATCTGTATACATTTTAAGGCAATTCCACTTTGAATTTCTAATTACAGCCAAACCCAGTTATATACCTATTTAGGTGAGCAGATAACATCTTCAACAAATGGGACCCTTTTTATGCCACTTTAGTTTAGTTTCCTCATCAGTATTTTGATTATATACATTGCTAAACTTTTTTGCAGGTTTTATCTTATTTTTTTACCATTTTTGTTGAAAAAGTTAATACGCTTATCATTGACTATTCTTTTTAAAACTAAGAAAAATGGCAATATGTTGGCCTTAGATTGTGGTAAGTCAATACATTACTATTGATAATATATAATGAGCATCTAAACTTGTGTTTACCAAAATATGCTTCTTGTGACCATGGGCATCTATTTTGTGCATACATGGGTGTACAAAAAAAATTACTCTGTTGTAGTCTTTATTATGAGATATTTTATGAGGCTCTGGATATCATTTTGATGTTCAGGAGGCCATTTTAGAATCGTGAATGATTGTAGACAGAGCGGAGGTATTTTTATGACAACATGCTGAAAATCCACAGTTTTATCAAATTGGTGAAATATGTAGTAGTTGCACTTCTGTATTAGAAATTACTTTATAATGCTGATCAAGACACATGTATTTTTAATCAGACTTCAGGAAAAACCTCAAGATAATTGAGAAATGCACAACTGTAGCAGAAGATCTTTTTTAACCAAATCTTTTAGGTAGGCAGGCTACTAGTAAGTAGACTATTCGAACCAGCAAGTTATTTTTTACTCAAGAATTTATGTGATATGCCATTATTTGTATGCAACCAAAGAATGGCAGGATTGTTTTTTATCTGAATCCTTCATTAATTCAATCTTAAAGAACCAATGTAATTTGACAAAAATTGCATAAGCCTCATCAAGTTTTTAGTGACAAGGTTCCATCTTGCACTGCTTTTCTGCCTTTAACCTTAAGAAGAAGGTCTATCTTACATTAGCTTACTTTTCTATTTAGTTCTTTTGTTAGGAGTAAAGACCAAATTTCTTCTTTCATCAAAATGTATTTATTTTTAATTTTTTTCCAGCCTGTGTTCTTAATCAGACAAAAAACTTCAAACATTTTCATTTTTTTTATTGTACTATAACTACTATTTGATCATGACCATTTGTACTTCTAATTACTACATTTTTTCTAAAAGTATAATGCTTTTTTTCCCTAAAGGGCTTCTTTCTAGGCTCCTAAAAACAGCGAACTTGGCTGCTATAAAATTATCCTACTACTTAATATTAAATATTTTTTCGCGAAAGAGATGCATTTTAAGTTCATTTTGACATCAAAACGGTTAATAATTAGCACTCCATGCTCAGTTGTTAACTGCAGCTCAGGACAAACTATGCACTCCTCAACTAATCTTTCCCACAGCCTTCTCTTCTGGGCCCACCTGGACTGTGGGCACAGCACAATCTCTGTTATTCTGTGCAATCAGGCATTCCTGAGATATTATGCACTGATTGTGCAGCTCCTTTATGCTAATATGTTAATTTGTAGTTCAGGGTGTCTAGTAAGGATGAGCAGGGAAACTAACTGCACATTAACATTCAGGGTTATACTTTTGGTCAAACATAGAAGGAAAAGCAGACTTTAATCCTAATTAGTCACTAAAGCAGCTACATAGTATTCAGAAGCTTCTCATTTGCATATAAATGCAACACAAATAATCTGGAATTTACCAGAAATTATTCACTTTAAAATATTGCTAATACAATGTATAGGAAGATTTTGGGAGTCTCTTTAAGCCATATTAGGAATATGCATTATGTATTCCGAGCTGAGCCGCATTCCCCGACATCCCCTGTGTCAGGGTCATATATGTGAGATTAATTTTCTTCACATTACGATAAAACACATGTATCTATCTTTATTACTCAAAATAAGACTCATTTTTTGATGACTCCCTTATTCCAGGAGAGCTATTCATAATTTCAGCTTCATCATTTCTAAATAAATGGCGCACAGCAATCAAACCCATAATAAGGAAGGTTGTTTTCTCTCTTTTCTTTTTTTTTTTTGAAAGAGAATGGAAGATTTATGAATGTAGACAGATTAAGAGTCTGTTACTGAATTGGTGGCAATTTACAAGAAAGTGTATTATTTTGCCATGTGGGAGAGCTGAATGCACCTTGATATTCATTTGAGAAGATCTATGTGTAGAAATGGTGAAAGAGCCCAATTGCTGTAATTATCTCTTGTTTTATTTGCTGATGTTGTATTGCGAGATATACCTCATTTTGTGGTGTCTGCCATGTATACAAACTGTGGTTTCAGTTTAAAGGACCACTGTAGTTTGAGAAAAATGTCCCTTATTTATGAAGTATATAAGAAACTAAGAATATTAGCAGTTGAGTTCAAAGACTCTGGTTATGTATAGAAGAACCCATCTTGTCTTTAAGCCATCACTTCCTGAGAGTTAAAGCATGAAGGGTGTGGGAGGATTAGTTAGATGATTCAATCTCAATTAATTTGACACTAACCCAATTCTCCCACACATTCTTAGAAAACAGGCAATTTTGCATAGATGCAAGCCTTGCTCTCTAGAAATATAAACACCCCTCTTACCGCACCTAATCTCACCAATTAAGCATGGAGTCCAACAAAGGCATCAAAATATTGTTTTTCTAATTGAAATCTACAATTTTCTGTATCAGATTCCTATAGTGGTAGGGACTGAATACACAGGAATCTTCTTTCTAGGCAACGGGATGGCAGATTAAACTGGCAGCGCTTTAACAGGAATTTAAATATTATTCTCATTATGGACACAATCTCCTGAGAAAGTAGCAGGCACATAATCTCACAAAAAAGGCACAATGTAACAAAATACAATTGCATAAAACATTTAAAAATATAAAATTCAGAAGATCGTAACGAAAAAAATAATCACAGTAGCAGTTTAAAAAACATTTCATAATTGGTTTATTTGTGCTTTATTTCTAAATATCAGTGTCTTTTTTTGGAAAAATGACTAAATTCGCATTGCTGTTTATACAAAACTTTTTTTTTATTTTGTCCCAACCGTCTGGGCTTCTTCAAACACTAATGACAGTACCACCCAAAGTGTTTTGTGATCACACTGAGAGATGAGAGGGAATGGGCATTTGTTATATAACTGGAGTATTTAGAATTTGGCCCCCATCCTTTGAAGCATTCAGCTTGCAGCTATAACTGCAAGTGCTGCTCCTGCAGAGTTACATGCAGATGTAAGTGTATAATAAGATACACCAACCATTCTTCTATCATAGTATGCCCACTATAATCATAAAATCGACTGTAGATGGTACTCACACATTACAACACTTAAATTCATGCCATTTTTAGTTCTTATCTATTTTTATAGGTATCTCTAATGTCCATACCTGCTGTTATGACATTGCTTTCTAAAGCACAGCACAGCAAAAACAGCTGCACCTTGGTGTTATTATGTGCTCCGTAAACGCAGCTATTCCGTGCTTTATGACAGCAGGCCTTTGTAGTTGCAGTTTTCTGATTCTATTATCTTAGCTGTTTCAATATGTATTCCATGAATGTCTGTGGTATATGCAAATGTATAACTGTAATTTTTAGTTGCAATAGACATAAAATACTTTCAATATCTTTCACATTCAGACAAGGAGACACATATACAATGCTGCCCTATAGAGCAGTCTTAATTAGACCTCACCAAAAATATTTTTGACCAGACCTCCAAAAGGATAACAAATAAGAAACAATTCAAAGGAGGACGACTACAATTGCACACGGTCACTAAGACAAAACTTGTGAGGAAAGCTTCATAACTTTAATATATATAGCTTGGAGCAGTGGCTCTCAATCTATTTGATCTGGCAACCAGCCTGTTTCTATCATGGGAACGTCATGTGATAGCCAGAACATTAATAATAAGCTGATACTACATGACAACCACATTTTCATCTAGTTTAGCATTGATTTGAATTGAGCATTTTTTTACTTCAGATATGTTAATCAATAGAGTATTTATAAGTATTTATAAATAATAATGCTTTTTGCATGTGTAAGTGTTAGACTGTCCACATCCTTCATTGTTCCTGGGGACCAGCAGAGAAGGTCTCGGGTACCTGCACTGCTCCTTGTACTGGCTATTGAGAACTAATACCCCAGAGAGAGGAGTGATTTGACAAAAACCTGCAGATATATCAAAGATTTTAATACATTTCAGGAAGGAAGAATCTTCCAGATAAAGAGGAATGTAAGAAAATAGATTCACGGTGTGACATTGGAAGATTAGGTGCAAAGTGTGAAAGTAATAATTAAAAAAAGTGTAGTAGAGCAGGAGAATTCTAGTGACCGTGGTAGGGTCACAGCAGTAAAGAAATTCAAGCATGAGCTGGATAAGCATAAAACCGTCTCAAGTGCTAATTCAGCTATTTTTATGTAGGTAGAATGGGCAGACTAAATTATTCTTATCTGCCATCAGTTCTATGTTTCAGTGGCAATGATGGCCCTAGATCTAACTTCAGGACGGTTACTCCGTTTGAACTGATGCAAACTGCCCTAATAAACCAAGAACCAAGAACTCTACAAATCCTGTGTGGCCACCCAAGACTGATCTCTCACAATACCAGAGACTTTAACTCATTTTGTAACCACCACAATTTACAGATACAAGTTGGTCAAAGTTTATTCCCATATATCTTCTCACAAATTAAAAGGCATTTGCAGAAAATACCTTTGAAGGCCAAATAAAACTGTGAAAATAATGTCTATATGTGAACTCCATTAGATCTACGGATAACACATTCACTATTATATTCATGGTATTTTTAATTAATTTAATTAATTTTGAATTAAATTTGAACTGAGTTTTTAAAAGAGTACTAAGATGAGATAGCAGTTGTATTGCCAAAAAAAACACTTCTTAGAACTTCAAACAAAATGATAGACACTGGACTCTCTCTGTAGTGACATGTACAGACACAATGCTGGTTCAACTATCTAGTTTCGTTTTGACTTCATTATGTAGGTATGCAACAATCACTGTATTACTAACAAATATGGCTGGAGAGCCCAAATTAAAAACATGGGGCCCTATTCTACTGGCCAATTTGGAACTGTATACGCACTTAAAACTGCTCTTAAAATTGCCACAGATTCTATTAGCTACTCGCAATCCGATTACGAGTTACCCACCCACAATCACTAGGGGACAGCCAAAGACGCAATTGTCCTTAGAACTCCATTGGTTTTAGTACATCTAAAATATTACGAGCGCGAACTAATTACATTTAAATAAAATCTATATTCTATTAGACCTGTAGCTCTAGCTCGCAAATAAAGTCTAACCAGCAACTGAAAAAAGTATCACGTTTCTGTCAAAAATATTATGAATATTAAATGGGAATAACAAAGCCTGTTTCAAACACTTATTAAAGCTGTAACAGCAATTAAACACACAATACTGTACTTTAAAAGCATTGGAAGGTATGGAAAGACATTAGAATTAATTGCAGATTAGTCTCAATCCCACAAATATGCAATTAAAAATATTATTTTTTAAAGCTATTTCTGAGTATCGATCCTGGGACTCAACAGGTTAATCTGCAAATTTTACTTATTGGCACTAATTAATTCTTAGCCTATTGCAGCTTACGTGTAACTTCATTGTTTTACTGACATCATAATGAGAGTCTCATTTACTATTAGCCGTGTCTAAGAAGTAAATAACGGGCTTGCTTAAATATTGTCAGATCATATGATCACGCCCAATAAAATCCAACTTAAAATGCAGGGTTTACGAGTTCAGCCTTGATGCCGGAATTTGAGACCTGGAGTCAATAGATTACATCCACACATTTATAAAAAACAAACAAACCCACAGCTAAATTTATGAGTATGAGGTATTTGAGAGCTTCTAATCGAATATGGCGCATTGTTAGAAACAAATATGGCTACTGCAGCTATGCTACACCCAAACAATGAAGCAAATAAACAGCTAAAATCCTATGAGACTGTCGTGTTCTGGGCTAAGAAAAAAAATATTCTTCTTAAAAATGTATATTAAAAATATTAAGTATTCAATATATTGATTAAATATGTCATTTTTGTAAATTAAAATATAACATACTTAGAAGGTGAGATTCAGTTTTATTGACTTTATAAAAACATTGGAAAGAAAATTCAACATGGCTGCTAGCCCATGTACATGTTAGTGCTACAGCCGGGATCTCAGATTCCTGGCACTCAGTATCCCAAATAACATATTGTGATGTTGATATTTTTTCCTGCTATACTTTACATATCATCTGTTATGGTGTAACATGCACATGACTTCGTATGGTGTTGGTTTGAAGTCATGTCCATTCTACCATTAGTTAAAAAATCTGTCTCGGTGGGTGTACGAGTCAACTAATGGTATCAATAAAAATGGTAATTCTTTGATCTTAGTTCTATCATCATTCATTTGATTTTATACACAGGCTGTTTTCAAAAGAAGTCAATCTGTTTCTCATCCATTTCTATCTGACTTGATCTCAAAAAAATGAGTTTGCTACATACCAATGATTAAAAACACTGTATATGAAAAGTCGCAGCTTTACACTGCCTTAACCCCATGTCTGACTATCGTTTCATATGCATGAGTATATCAAGTCATTTCATACTCTATTAAATGTCTAGCCTTAGGTATGGAAATCCATGTGCTCTTGTGAATTCTCTATAAGCTAACCCAAGTTCGCCAGTTTATAATGCGCTAAGCAGAATCTATCCGAAACAGCATCTGTCCATAGAGCAAGACGGTATTATTGATGTATGGAAAGTATGTGAAGATTTAGTAACAAGGTAGCCGGACTGCAGAATTCTCAGTGTCCATATGTCATCCACCGTGATCTGGGCTTACGGCCAGCAGAGACCAATACAAAAACCATAAAGATTCAACAGAATTAGACACTCTTAAAGTAGTGTTTTGGATGCTTTTCTTGTGTGTGATAGCTCAATTATTCTTTACTAGTGTGGAAAAATGTGTTAGACACCAGGCTCGTAAAATATATAATTATAATGAGTATAACAATATTACTCAAAACCTAAGAGCCTTGTGTGGTTGCATTCAACATGTTTCTGGATTCTAGTAGAGCCTGAAAATATGTTATAGGCACAGACGGCTTTGTACTATATTGCTAAATATAAGAATTGCTTAGCAAGCAAACTATGGTTATTGGTAATTGTTTTTAATTAAGACTACAGTAATAGGCTAATTATTGTAATTGTGTATTGACCATTAGTACCATTCATATTCAGTGATTTATATTAGCAATAATTAATATTAAAACCCCTGTAATAGATTATTGTATGTATATAGTTTATGTGCTAAAGTCGTCAAAAACGCGGTTTCATTTGGTTATTATTTGCAGAAAATAAATTCAGTATAGCTGTAGAGTTACATTTTAGGCAGATATACTTTTTCAGGCAGTTTAGGCAGATATACTTTTTTTTCTACCACCTATCTAATGTACAGTGGTGGGGGATGATCTGAGAAAGAGGCCGTCATAATTGGACTTTGCTATCTGTGCCTGGCAAATCTATAACTCCTAATGTGATGAGACGGAAGAGGGCAGAACATCCAACTGGGAATTGCTGCTACTATCTTATGCAGAAGAATTTTCGTTGATGTTTTAAGTAGTTTCAGGTTAATATGGATATGAAAAACAAAATATATGGTGGGTAGAGAAAGATGCACCCCAATCTAAGTGCGGGTTTAACACAATAAATCTGGCTGACAGTTAATACATGTGAGAATAACATGCACATATGTTACCTGGCACATCATTTTAGCAGTTTTACCATTGAGAAAGCTGTCAAGCATGGAGGGCCAGAGAGTAGACTTTAAGACATGTGCATTATGTACCTTATATCATTGAGATAACTATTTATGAGTAGAGTCTTCTCACCAGAATTTCAACTGTCAGCCAGATTTATTGTGTTAAACCAGCACTTAGATTGGGGCGTATCTTTCTCTACCCACCATATTTTATTTTTCATACACCATGGACACTGGGTGAAGGGAGCACACTAAGAAGCTGCCCAACCTTGGAGGGTTCATGCACCATAGATTGTCTTTCTATCATGTCTATATGAGATGAAGTGGAGACTGCTATCAGGTCTACATGAGACAAAGCAGAGGCACGAGAGAGAAATATATTATGAGCTTGATGGACAAGGTTAAGATGACCTTTTACCTGTGAGTCTGGGACTATATCTACCGTGAAAGACTGTTAGATATTTTCTGATGGACTCAACTCATTCCAATATACAATTCATTTCTTATTAATTTCTTCTTCAATTACTCGTTGATGTGTTTGAGGACAATATTTGTCTGGTTATGTTATCCCGTGACACACTCCCCACATGTGTATCTTGTATATAGTGTGTATATACTGTATATTGGTTTTAGTTCTAATTAATACCTGGTAGTTCTAGATGGTGTTCGATTTATAGATCCCGGTTTTTGTTACAGTTTTTGTTATATTGTTGTGCCCTCTAGTTGTACCTTAAATCTTCACCAGCTCCCTTTAGCACTTTCTATAATGTTTTAATGTAGTTTTGATATGAATATGGAAATATTTATTTTGTAATTGAACAATTCAGCTGAAACATATCTGAGATGCTCCTTGCTGGGTTTGTGCCATTTCTGTTAAGCCAGTAAAATAATTTGGTGGCCACCTTGAAAATACTCTATAAATAGTAGGTGCCTAGAGGGCTAATAAAAAGCCAACCATATAAGTAGTTAGTAGGTTCACCCTTTAAAAAAAAATAACTAGCAGAGGGGCCCTACTCTGCTGGGGGCTCCGGTGATTTGCACCTACTGCAGCATAGGAGGGCAACTATAAATAGTGCAGGGTCTAAAGATAAAACTTATAAGAAATTATTTCATGATCTTAATATGTATAGATTAGAGGGGAGGGGTAGAAATCTGCAAATATATCAAAGGGTTGAATACATCTCTGCAGGGAAATATCTTCCAGAAAAAAAGAGAAATGCAAGAACAAATGATGTAAAGTTGGAAGATGTAAGATTTAGAGGTAATGATAGAAAATACTATACTTTACAGAAAGGGTAGAAGATAGGTGGAACAGCCGTCCAGTGGACGTGGAAGGTTCAAAAGCAGATATGGAATTTAAGCATGCCTGGAATAAGCATAAGCTACACTGACCATTTATTAAGCCAAACTTTCTGCCATCAGATCTATGCTTCTCTTTTTAAGCATTTCATATATATTTGGTTTTCTTTCTTTTAATAAGTAATTTCACAAAGCACACTTTATAATGTATTTATAATTTCAGTTAAACACATTATCTTTGATACTGACCTGGATATTGTGCCTTATCAAGACACTGTAAAAGTGTCACCATTACTGCTAATAGAGCTGTGTCTCAGAGAAATCTCTTTGGAGACTGACGGATGATAAAATCAATATAACACTTTTATCCAGGCGACTCGCTGCACATACCCCTACTGCAAAAAGGTGATTCTCCTATTCACAGGAAGAATTGATTCTGTGTCAGTGTTTCTAACAACTTATAATATAAAATTGTCTATTATAAAACCAATATGAACAACTGTGCTGTGCTAGAAAGTGTGTGGTCCATTATCCATGGGAAATAAGAACAATATGTACAGAGGATTTGTGACTTTTATTCTGTATTTATATAATGTGTGAATCACTTGCCTGATAGCTTTAGATCAGTGCTTTCATGCACTAACATTTATACTTTGGCCCAGATATACTGTCCCTGAAATGTGAGGTTTTACCTTTTTGCAGTAAGCTATATAAAATGTCTTGTTATAATGAGCTCCAACAAGAAAAGTGAGCCTCGCAAGAACTTGCATGGACTTGGAAAGCATGTATTTCTTTGATACATCTGAAAAAGGCTATTTAATAAAGTTACGCTATGTATTTTCTTTTTTTTAAATGAAGCTCTAAAAGCAGGAAAACACTGATATAGCCACATCCTCTGAGGAAGCCATACATTTGGTGAAACGGCCATTAGGCTCGATCTTTTTTAGCATTTTGGAACCTGTTTTCACATATCATACAAGAACTTGTGAGGCTCCCAATAGGGCATTAGGGAATTTTCTCTTTAGTGTGCAGTCTATGAGTTGATCTGCTGGAAATGTAAAATAGGGTTCATTATTGTTTTTGTTATTCAGTGGTCTCATCATTCTCTATCACAATTAATTATTGGACTATTGTGATGAAGGTCTACAATATCCTTTAAAAGTATATGACTCTATTTCTTCTTTTATTGCAAGGCTCTTAACCTGATTTGGGGTATCTCTCGAAAAGCCTACAAGGAAGGAGGACCAACTGAGGTCATAGGCTTAACCTTCCACGCTATCCCTATTTATTAGATTATATATTATTCATTTGATTTATATGTTTTAGAATGAATGATGTAGACTCACTTTTTAAGGATGGATTGAAACAATTTAATAAAATTGACAATTTTTAGGTACTCCTTACATTGTATTGATGATGATTCAAATGTTTACCCGATCTGGGGGCTTGTCCCTCTCAGCCTATGAGCTGTAATCTAGATGTATGACTCATACTTGCCAATGAAACCTGTAGATGTAAGTATATTCTGTGCATTTCCTGTTTTTCACGAAAAGCAAATCTTTGTTTATGTTTAAGGAATGCTGTATTAAATGTTCCATGTCCCATTAAAGAGGCTCAGTGGAGGTTACAAATATGGTATAATTTAGATGACCACTGTGGTTAAATCTTTAATGACATTTTAATAACTTGTTAATGAGCAAACTAAATAAAAACAGCCTTTACATTCTGCAACTTTTATAAGCTTTTGTATTTTTTCTATCTTACCGCTGCCTGTTAGTTTCTGGTTCTGTCCTCATAAACTAATGGACTGGATGGTCCTGATGAGATCCCTAGTAGATGTAACTTCCTCATACGTACTTTATTATCTCAATAACCAATATCTCTCTCACTATTTATGACCTGTCAAAAGCAATTAAATATTATAGAAAATTAGATGGCAGGGCTTATTGTTTCTATTTCTACCCTATGATTTCTATTAAAATAGAGGTAGTAAGTTAAAGGGACACTGAACTCATACACATTGCTTTGCTGTAAGATCATGGTGGATGATATATGGACACCAAGAATTCTGCAATCCTGCTACTATGTTACTAAATCTTCACAATCTTTCCATATATCAAAATATATTAATTTGATGCTGTTTTCATTGTTTTTAAATGCTTCATTGTTATTATTTATCACACGTAAAGTGTTTATTTGTTCTTCTGAACCATTGGTAAATCCAGTTTAACATACCAACAATGGTGAATTTGTATCTGAAGAGAGCTGATCTGGTTTACAGAGTGAAGAAAATAATTATACCTGGCATTGTGTTTATTTACTAAAGTCTCATAATTACATAAAAATCTAAAGAAAATGTTTTTATTTTTCTAGTGTTGCTATGGCAATGTACCCTGTAGGAATTTCATTGTGTCCTCCTTGTGTGTCCTTTTTTGTAAGTGTAATCAATAGGACACAGAGAAAATGTGGACCGGGCAGTATTTAAAGGTTAATACATTATATATTGACCAAGTAGGGACATTATGAAATTAGGAGGAATAATGTGTATATTGATAGATTTAATGTTTACAACAATTTCCAAAAAACATTACTCTGGTTATTATTATTATTATTATTATTATTATTATTATTGTTTATTTATAACGTGCCAACATCTTTGAGCCTCAAATCCAGTGTCCATAGTGCTTTCCCCAAAACACCCAGCAGGATTGAAATTCGCAGACTTACAACCTAAAAGTATTGTGTGTGGTAAAGGAGGGAGAGAGAGGTGATGAGCGTGTCAGGGTGGAAGGTGATACGCTTCTTTAAAGAGGTGCTTTTGAAGTGAGCTTTTGAATGTTTTGAGGCAGGAGGACAATCTGGTGGAGTGAGGGAAGGAGTTCCAGGGAATAGGGGCAGCACGAGAAAGGTCCTGAAGGCGAGAGTGAGAGGAGGCGACCAGAGTTGTAGAAAGAAGAAGGTCATTAGCAGAACGAAGAGGGCAGTTGAGGGAATATTAGGAGATGAGAGCAGAGATGTAAGGTGGTGCATAATTGTTGAGGGCTTTGAAAGTTAGGGTCATGATTTTAAATTTTATTCTGGAGTCTAAGGGAAGCCAGGGGAGTGATTGACAGAGAGGTGATGCCAACACTGAATGTTGTGTATGGAAGATTAGTTTAGCAGAGGCGTTCATTATAGATTTAGTGGGGATAGTCGGGTGGTGGGTAGGCCAGCAAGAAGCGAGTTACAGTAGTCAAGTTGAGTGATGATGAGAGAGTGTATTAGGATTTTAGTTGTGTCTTGTGTAAGATAGTGGCTAATTCTGGAGATGATTTTTAGATGGAGAAGGCAAGATTTTGATTCTGATAAGCAAAAACTTTAAATAAACAGACACAATAATGCAAAATTAATAGTTCTTTGGTATGTTCAGTTTCAAAGGGAGTTTTTAACTAAAAGGCAATAAGGTTGATAAGAGTTATTGGTGACAATAATATATTATTATCTGGTCAAGATATTGCATATAAATGCAGGAAAGTTGGCTATTAGTTAGGAAATCCACCATGTGACACCACAATTAATATGTGCACAATGTTAAATAAAGACGTGTATTCTCAGAAAAGACACTCCTGGCATCTATCATTCACCTAGACTTGGAGAGATAATGAATGGGCTGAAATATAATGTTTTGACGTCAAGAAGTCAGATTTTCTTCAAAAGGAAGGGCATTTGAAGTAGGATGGGAAAATGTTCATCCAAAACAGGACAATTTGGAACTATGGTGCCTTTCACAAATCTAGGCAACTCTGGTCTGTTCACCATTCTCTAATGTCCACCATGGCAGGTAGTTGAAAAGAACGTGGCCCAGGACATTGTCCACAAGGAAACACAATGTTAGCAGTGGGGTAGATATTCTGGCATTCAGTGCTATGCATTTCTCAACTACTCCTCGACTCCCAATGGAAACTGAAAATCTTTCTTTTCGACTTAGCCAGCTGTGTTTTCCCTCACTGGTCTTTAGATACTAATGGGATACTGACAGGTCAGAATGGTATGAATTGGTGACAAGTCCCATTCTTCCATTCATCTGTGAGTGCTTTTTTAGTTTCTTACAATTTGCCATCTCTATTTTTGGTTGGTGCAAGTCTAACAAAAAAATAATATACCAAAAAGTATTGTATCTATAAAACATAATGTTCATGCATTCTGGTTCATAATAAAATGAATGTAAATGAGTATTTTGGTACTAAATAAATCAATAGATTTGTTGCCTCTTTATGATATTTTAACTATTGTATATTTTGTATTTATTTTTATAGGTTATAATCAATTTTGAGTTACTATTTAGAATGATCACTACATTTATTTTGCCATTTCCTATTTTTCTGGTTTAAATTCATTCATATATCTACAGAGAACAAAAAAATGTCACATGCATATTGTAGTATATATAATATTGCATGCACTTATAATGAAGAAGTATCCTCAATACAACTAAAGTTGTCCATGTCAACAAAATAAATGTATGAATATGTTTACAAGGCGGTGTTCATCCTTAATATGGATATTGTGCAGAAAAGGAAATCTTATTTTTCTTAGCTTCTGTTCCTATTTCATCCCCCGATACATCTTGTAACTGAAATGAAAACACATACCCTCAAGAAAGGAACTCAGTCACTGTGACTGATTGGTGCCATCAATAACAAATACATCAGCACTTTACTGGGTACAATCTATTGCTTTGCTGTTTAACCATTTAACCTCTGAAATATGTGCAGTGGCATATGTCACTGTGAGTCAAGCTCCAAAATTTGCCTTAAAGGGACATCAATATATATTGGACTGCAAGCCTGCAATAAATCAACAGTCCAAATCACTCAACTTTGTCAATATGGCTTACAATATGTCAGCAAAAAGATTGCCTGCTAGGCTCAGTGTACCTTAGAAAAGCAGATAGACCCATATTCTGATCAGTTACCACTTTTGGATGGAGTATCAAAAAAGATTCAATCTTCATCTCCTTACTTTTCTTCATCTACAGACCTTCCTTTCCTAGCGTAATCTTACCACTGCTATGAAGATGACACACAAATCATTTTCCTCAGACATATCATCATAATCTAGGGCATCAATCTCTTGTCCGATATGCCTTTTTGACTGTTTTCCCAACAGCTCCAAAACAGAGCGATTATTCATCTTCACCCTACGCGTCTTGCCAGTCTCATTCATGGTTAACAACTCTACAGTTACATCAAAAGCTTGTGTCACCAGCCTTGTGGTTACACTCAGCTCGACTCAACAGCATCCATCTTATGCAACCACTCAAAGTTAGAAAGGAGGATAGTGTTCCTTGTCTTCTGATGCACTCACGTGATTTTGATTTTAATTAATTTAATTAATTTAATTAATAAATCCTTACTTCACCAATTCATTAAAACTACAAAAAGTCCATGGCACACAACACTTGAGTGGTCAATAGTCACATCTTTTCAATGCCAAAATTGGTACAGATTTGGGTTCCCTGGTGTCCCAGTGCTTAGGATTCTGTGCTTTCAACACTGCAACTTGGGTGTGATTCCAAGTCAAGGAACCAAGAGGTCACACCACCCTGAAGCCATGCAGGGCTGGGCCTGGTCAGTACCTGAATGGGAGACAACCTAGGATTACCAAGAGCTAAATGCTGTGGCCCACTGGAGAAAGAACTGGCAACCCACTCCAGTATCTCTTCCATGAATACCAAGTGGATGAGCGTGGTGTGTTGCGGACCATGGGGTCACGGAGAGTTGGACACAAATGAGCGACACAAACACACAGCACATTATGTACACCTAGAAACACTTTTTTAGTATATTTTTGCATCTGTCTCCAAAAGACACATTCAAAACAATCAAAATTTGAAAAAGCACACTCATAACGTCCTAAGCCAGATGTGGAATTTCTGCCTAATTGAACTCTCCATATTCTATCCCCATGTCACTTTATCACAATTGCGTCTACCAGATGTTCTCTTCCCCACTTTTCTGCCATTTCCTAATGTAACTCCCCAGTTCTTATAGAAAATGACTCAATATTTACATTACTTACCAAAATCCGCAAAGTCCTTATTAACACTAGCTATTGCCTTCAGATACTCAAGTATCCTGTTGCTCATCTCTTACACATATTTTCTTCCATTATTATTCTTTCACTCTTGACTTAAGAATATGAATTCAATACATTTTGTTCTGCCTCAATGGAGCTTTTATAGATGGAAATGTTCTTTCACAAAGTCATAATTAACTCTGTCGTGCCTAGACATACTTTTT
This sequence comes from Discoglossus pictus, assembly GCA_027410445.1. Lineage (NCBI taxonomy): Eukaryota > Metazoa > Chordata > Amphibia > Anura > Alytidae > Discoglossus > Discoglossus pictus. Next base: position 122,912,280 of record CM050168.1, read on the forward strand.
TTTAGCTGTTCTATGCCCTCAGGTCTGTTTTGCTCCAGTTCTGCTTAGTAACACAGTTTGCTTTTTCTTGACCAATTTCAACACAGTAAGAGGTTCATCTACTTGAGGGTTTTCGGACAACCATATTTGGATGACACCAAATTTGGGATATACGTAAAATGATTTAAATATTGACTCACTTGACTAGCCAGACAAGCACTCCTGTGTGTGAAGTGTCTCTATGGAGTACCCTAGTTTGGCCACTAATAGGATTCATCCCTTGTAATTTTTAAATAACTGCTCGTTTTATTAATTATAAAACGAACATCTTCAGTAGTAGAAAAGAAGAGCACTGATTTCAAATATAATGAGCTACTGCAAACTGTAAAAGATAGTTATTATTCTCTGTTCATACTGAAAAACTTCAAACAGACTTAAATTATTGGATTGAATATTTTTTTAATAGTACAGAAGATTTAATTAGATAACCATTTATTTCCTTCTCAAGAAGGCATCATCTCTCATAGTGTAACTGATCTGTTAATCACTGAAAAAGAGAACCAAGAAATTACTTCTCCACTATCTACTAGGAATTATGAGTCGTGTATGCGTTTTTTTAGCTGGCTTATTAATTGCTGAAATGTTGATTTTTAATCAGTTGTACAATGGAAAAATCAACACAATTAGGATAAAAATAACATTAGCATTGGAGCTTGGTCAACAAAAGAACTAAAGCAGAATATCATTCCAATTGAAGCATGCTCGCAAGCCCATTTCTCAAGATGAAAGCGTACCTGACTTATAATTCAATAACAATTTAAAACAACAATACCCCTGCCTAAACCTATGTTTCTTAAGCAGCTTAATTTCCCAGGGCACCATCGCTTTTTGTAAATTGGTGAACTCTGTTTTATAATGTTTTACAAAGAGCAATGAAAAAATGTATAAATCATTATTTTCAATTTATAAGGTTTTGTCATGTTTTGCAGTTATTTTTTAATCTTTCAATGTGTTTAGTTATCAAAGGGTTTGTTCAATATTTCTATGTATAAAATATAATTTTCCTGCATTCTGAATCTTAATTAAATTAATTTAATTCGTACTAAATTAATCTATAGATCAACTTTACATAAATATAATAAATACATATATAGATTTTATTTTTTCTATCTGTATCCATCCCACTTTGTGCATTCATTTGGTCTCATTTGTCCTTCATGGGACTGTTCTCAGCACTGTTTTTTTTATCTTCTCCAATGGTACAAATGCATATTTAATGACATTGTGAAAACTTGTCATTCTAAACAAGCATTTACTGAATAACAAAAGGTATCATTGTATACCACAATGGTCAGACAACCAATATGTAAGGCTGCGAGGACCCTGCTCTTGTCAGTATATATAGGATGGGCGCATAAGAGTGTCAGGGTTACATAGAAGCATTGTGGGACAGTTGTGTAGAAGATCACATGTGGATGTGGCATTAGTTCCATTAAGACAGTGTCTGTATCAGAAGATATTTAATTAGTGTGATATGGACCCACTGTGTTGTTTGGTGGACAGTGAAGTAGTCGTAAGGAGGGGAGTGTTAAAGGAGCACTGTAGGAAAAAGATGTGACTTATGTAAAAAAACAACAATAGCAGCTGTGTATGCCAGGTTCATAAAAACATTGTTACAGAAGACTCTAAGAAGACGATGTTTAGTAATAAAGGAATCCATTTTTATTAGCTACACAACTTCCTGAGAGCTGCATTGTGAGGGTGTGTTTTATCTATAGGAGAGAATGCAATATGGATAAGTCAGGTAAGCTTTTTATGTATGTGTTGTGTGTATTTATTGTGTTTTTCATTTTTTCATGTCCGCGGGTTGCGGACGATTTTCGTGAGGTCGTAATGGGTGGTAACGACGTAAAGTTTGCGAGGGTCGCAGTTGCTGGCAAGGAGCACCTTCGGCGCTCCGTGCCAGCAACTGAGGCTCTCGCTTTGTGAGGGCCGCGGGCTCGCTATGCGAGCCTGCAAGCGTTAGCAACAACTCATATGCTCACAACTATATATGTGATAAACTTTCTTCTAACACACAACTTCCAACAAAATATCAAGGAATCCTCCATGGTCCAGCAGAGGCATCAAAAAACTTCATCTAATTAAAAAAGTAGCGTTATGACTTTTTGTTGTGCTTAATTATGCTTTTAGTCAGACTCAAGGTTTTCAGACATACCGTATATACTCGAGTAGAAGCCTAGTTTTTCAGCACATTTTTTAATGCTGAAAAAGCCCCCCTTGGCTTATACTCGAGTCACCCTGCTCTCTGCTCCTGCTGCTCTCTGCGCGTCTTCCGGCTCTGTGCCCCCGACATATGCTAATGACATGACTCGCATCGGACGTCACTACATTGGTATATGCCGGGTCCCGACACTTCCAGAAGACGTGCAGAGAGCAGCAGGAGCAGCTGATCAAGGCAAGAGAGGGTAAAGGGAGAGGGGGTAATTGGAGAGGGGGGAAGGGATGAGGAGGGAGGATGAGGAGGATGATAGGGAGGGGGAGGAAAAGAGACACGAGGGAGAGGGAGGGAAAGAGACACAGAGGAGGGACGGGGGGGGAGACACAGAGGAGGTAGAGGCGGGGAAGAGACATCTTTATAGAGGGGCGACACAAGAGAGGGCACACGAGAGGGGGAAACAGATGGCACAAGAAGGGGACACTGGAGGGGAAACAGGTCACACAAGAGGGGGACACAGAGGGCACAAGAGGGACACAGGGGGCAGCACATTTCCCACCCTCAGCTTATACTCGAGTCAATAAGTTTTCCCAGTATTTTGTGGTAAAATAGGTGCCTTGGCTTATACTTGGGTCGGCTTATACTTCAGTATATACGGTATATATATATATATATATATATATATATATATATATATATATATATATATATATACGCCCACACACACATATTTCATTGTACAGTAGTCCTTTGATACTAGTGCAAAAAGGGGATCCACTTTATAAAACTGGAAAACGTAGAAGGCTTATTATGTGGTGTGTTGGGATGGTGTCCATGTTGGGGATATATTGTCATGAATAGATGCTTTATTGGAGTATTTTAGAGCTTTAGAGCCTTGGTTATAGTCAGGTGAAGTGAGGTGAATTTCAAAGGAGGGGTTCACTGCAGAAGGAATATGTAGGTAGGTGAAAGAAGAGGAGAGCCCAAGTGGAGCTCTTTAGAGGAGCAGAGGGTGCAAGTGGAAATTATATGAAAGTTAAGGCTAAAATGTAAGGTGGTGCATCATTATAGTGCACCCTTAGGTCAGTACTAGGAAAGAGATTGATTCTAAAGAATTGTTAGAGGTTCTGAAACTATTTTTAATGTATAAAAATATAAAAGTTGCTGTTCACAATCATAGAGAAATGAGATTGTAGAATCAATTTAATTGTACAGTATATAGTATATATATATATATATATATATATATATATATATATATATATATATATATGTACATAATTTCTATACACAAAAAAGAGCTTCGGGTTTTGAAGCTATTTTAATTAATGGTAATATGTCTCCCTTTTTCCTCTGAGTTTTATAGGACAAGAATCGCTATAAAGCCAGACTTCTTGTTAAATCTATGCATTTACATCAGCATTATTATATTCAGCCTGGGGCAGATAATATCACCCTCAGTTCAATTATATTATGCACAATATATTTCTTGCTCTTAGAACGTAGCCAACTAGAATTAAATGATTTGGGGAAAAAGGCTGAATTAACAATACTCTTTTGTTCACATTTTATGAGGTCAAAAATGTTGGCCATTTTCTATACTAGATTATTAAAGACACAGAGATACGTTGAGCTCTTGTACTGTATTTTAGTTTGTTTAGCTTTTAGTGTTTTGCATTGGGGTTTTTTATTCAGTTAAGTTCATTCTAAATTATCATGACTAATTAAATACATGGAAGTCTGTGCTATGGTTTTATCAACACTTAACTTAAAGGATTACTGTACAATGAACATTTATATATTTTTTCAGATGGACTAAGTACATAAGTAGTCAGAGAAAAAGTAAAATTATTTTTAATTAGAAAATAAATACATTTTGATACCTTTGCTGATACCTTGATGAAGGTTGCGTGTGTGAGAGGGGTGTTCACATTTCTGAAGGAGCAATGCTTGCAGTCATTGTTGCAAGCTGTCTGCTACTGAGCATGTGCAGTGGAATGGTGTCAAATTCAATAAGATCAAATTACTTTACAAATCCTCTCACATTTCCTCTTACCTGCAGCCACAAACAATCCCTCCACTAATAGAGCTAAATCCATAAATAGAGTTTTCAAAAATTTAGATTTTCTCTAAAAAGGACTTTATGTTCACGTCGTACACAGCTGGCAATGTTGTCTGTTTGTTAATTCCTTTCCAAATGTCTAGTTTTTCTTGCACAAATAATGTCTAATTTTTCTTGAGGTTTGTTTTTTAATCATTGGTTAGTAAAATAGGAGTTAAAATTCTCTAGTATGAAATCCGTTTATTCTAAATGAAAATGAAGGCATCGGGTGGACTCTGTAGTAAGACAACAAATATAGATTAGACAGACCAAGAGATTTTACATTACTTTATTGTCCAATATTTCTCTTCAGGGTTTCATGGAGAGTTTGTGAAATATATATTTGCTACCAGCATCTTTGGCTGTCATTAAAATGACAGGCAAAGGAATGCCCAGAATGTGTCCCTGTTGCCCTCTTGTCCTTGAGCACACAGGAGTGCCACACGTTCCTGTCTGGTTCATCTCACCTCTGCTGACTTCATCGATCAGACAGGAATGTTGTGCACTAATGTCTGCCACCCTTCACTTCTGAAGTTGATTATTAGCTCCCCTTTTTGCTCTTCTAGGGAGCAATGCATCCAGCTGTCTTACTCACCACACTCTTGAGTTCATTGATGTTCTTTTCAACAATTATAATCATTTTTTGGCCCCAGAGGTGTGATGTCATTACTCTGCACTGCATGTTTTTTCGCTTGACACGTTGCAACCTCTTTTAGCTCACTTGTGCCCTTCACATGGAAAAATATCCTGTAGTATATCAGTGTGGTCTCACTCAATAGAGTAATCCAGCCCTGAACAGTAGAGACCTTAGAAGTACAGTGCCTTGCAAAAGTATTCACGCCCCTTAACTTTTTACCTATTTTGTTACATTACAGCCTAAAGTTCAATGTTTTGTTCATCTGAATTTTATGTGATGGGTCAGAACAGAATAGTCTAAGTTGGTGAAAAGAAATGAGAAAAATATATACATAAAACTATTTTTTAGAAACAGAAAACAGAAAATTGGCATGTCCGTATGTATTTATCCCCTTTGTTATGAAGTCCATAAAAAGCTCTGGTGCAACCAATTACCTTCAGAAGTCACATAATTAGTGAAATCATGTCCACCTGTGTTCAATCTAAGCGTCACATAATCTGTCATTACATATACACACCTTTTTTGAAAGGCCCCAGAGGCTGCAACACCTAAGCACCACTAACCAAACACTGCCATGAAGACCAATGAACTCTCCAAACAAGCAAGGGACAATGTTGTTGAGAAGTACAAGTCAGGGTTAGGTTATAAAAAAATATCAAAATCTTTGATGATCCCCAGGAGCACCATCAAATCTATCATAACCAAATGGAAAGAACATGGCACAACAGCAAACCTGCCAAGAAACTGCCACCCACAAAAACTAACAGACTGGGCAAGAAGGGCATTAATCAGAGAGGCAGCACAGAGCCCTAAAGTAACCCTGGAGGAGCTGCAGAGTTCCACAGCAGAGACTGGAGTATCTGTACATAGGACAACAATAAGCCGTAAGCTCCATAGAGTTTGGATTTATGGCACACTGGCCAAGTTTTGAGTTTGCACAAAGGCATGTGGGAGACTCCCAAAATCTATGGAGAAAGGTGCTCTGGTCTGATGAGACTAAAATTGAACTTTTTGGCCATCAAAGAAAACGCTATGTCTGGCGCAAACACAACACATCACATCACCCAAAGAACACCATCCCCACGGTGAAACATGGTGGTGGCAGCATCATGCTGTGGAGATGTTTTTCAGCAGCCGGACTGGGAAACTGGTCAGAGTTGAGGGTAAGATGGATGGTGCTAAATACAGGGATATTCTTGAGCAAAACCTGTACCACTCAGTGCGTGATTTGAGGCTAGGACGGAGGTTCACCTTCCAGCAGGACAATGACTCCAAACACACTGCTAAAGCAACACTTGAGTGGTTTAAGGGGAAACATGTAAATGTGTTGGAATGGCCTAGTCAAAGCCCAGACCTCAACCCAATAGAAAATCTGTGGTCAGACTTAAAGATTGCTGTTCACAAGCGCAAACCATCCAACTTGAAGGAGCTGAAGCAGTTTTGCAAGGAGAAATGGGCAAAAATCCCAATGGTAAGATGTGGCAAGCTCATAGAGACTTATTCAAAGCGACTTGAAGCTGTGATTGCCACAAAAGGTGGCTGTACAACAAATTGACTTTAGGGGGGTGAAAAGTTATACACATTGACTTTTTCTGTTATTTTGTCCTATTTGTTGTTTGCTTCACAATAAAAAAGAAAAAACATCTTCAAAGTTGTGGGTATGTTCTGTAAATTAAATGTTGCAAATCCTCAAACAATCCATGTTAATTTCAGGTTGTGAGGCAACAAAACACAAAAAAATGCCTAGGGGGGGTGAATACTTTTGCAAGGCACTGTATGTTTCTGCCTTATTGGGACTCGTCAGTTAGGTGAAGCTGTTAACTCCCTAAGGCACAGTTAGAAATGGGTCCATGTCTGAAGTCCCTTTTCACCCTTAGGAAGACAAAGCCCTAAGGGTCATTTGCATAACCAATACCAACAATTGCCTGGCATTTCGGGGCTGGATCACTCTTTGTAGTGAGACCAGACTGATATACTACACGATATTTCTGGCTGTGAAGGACACAAGTGAGCTAAAAGAGGATGATCTCAGTGGATGACCATATCCATAGAACTACATATTATGGTTAGTTCATTCTCTGCAGGAGCACCTCTATTTTTAGTATTGCTTACATCTGGAAGCATAAGGGGTTCTCTTTACAAAGAGGTCTACTGGATCTACAATATACAAGCCTTTCCAGGATTAGATTGAATCATTGGTATAGCCCATTGATGGGCAACTCGATCCTATGAAGGCCGCCAACAGTCCAGGACTTCAGTCTGTCTCTGCATGAGCCCAGGTGGCACAATGAGAATGAAACTGAATAACTCAGGTGTTGAAGCAGAGCAACATTTAATACATAGAGATATTCACATTCTGTGTTATTTGGCCCTTGTATAATTATTCTTCGACATTGAGAGTAGAAAAGTAGATTATAGATGGATTTACTCTTTTAAAGGACTGGTGTGACATGCTCAGTTTGTTTGTGAAGTGGTTTTACCTTGTACTCTGTGTAGTTGCACATACATTTTTATTATTTTTAATAAATTGTTTACTATTAACATGGAACCATTCTCATTTGTAATTGAGGTGTTGTCAATGTCCCTCCCCTTTGGAATTACTACTTCTAGCATCTTTAGCTATTATTTTTCCTTCTGCTGTCTCCTCAAACAGACAGGAGTGCAACACACTCCTGTCTGGCTCATCTCAACTATTGTTGGATACATTGATCTTAAAAGTTGACAGTACACTCCTACTTGGCAGTCTTCACTGCTAAAGTCAACATTGATCTTAATGGATCAATACATGGTCCTATAGACACTTCTCATAAGCTAAGTGATCAAGTAAGTATATCTGTTGTGGCATCATAAGAAATCGTACAGGAGACCATTTGCTCCTCTATGACATTTACCACCGTATTTCACTGTGACCATGCGTGTGACAAAGATAAACTAACAGCATAATTCTGTTTCCTCTCAAGGGTGTTTTTATACAACCTAGCCCTCCTATATTAACATACAATCTTCTTGAAGGAAGCAGTATATTCCATATTTGAAATTAAACATTTACTTTTCTTGCTAAGCAAATACCAAGACAAATAAATCTACAAAAAAGTCATAAAGAGACATATTCAGTGGATATAAAAAGTCTACACACCCCTGATAAAATGTCAGGTTTCTATGCTGTAAAAAAATGAGACAAAGATAAATAATTTCAGAACTTTTTCCACCTTTAATGTGACCTATAAACTGTACAACTCAATTGAAAAATAAACTGAAATATTTTAGGTAGAGGGAAGAAAAAATATAAAAATAAAATAATAATAAGTATGCACACCCTTAAACTAATACTTTGTTGAAGCACCTTTTGATTTTATTACAGCACTCAGTCTTTTTGGGTATGAGTCTATCAGCATGGCACATTTTGACTTGGCAAGATTTGCCCACTCTTCTTTCCAATACACTCCAAATCTGTCAGATTGCGAGGGCATCTCCTGTGCACAGCCCTCTTCAGATCACCCCACAGATTTTCAATGGCTGGGCCATTCCAAAACTTTAATCTTCTTCTGGTGAAGCCATTTCTTTGTTGATTTTGATGTATGCTTTGGGTCATTGTCATGCTGAAAGATGAAGTCCCTCTTCATGTTCAGCTTTCTAGCAGAAGCCTGAAGGTTTTGTGCCAATATTGACTGGTATTTGGAACTGTTCATAATTCCCTCTATCCCCAGTTCCAGCTGAAGAAAAACAGCCCCAAAGCATGATGCTGCCACCACCATGCTTCACTGTGGGTATGGTGTTCTTTTGGTGATGTGCAGTGTTGTTTTTGCGCCAAACATATCTATTAGAATTATGGCCAAAAAGTTCAACCTTGGTTTCATCAGACCATAACACCTTTTCCCACATGCTTTTGGGAGACTTCAGATGTGTTTTTACAAAATGTAGCCTGGCTTGGATGTTGTCACATGTACCACACAGCCAGTACTTGCCAGATATTCCTGCAGCTCCTTTAATGTTGCTGTAGGCCTCTTGGTAGCCTCCCAGACCAGTTTTCTTCTAGTCTTTTCATCAATTTTGGAGGGAGCTCCAGTTCTTGGAATTGTCACTGTTGTGCCATATTTTCTCCACTTGATGATGACTGTATTCACTGTGTTCCATGGTATATCTACTGCCATGGAAATTCTATTGTACCCTTCTCCTGACTGATACCTTTTAACAATGAGATCCCTCTGATGCTTTGGAAGCTCTCTGTGGACCATGACTTTTGCTGTGGGACGCGACTAAGACAATTTCAGGAAAGACAAACTAGAGCAGCTGAACTTTATTTGGGGTTAATCAGAGGCACTTTAAATGATGGCAGGTGTATGGTGACTCCTATTTAACACGATTTGGAATGTGATTGCTTAATTCTGAACACAGCTACATCTCCAATTATAAGAAGGTGTTCAGACTTATGCAACCACATTATTTTTCTTTTCTTTTTTTTCTTCCCTCCACCTAAAAGATTTCAGTTTGTTTTTCAATTGAGTTGTACAGTTTATAGGTCACATTAAAGGTGGAAAAAGTTCTGAAATGATTTATCTTTGTCTCATTCTTTTACAGCACAGAAACCTGACATTTTATCAGGGGTGTGTAGACTTTTTATATCCACTGTACATGTACATCCATACATAAATATTAGTAATCAAATTGTAAACAGCTTACACTCTAATATAGCAGTGGTAATAGTAATAGACCCTCAACTTAAAAATGCTACTTTCTGGGTATAATAACACGTGTAATAAATAGAACTCGGCTGAGCTACCTAGGGATATATAAACTTATATAAATATATACAAAAAACTTTTGGTTGCTGTGAACAGTAAAATGTGAACATTTTCCCTATTACAGAGCAAATTACTCTATCTTCTATTTCTTGCAAATTATGTTTTACAAGGCTTCGTCAGCTTAGAGCTAACAAAGCAGTGAGTCTTTAGTAGCAACGTTGTTAAAAAAAATTACTCCATTATCTAATTTGGGCACATTCTGCCTTATTAATTGCTGTGATCTTTCTATGTAAACCAGTAGTATTAACTACTTCAGCTGGGTAGCAGCTTGTCATACACATACTGTTATAGCCAGAGATCTGGTTGCAGTCAAGTTAAGATTTATTAAAGGCATATCTAAGTGTCCCGAATTATGAATGCATTTGAAAGTGGGGAATCAGTAGTGTGTGCAAACATTTTTTGCATGAAAAAATACCAAAATAAACATTTACAAACTGACCCTGATGTTTGCTAAATCTCTTCAGTTTGTAAACTGCAGCTTTTTTTAGTTGACACTCCTGAAAATCCTTGCTAAGATTAGCATAAAATTAATAATTTCTTATGGCCAATCTGTAGAAAGCAGAGGTTAGTTGATACATTTGTATCATATTCTGGGGTTCCTGTGTTGAAAAGCTGCCTGGGATATGTTGCCTCACTCCCTCTGTCTTTGTAGTCTGACTCAGCTGTGAGCTCAGACCCTGCCCAACCATGTGATTCCATCCAGCAGCAAATACTTCCAGTGGTATCTACCAGAAAGGTCAAACTCTGTACCTGACTGCCTTTCCTGTGTGTACTTGGTCATGTAAGCTTCCTGTGGGTGTGCAAAGCTGGATTTTACTCTCCTGCATTTAACTTTGTAACTACGCTGAACTTTTCTATATAGGACATATTTTTCTGAAAATCACTGCCTGTTTCTTATCCAACATTTGAAACCCAGGAAACTTATATAAACCTTTAACATCCAGTTCAGTGGATCACTGCACGTTTCACCACAAGTCAATGCCATGTTACCTTCCTTTTAAAATGGGCCCATTGCTCATCCACATGGATTGTTCCTCCTTCAAGGCATTTTGAGCCAAATAAATAAATAAAATAACACATTTGACAGTTATATATAGGTTAATATATAGTGAGCCGATTTGAACAGATTTAATAACTTACTTATCTTTAGATGACACCATGTAACAAATCAACATATCTTTTGATCTGAGACATTTGAAAATTTTAATTATGCTGAATTGGAAAGATTTTGCAAAATATTAGAGATAAAGAACCTTTAATTATATATGGATTGGAGGCTTTAATGTATCATCTAAAAAAATAATTGGGATATCATTAGTGAAATGCATATGGCTAACAGCAGCAGAAAATTCAACAACTTTCACATTTTAAACTTTTTTTCACATCTCATAACTATTTATATAATTTATTTATGAAGAATTGGAAAGTCTGAAGCACTATAAAAGGGTGAAGTCTAATTGCATATAAGCAAGTGGTTTGTTTCCAATGCCAGTTAGGGCATTACACTGGATTCAGTGAAAACAAGTCAACATATATGGTAAAGATATGTACCATATACTTATAACCATACAATGACCATAAAGATGAGTCATTCCTTATATCTGCAGTCAATTTCTCCAGAATTTTTTCAGAAGTCTTTCTCTATATCAAATGTATTAACCCTCTTCTGTCGAGGTTCAGAAACATTGACGAACAAATTAAGGTTTAAAATGATCTCAACCTACCCACTAATAGATATACTCCTCTCTTTTTGTGGTATCCATTGATGAAACCCCTAAGCAGCACAAAATGTGTTAGATTTTTTTGTAAATTAACTTTTATAGAAATATGCCAAAAGGAGATCACTGGCCAGAGGATGGATGGGCTGAGATAATTTTGAACCTGATTTTATACAAATATGTTTCTAAAATTGAGAACTACAAATCAAGACCACCTCCTGACTAACTATAAATAGGGTGTGTACAGGCCACTGCATCAGATATATTGTGAAGCTCTCTGGAGAAAATCAGATGTTCCTTCATCTACTACATCAAACAAACTTCCGGAGGAGATCCTGACATTGCAGCAAAAGCAGTTTGAACTGGGGTTAAAGTTAAAAATGTAACCTATTACAATGCTAATGTTTTCAGACTTTTGTATAATCCATAAAATCTTCTCTTTTAAATGATTGATAGAAATTGTGTCAGCGTCCCTTCTATAGAATAGGTATATTGGAAGTATCAAGGAAGACGTCTTTTAAAAGCAGGAAATATCAAGAATATTATTAACTAATAGGTTGAAAGTTTTCATTTGATACCCACATCTGTTGATTCCATCTGTACAATATTCACACAAGTCACCACTCTATTTTTGCAACAGAACTGTCGATCTACTCCTTTATCTTTCCCTGCCTGTATTATTGCAGTTTACTCCTCATTGGATTTCCTTCCCAACCATTCATTCCACTCCAACTTTAAACTCACAATTCTTATGTCAGTAACATATTCCTTGTACAATCCACACATCTAGCATCTTCAGTGTCTCCCGGTTTACCACCATTGCCTAATCAAATGTTTAGGCCTTCTCTACACTTTGCTCCTCCATATTTTGTCTCATTAGTAGCTTTCAGTAACCCACAATGATCCATCCAACACTGTGCCCAATCTTATTGTTCCATTACTTGTGTCTCTTCATGGGAGTAAATTCCCATTTCACATTATACAATCTCCATATACTGCATATATTTTCCACTTCCCTGAAAATCCATTTCTTCTCCCTGTCTAACCTCCAGTTAGAGGCCGTCACTTCACTTGACTAGACACTCTATTGCTGGACCCTAGAAGTATCCATTATATATTGATAGAAATTGTGTGTGTGTGAGAGCAATACTTGCATTTCCTGCTGTAACTGGCTGCTTCTGGGCCTGTTAGAGTGACCGTGTGTGGTGTTTCAGGCAGATCCAATTCTTTACCAAAGTCTTCTGACCACTCCCTGTTCCCTCTACCCACACCCATCTCTCTACAGATTATGTAAAAAAAACACACCCATGATCCGGCTCTCAAGAAGGTATGTAACTAAATGGATTCCTCTGCATATCAATAGAGTTTTAACAAATTCATATTTTCTCAAAAATATTTTATGTCCATAGGTCCTTAACCAACTGGTGATGTTATTAGTATGTTACATGTTTCACTAAAGATCCTTTTACTTGAACTACAGTTATAGTTGCACTGCATTTTGAATTGGAACAACAGTTCAAATTGAAGTGTAGAAGCAAAGAAGGGAACGTAACATAATTGTAGTGTAGAGCGAATCAAATATGTTGTTCTATGTAAGTTTAAATGATTCCAGATTGTTGGCAGGTGAAATATGGCAGCTGCAACAAATGGCAGTACATGGCAAGAGTCCTGTGGCAGGAGTGAAATACTGATGGAATATGAAAAGACTTTGCTGAATGCAGATTTCTAAAGCTTACAAACTCAGCTGATTGGGCAGATCAATATTTTTATAGGATCACACACAACTAGAAATAACCAACAATGTGCAAAATTAAATATATCAGCTTACCAGGTTATATTAAAATTATGACCCTGGACGCTGGTGCTACTATCTAGTTCAAGCTTCTTCAAGCATATTTGTAGCAATAACTGTGCCGGTAATAATAATTAAGTAGTGTTGACATTTTAACATCTAAAATAAGCTAAAATACGTATTTCCTGCTCAGAATTCAAGAAATAAAGTTATTGCACTGCATTCTGGATAGCTGCATTGTGGTGGGCAAGAAGCAGAGAAATGGTTTAGCTAATAATACAAATACATGCCCATAAACCATCCATAATATGGCCTAATGTAATGAGAAGTGATAGATCATAATGAGCGCCTTGATTTCTAGGTAACAGAACTTAGTGAATACTGTGAGGAGATTGAATAAATCTAAACATGATAGTTTAATGAATCTCCCTTAATATCCGTATCACTGGTTTACATCCCAAATGGTCCAGTTCACTAAAGCTCTCTGAGGCCACAATGACTGTTTTCTTCTTTTTCTGTTTTTTTTTCCATCCAAAACAACTATTCCAGCCTCCAAAAAAATTGGCAAAGAGTGAAAAAGAAAAGAAAATTGTGTGTGTTTTTTTTAAAACTGAATTAAAAAACAATTAAATTCAAGTGAAATAAACTTACGTCAATTTAAAAAAATACAAGTTAAATACAATTATATGTATATTAAATATATTAAAATGTTATAGTATTTTATTCTGCAATGATTAATTACTTAATAAAATGCAATATTTCTCCATCAGAAATACTTAGATGTAAATTCCCATTAAAATTCAGATTTACATGAACATTCTTTATTAAACTTGCATAAACCTGTATGCAGATAACATATTTCACTAATTTGCCATTTTTTTACACTATTTCAAAGCTTGAAAGCCATCTGCTACACTTTAAATCCAGCTACTTTCTGTCCAGCACAATTTAATTTTTAAAGCTAGTAAATTCATCTCATTTTTATACTAAATGGAAATGTTTATAAGACTATTCATTTTTAATACTTTTTCTTGTGTCTTAAAATATCATGCTAATGAGATATTTTAGGTGAGTAGTAATATTCATTTTTTATCACATATTTTATCTAGCAAGTACAGTGAAATTAAATTCAATCTATCAATGTCACATAAAATAGCTTCTGTTCTCCCAGTTGTAATGTTAAATATAACTAAGTACCATGTACCCGAAACCTCTATCCAGATAGAAGCATATATATATTATTAATTTTCCATTTACCAAATGATCATAAATATATGAATCTGAGAGTTTCGATCCAGTATGACTTTTATCTACACTACAAGTGAAATCTAGAGGGTGATGGCTATTGAACCTAGCTTGCGCAGGAGAAAACAGCTTGACCTTGATCTGCTAGATTCATTTGATCACCCGTCCTATGTTTTACACTGCTATATTGTACAAGTAGCTGATCTATTGACATAGTGTTAGATGTTTCAAATCAAGAATCTGCATTTGTAGGAGAAAAAAAAAATAACCTTGACGTCCGTACATATGTTATTACTGCCCTAGGCTATCAGTAATTCTTGCCTTGCCTATTTCTTGCTACAAGATCTATAGCGTAATAATATTAAGTAGAGTATTGGAGAACCTTACCGCTGTACAATTTTCCGTACAAGACTTCAATAAACATTCCCACCTCCAGCTGTTTACATTTATGTGTAAGCTATGCACAATATATTGCTCTATATTTCACACTATTTTATTTATACCTAAAGAAAGCTACCATTTTTAATACATACTTTTATCATTTATTTATATTATTTTCTTTCTTCTCACCAATATCTTTTTAGTCAAAAGGTTAGGTATGGGATTTTTGTTTTCTTATCTTTCTTTTTTTCACCTATTTTATTTTTACAAGTTGAATCATTGAAATTTAAACTTGTAATAAACCCACAGTCTTATAAAATACTAAATCATTACATTTTTCTATAAATGTAATTTTTGTAAATTTGGAAAGTCGAACTTAATCTCACCATACACAAAATTGTTTAATTTTCTACAATGTTAATAAGTTCCAATCTCTTTTACTGTATGTGCAGATTGCAACATTGGTGCTAGAAAAGGGCAAATAGTTGGTAGTAGGTTATAAACATTTTTTTGATGTGTTATAGAGCATTCTAGATGCTAAAGATTGCTAATCTTCAATTGGCAAGAGGAAATGTTTGATGATTTGGAAGCTCTGACCATATATGAAGATTATTTTTTTCTTGTCACCTACACAACCAAACATATATATATATATATATATATAAATATATATATATATATATATATATATATATATATATATATATATATATATATATATGAATATATGTATATACCGTATATATATATATATATATATATATATATATATATATACATTTTTTTAATATAAACTTTTTTTTCTCCAATATTCTCGTTGAAGGGACCATTGTGAGATTAAAACAATATATGTTTTACATTTTTGAGCCTGACTAAGAGAATTATTGCATAGTAAAATTTTCGAAAACTAGAACATGCACCGCACGCAATATTCACTAAGCTCAGTTTTCTAGTAACCACACAGTTTTTAGTAACCACACAGTCCATTTATTGGGACCTATTGTAAGCCATATCCATTGGGGGCATATTTCTGGTTTATTAAAGCCATAATCGCTGTATTGCCTAAAACATTTCTCTGTTTGCAACTCATTACCATGCAGCTATACCACATCATAATTCGAAGCAATTTGTAAAGTGTCACAAAATTATATTTAATTTTATAACAATATAATAATCTGTTATTTGCGGTGACGGTGGGAGAGAGAGCAGAGGCAGAGAGGGATGGAAAGAGAGAGGGGGAGAGAGAGAAGGAGGGGGAGAGAGGGGGGAGAGAGGGAAGGAGGGGTAGAGAGAGAGGTAGTGAGAGAAAGAGGAAGGGAGAGGGAGGGGGATGAGGAAAGAGAGGGAGGAGGGGAGGGAGAGGATGGGAGGGAGGGAGAGAGGGGGGAGAGAGAGAAAGAGGGCACTGAGTGAGAGAGGACACAGGGAGAGAGGCTGCACAGAGAGGGTGTACAGAGAGTGGGTGCATAGAGAGAGAGTGCACACAGAGAGAGGCACAGATAGAGACAGAGGACACCCGGGGATGTCGCACAGAGAGTCAATTGAACATATGATACCGTCATTTACGACGGGCAGGTTACTGGTATTTATTATTATGTTTGTTGTGCTGCATTTCAATCCTTTTTTAATAAAAGCTGCAAGTTTGAAATATTTCTAACTAAATAACTTCTATTATAATAGGAAATAAACAGTAAACCATACAATAATAAACATACTCATTACTTTTTATGTGGATCTTATGGTAAATAAAATGAAAAGTACTTTAAGTTGTGCATGCCTATTTTGCACTTCACGCAGATTGTGGCATTTACACAATTAACATCATTATTGATGTGAAGTAAAAAAGTGGGTGAAGATTTAGTTCATAGCAGAAAATATTAAAGGGTCACTGGATTTTTTTTTTTCTGTATGATCTTTTAAATAACCAAATTTGATAAGAAGTGAAATGTTTTTAGAAAATGAATAAATAAATAAATATATTCTTAAGAATTTGAAAATGTATATGCAATTGTTCCTTACCGTGTAATTCCACTTTATTAATTCAGCTGATTCTTCTCTGCTGATTCCTTATTTTTAAGTGTATTTTTTCTAAATATTATGTTTTAAATATATACCTAATGTGATCCATTAATGTTAATGAATAGTGTGATGAGATTTGCTGCAATGAGCTGTGAAATATTATGATCCACCTCAACCATTCTTAGCAATTCTCTCCTTTGTATTGTATATTAATATTATTTCAGAGTTTCTTCCTTAATTCACAGACATATAGCGCCTCTGTTAATGTTCAATTTCAACTATGTGCAAACCCATACATCACAGGCTGCGGTTTTAAGAACATTTCATTTCCCAATACACAATACATCACATTAAAAATAAACAAAATAGACCAATGGGTACATTTAGGGTGTTGAACATTTAGTATTAGCAGAAACACCTAACAAAGAAGAGATGGATATCTGAACAAAATGGCTCAATTACCGCCATGAGCTTCTCTATTGGGAAGCATGTTTTATTTAAATGGAAATCTTTTTGAGCTCACAAAAAATAAATTCTGACAGAGGTGACCAAATGTTTTTTTTCTCGTGACATTTTTGCAAGTTTAGAATTTTAGATGTGAATCACAATCACAAGTCTTTATACCCTTTTAAAAATAATTACGGCCTGTAAGGCTGTCAACCTCGTTGACAAGTTGTTATGTCTTTTACAAATAAATGTTCTATTTAATTTTTGTTTCGGCAGAAAATTTATTGATGTAGAGAAATAGTATTTAACAGCTAGTTTATTGTGATAGCTGTACTATATGGAAGGGAATTAGGATAGAGGATTAATGAGCGCTAATTGCCTTTAGCAGAAAAAGTCCAGACTTTAAGTTTAGGGATCAAGTGTTGTTCATTTTCTTCAATAAAGCTAGACATAGAGCATTGGTGGTACAGTTGCTAAAAGGGGACCCTGAAATCACCATATCTGATCTGCACCATCATATAGGTGGTGGACAAGCATATGGAAAAATGGGTTTCTTTCTGCTGAAATAAAGGAGCTATGAGTGATTGAAGTTAGTGATTTTAAGTTGCTTCTAACTTGCCCGTGTGTTGTCACCATACATTATGAGCTGCATTGTCTGTTATTATTAATTAGAATCAGGTTCTAATATTAGATATATTGTTATTTTTCACCTACAATAAGGCTTGTAGACTTGTAGCCCAGTGGGTAAAAGACTGAATTATAAAGTGCCATAATATTTTTTAGTTTGTATTTTGCTCACAAGATACAATTTGAACTACATATTAACTGTAAAAGAATGGTGTAAGACGAACAAGATGTGCCTGGAGTGCTGGGGTCCATGGGGTCACAGAGAATTGGATACGCTTGAAAGACTGAACAACAGTGCTGAATAGTAAAAGTGTTCAAAATCATCTTTTTGTTACTTACTAATTGTTCTTTTTTACCACTACAAGGTCTGTAGATACATAGCTCAGTGATAATGTACATGGACACTATCTGATGATGCAGAGTCCATATGATCATGTCAGAATCCCTTTTAGAGGGGCTCATTGGGGAACTTGAGACTTTTCTAGATCTCATAACCTCATATATGTGTTGGTGCAGCTGAAGACCATAGATAGCACTCAAGGTAAGCAGACCCCAGTGCTGTAAAATCTAACCATGCAACATTTAAAACAATTATACATTTTTTTTACAATTTCTCCAGCTGATGTTGACTGTTCTAGATGATGGTGCAGATCAGTATACATGCATTCAAAGTCAATTTAAAGCAAAGGTGGGCAGCTCAGTCCTACAAGAGTCTGGATTTCAATATCTCCCTACTTGAGCACATGTGGATCAGTCAGAATGAATGAGTATCTTATGGGGGATGAAGCAGAGAGATCCAGAAATCCTGGACTCATAAGTTACCAACAATACATTAAAGGAACATGAAAGCCCCACATTTTAAATAACAGGTTTTAAACATTAAAAAAAGATGCAAGAAAAAAGTACATTTATGTCTGGTAAGTTTAGAAACATTTTAAGCATCTTTTACACTATATAGAATTTGTTTTTGCCTTCTTAAAAAATCTTAGAAAAGATAGTAATAAATCAGGCATGAAAGATTTTTTGACTGTATATCCACAAGGGGAGCCTGTACAAAGGCTAAGAAGGAATTTAACCTTAATAGAAAAGAGATTAATGGCTACTTGACTATAATGATATTAATGGTTTTCATTTCTGCTCATTCTCCCTTGTTATGGTTTGGTTGGGATGTAGATGATGAATTACGCACAATCCCATTGCTGTGTCTTAATGTGTTGGGAAAATTCTCCACACTGTTCCTGAATATTTCTTGTTGCTATTCATGTTATACATTGAGTTTTTGTGATTTTTATTAATTCTAAAGAAAACAGCAAGAAGACTGATTTACCACTAGGAAAATATTCTGCAAACCACAGCCTTCAAATACCAATGCAGTTCAAGAAAAACAGCCCTACTTGGTCAAGTATGTATCAAACTAACAATACTAGCAGCTGTGCAAGCCACAGCATGGACATAAACACCTTTTTTAGGAAAATCTGAATTTTTTAAGTTTATGAGTACAGGAATCCATTTTGTTACATCACAATTTTAGGGTTTGGTGACACTTAATCCTGCGACACTTAATCCCGCGACAGTTAATGCCTGACACTTAATCCCCCGACAGATAATCCCATTGACACTTAATCCGCCGGCACTTAATCCCTCCCGTGGAGAAGCAAGAAATAAGAAAAAATAAAACGAATGTATTTAACGCAATTCACGAAAAGGTAATCAGAAATCTGCAGGTTAAATGTAAAGTAAAACAGAGAACTATACATTTAAAAAGTTAAATGTATGACAGGTAAACAATGGAACGTAGATAGACAAGAATTTCGCTCGAAGAGTAAAGCGGGATGAAGTATCGGGGGATTACGTGTCAATGGGATTATCTGTCGCGGGATTACGTGTCAGGCATTAACTGTCGCGGGATTAAATGTCGCGGGATTAAGTGTCCGTACACCCAATTTTAGCGCTGGTTCATGGGTGAAGGAGGGAACAGAAAGCCTTTGTTAGAATAACTGGTTAAGACTGAAACTGACACCATACCGCTTCCTCCTCACTGGTTCAAAAACAGGAAGTTGCATTAGTAGATGCACCCAAATGTAAACACATGTCTCAAAGTTTTTTCTCTGAACCTAATTTTGATGAAGGAACAATAGTCTTAGTAATTAACTATATTACTTTTATACAACTGTAGTTATTTTTTATAGCAAAAGTAGTTGTATGCTAATACAATTTGCCAACAAAATATAAGACTAGCAATAAAAAATGAATGAATGAATAAGTAAGCCAATTCACTGTGTTTTTAAACTGGTCAATGATATTTTGTCACTGTTGACTAATGTTACAGCCAAATATTTCAAAAGTACTGTCTAATACCAGAATTAAACCTCCAAGTTGATAATAAAATTGTGAATGCCTAGTAACCATTAAATATATATACTTTATTTAACCATGTCACTATAAAATAGGCTGAATCCATGAAATAACAAATTATTGATAGGAGGGATCCTTCATAACTTATTCAGACAATATTTGTTTGCATCAGAATCAAAACACACAAAACATATAACTCTCACAAAAGGAATAACGTAAAGAGCAGGCCTATGACCGACCTCTGTCCTCCTTACTGGAAGGCTCACTAATTAATGGACCAAATCTGGCTAATCAAGCTATCAGATAAATAGTGAGAAATATAAATCCTCTGAGAAGAGAGGCACCATCACTGAGCCTTACATATCACCTTGGGAGTCCTATACAACTTTGTATAGGAAATATTACTACAAAAGATCAATAACACCCAAAAGATAGGAGATCCCTACCTAGATATACATATAAACATATATTAAATATCAAAAACATATATATATACATATAATAAGGGAATTGCAACTCTAATCTAATAATATGTACCAAATGATTATTTATAGGTGATAACATCCATCATGGGTACTGACAATTCCCAGTTTGCTGATACCCATTAGGGAGCCTCACAAACAACTTGCTAGTGGCTGATAGAATGGAGAATATTTCTATAACCCAAAAAGTCAAACTTAACAGTCATTTCGACACTGTAACGGCTTTCTCAAAGGCTAATGTTATAGTTAATATAGCTAACTTATAGCTAATTAGTGAGCCTCCCAGTAAGGAGGACAGATTTTGGTCATAGGCCTGCTCTTTACGTTATCCCTTTTGTGAGATTTTTAGGTTTTGTGTGTTTTTGATTCTGATGCAAGCAATTATCGTCTGAAAAAGTTATAAGGGATCCCTCCTATCAATAATTTGTTATTTCATGGACTAAGACTATTTTATAGCAACGTGGTTGAATAAAGTATATATTTTAATGGTTACTAGGCATTCACAATTTCATTACAGCCATAATGTTCTGTCCTGTGGCCAGTTATGCCTTAGGATATGTTGGGTTGGGAAAACTTCACCTGGGAATGAACCATTGTATGCCTAGAAAAGCAGGGACAACAAACAAACCAATCTGCTTCCTAAAAACCTGAAGGGTAAAACTACAAGTTAGAAAGAACTCTGTTTAACATTAAATATTCACTGTATGATGAAAAATACTATATATAAGCATTTAGAGCTTGACTAAAAGCATAATTAGGCAGGAAAAAATAGATTTTACTTAAAAATAAATAAAATGTCTTGCCTGCAGGGGTCAGTGATATTTGGCGAAGGTTGCATGTTTGAGATGTATGTTTACATTTCTACAAGAAACGGCTTGAGTTTTTTGTTGCAAGTTGCTTCTTCTAATAGCTCCTAACTGTTTCCTGCCGCCCTGCAGCTCATGAAGGCAGTGTACTTCTAAGTACAGGGTGTGCAATATCACACAGTAACGAGACAGTGCAACATGCTGATTGGGTCATTTGAACCACTGCACTTCACAGTCTGTGTATTCATAAGCTGCATGAGCTACAGAGGGTAGACCCAAACAGGTACACATTACTTGATTTTAGAAAAAAGAGCTTTTAAACACTTTAATAAAATAAAGGGATTTTTCCCTTTTTTTTGGTGGCCGGTAGCAGTGTGGTTAGCAGCGCAGCAAGGGGGTGCTAGATGGCACTGTTGACATTTGACACAATTTCTAACCTTAAACTGTTACCCTAACCCGTACCCTAACCCTAACACTATGAAATTGAGTTAAATTTCAGATGAAATTCCATAAAATTGGCAGTAATCGTCATCGCCATCTAGAGGCCACTCAACACCACTGCCACTGCTAGCGGCAACTTAACAGGAAAGGTTTAAATAAAAGTACATAAAGTTAGATAATTTGGTATATTATATTCCTTGTGAAATCCAGAAACCCTACATATCTCTTTAAGATGAACAGATGCTCGGTTATTTCCAGTACGAATCACCCAACAATAAGAAATAGGCGTGTGATTGATCTATTACGGCTGAACGTACACGAGAATCTGTCTATTTAATAGGGACCTCATTTAAGTGGTGGGCCTCACTCCAGTAACTTCTGTGTGCTGAATCATAGCTACATGAGGATATCTTAAATCACAAATGTCAAGTTCACTTTTCATCAGAAATACTTCAAGCTAAACATATTAAATCTGAGTGGCTTCAGGCAATGCTCATTTAGACTTAATTTGAGCTTCCTCTGTGTTGACCTCTTAGTAGTAGACGATGTTCAGTCCTTCACTGGCCGGCTTTTGTAAGACTAGAGCATTAATTATATTCTACAGCATCATAATTTACAGTTTTCTTCAGTAAGTTAAAGTAAAACTGTCCATCGCGTTGGCATAGAGACACCAACAGCCCATCTGTTATATTATACTTAACAACAAAAGTTGGCAACTGATTATATAGTTATATATAATTTTTTTCCCTACCAGAAATCTGCATTATACTGTTATGACATTATCAACATTGTGTATCCTTTTAAAGCCACTGCAATTTCAAAATGCAAAGCTGTGTATCAAAAGGCAATTGAAGTCAAAACTGCTTTGCACCATCATGTAGAGCATCTAAAATAAATATAAAATGTGTAAAACCTTATTAATTTGAAGTTCTAATTCACTGTTTTATAATTGTTTATAAGTACTGCTATGATAGCTTTTATGGCTTGGAATCTGTTAGTTTAACCTGATTCTAAGCAGGAAGTCTCTTTAGGCACATTCCATCAGGTTTTGAATGGACCAAAAATTGCAAGCTCCCTCTAACTGCTCATATTTATCTTTTTTTTTTTTCACATTGAGATTATAATTTCTCACATTCCCAAATGAATAAAGTTACATTATTACTATCACTTTTTGTACTGTGCCAACATATTCCGTAGTGATATACATGGGTTAGGTACAAGTAAAAATAATTTTTACATATTGCAAAAGAATGGAGGGCCCTGCCTTTGTGCTTCGAATCTAGCGTCCAAAGTGGTTTCCCTTAAAGCACCTTGCAAGATTGAAAAGTCACAAACTTACATGTTTGGTTGCAGCAATTTAATTTTATATATTTTATTATTTGCAGAGTGCATGTGATTTTTGGTCCTTGCAGGACCTGTCTCCACACTCTCTGCAGAGGTGAAATCAGTTGAAATAATAACTTGATTATATAAAAACTCTTATAAAATAGTGACATATGCATCAATTTAAAAAAATCTAAAAGTTGTATCACCTGATTTCCAATGCTCTGTTTTATGATGTAGAGCAGAAGGATATGTTCTATTTCATAGTCATTTCCAATCAGGACAGTGGGATTAAGCTCTGTGACACAGCACCACCTGGTGGTGTAAAAATGTACTGCAGGCAAATAATTATTCCATCCTCCGACGTGGTGCAACTCGAACGGCGCTAAGTCGACAGCAAGGCCATCGCTATGTTCAAGTGACCCTCTCAGAGCTCAAGGCCTCTTCTGTCGGCACGCCTTATGAGCCAGATCGGTGGATGGAATAGTTCCTTGGCTGCAGTAATTTAGTAGGTGGTGTTGTGGCGCATCCGCTCACCCCAATCTTGAAATGAAAACTGAATTCTAAATAGAAAAGGACCGAGCAGTATTGGGGGATTCCATGTCCATTTAAATCAAAATTGTCAGTTTTACATTGCTGCTGCACTGCAGTGAAACTGGACTACCTTTCCCACAATGCTTTGTGTGCAACCTTGCTTGTATAAAATAAGTTACAGTGAACCCATTTCATTGAGGTTGGAAATAGATAAAGAAAAAATGGATCTATCCTATTATGTTGTCGGGACAGGTCCACCACTGCAGTGCCGCCTTCAACCGCTAGATGGTGCTGCTGATATTTTGCAGCACTGCTGATATGTAAGAGAAGTTCTAAGCTTATAATGTTAGCCTAACCCTTGAACTAACCTCACGCTAACCCCAACCCTAACTCTTACTCTAACCCTAACAGTTTACCTAAGCCTTGACTCTATGATATGGTACCAGAATATTGGCAGCGCCATCTAGCGGGTGCTCACCACCACTGCTGCTGCCTTGTGCTTCGCTAGCATAAGAGGATAGGTCTGAAAAAACATATGCAAACATATGTTTAGCTTATATATTCCCTGTAACTGAAGTGCATTTCAATGGGCACCTTTATTTGCTTTTTATTGGGTGTCAACTTTCCTTTTAAGGATCATTGTATTTGGGAAAACCTTCATATCCTTGTATCTAACAAACTAGCAACATTCAATGTGACAATGTTTCAACAGAACTTATCTGAATCCACAGCTTAGGTGTGTGTTTAATTCTGTTAGGACAAAAGGCAAAATGTCTGTTGGCATTAAAGCAATATTGAAAACAATAGGCTATATTTATTTGAAACTTTTTAAAAACATTGAGCAAATAATACTATAAATATGCCACTTTGGTTGTGCTTTAATGAGCTAATATCATAACGAGTGGGAGTTTGCTTACCAAGGGCCTCATTTAAATGCGATTCGGCCAATTGAATAGGGTTCTATACAGGCACAGAGCCTATTTCTTTTTGACAAAAGTTTTTAGTAACTATCCAAAAGCAAGATCTTCACTAATTAAAAACTTCTGTAAAAAAAAATTAGGCTCTGTGCTTATATAAAACCCTATTCAATTGGCTAAATCGCAATTGAATGAGGCCCCAGGTATGTTATGGTGAATCAAGAGGTGATAAAAAAAAAACACATTGTAAACAAAATATGGAAAGATAACAACCTGAGTACACCGGATCCCTGTTTTACTGAAGCATCTCTCAATGAGCACTGGTCCGACTGTTGCTACGGATTCTGGGTAGTGACATGCAAATGAAGCTCAACTGTACTACCGTTTGTGTCTCCCTTAAAGGGCCATTTACCTCACTATAAGTGCTATTTATGGCGAGAGGCACAAGATTGTATGCTAGAATTATCTATTTTTATAATTACACTAATAACAGCTAAAAATCTAAAGTTTTAGTCTGTTTACATAACAACATTTTTCCTGCCTACTCGCTGTTGCATGAGAAAAAACAGACAGCTGAAAAGCGCGGTGAAGAACTCAGGACTGCACTAAAAAGTTAACCCATAACTGACCTGTTTAGGCGATTCCAGCATTTCATGCTCTGCACAGGTCGATTTGGTAAGGGTTAACCTTATGTTTTCTTTGGCAGAGGACAGCCAGTGACACATGTAATTTATTTCAAAAATTCAAAAAGTATTTGAACATTTTTTTAGATCTTTAATGGGATGAATTAAGTGGCCCTTTAACATGGGATGCATAGCTTTCAGAATGTAGCCTTGGATTGGGATACACTTCCAGAACCCCATTCACACACACAACTGTTTTGTCCTTATATGGGACTCCCAGCAACTGTGAAATGAGGCAGGAGAGATGCAAGGTGGTATATTTTGAGCCCTCTTTGCATACCCATATATTTTACTACAGATTATTCACATAATGTATTTACCCATCTATGTTGCTGATTGACATATGGTAATGTGTATTTAATTGCATATAATTACAGATTGCATGTCACAAAACATGTTTAAATAACTAGCGGTACACAAATAAGGGAATGTGTTAAATTCTAGACCTTATTTTGATAATATTTCTTTAATATCGCATGGTAATTCATTTGCAGTCCTCATTAGAGTGAAGTGTGTAGAAAATAATCTACTTTACAAAACAGAATTGAGCCTATGCAGCTAATGAGAGGTCTAACTTAATAATACAGGACTTGAGGGCTCAGTTTCTTCTGTGCACTTCCTCTATTAAATAACAATAAAAATAATAGGAGAATAGAGGGAAATTATATTAGTATTCAATGTGTGTAAATTAATGCTGGCATATTCAGAACTCAGGTGCCTCTCTCCTATGAACACAATATGGGTAATTGTAAGGTTTGATTTATTCTATACTTGCTCAGAGTCGTTTTTTTTCTTGCATTTTTTTATCCTAATTATTTATTTAGTGTACTTACAATGGTACACTATAATCAAAAGGGTAACACATTGTATTTCTCACGTCAGGTGAGACCGTTCTACTTCCTTTGTTATTCTGTGTTCTAGAGCTTGTGTCAGCCCCAAAGACTTTATTTAGGTCCTCAGGGACATGATGATAGACTAATACATTAACCCTACTGTGGCGATCTGCTTTTTCTTCAGTCATGCTTGATAAGGCTGTTATGTCCAAACCTACCCAGCAGATCCACCAGGTTCTTTTGATCCCTTCACCAAGACAGCTGACGTCTCTAAACTGCCATTACTCTTTATGCAGCATTTAAAAATATGAACGAGGCTCAGCATTATAAACATCAGGAACTGATTTTATTGCTGTGGAAACTTCATAGCAGGTCTAATGGGTGTATATTTAAACTTGAACTGATAACATTCTGCAATAGTCTGTGAGTCTTCTGGGTTTTATATTAATTGCTTATACAGTCTTTGACTATGTTTCATGTGTAAGGCATTATAACATATTTACATCCATTTCAGTAGTTGTACAAGACCAGGGCAGCTATACTCTCTGGCAATCTGACACATACTGTATATATATATATCTCTTCCAGATATATATATATTAATCCAGTCACACAGTGATAACTCTAATCATCTTCTATAGGGAATCTGACACATATATATATATCTTCTAGATATCTTATTCCATGTATATTAATCCAGTCACACAGTGATAACTCTAATCATCTTCTATAGGGAATCTGACACATATATATATATATCTTCTAGATATCTTATTCCATGTATATTAATCCAGTCACACAGTGATAACTCTTATCATATTCTATTGGGATTCTGACACACACATATATATATATATATATATATATATATATATATATATATATATATATATATATATATATCTTCCAGATATCTTATTCCATATACATATTAATCTTCTCAGTCACTGATAACTGTTATCTGCCTGTCAGAGACATCACAGACTGCATTCAGCACTGACTTTACCTCAGAGACACACATTACATAACTGACAGATTATATAACACTCTCAACTGTCTGTTAATGGCTACCTTATACCATTCTAACTGCCAGTTAACTCTTTACCACCTGGACACAATTAAACATACAGTAATCAACATAACACAGCATAGCATAACATACAGTAATTAACATTCATAGGGGTAATCAAATTAATAAAACATTAAATAACTATAAAATATACTGAGCACAGTCCCACGACCACATATTCCCAGGAGGAAGTCCTGATAAGAGTCTTTAAGCAGTAAGATCCTAATCATCCTGAGCGGATCATATGAGTCCCAAGGACTGGTGGTCAGGGGGATCATGACACCTACTATTACCATTAGTTACAAACAGAGATTTAAGAACTTCAGTGCAAAAATGGATAAAAAACTATGTGTTATATGTTGTATGTTAAAAGTGTTTTGGATCTCAGTTCGGTTTTCCAACTATCCATTATGACTCCCTTATTCTCCTGTTGCCATTGCCACAATTTTTCAGTAGCTTGTTTGTTAGAAAAATATGTTATTAAATTGACTCTTTCGAAATTATATATATATATATATATATATATATATATATATATATATATATATATATATATATATATAAAGTAACTAGAATCATTAACTAATGTTATCCTCCTCAATACACAGTTGTCATACAAAATGTAGACTTCACTTATAGGGAAACCCTGGAATAACAGATTCTTACAGACTGGAACCTCCCCATGTCTTTCTCATGTAGGGTGCTAGGGTGCCATGTTTCAAAACTGTGACTTAAGGTCTGCCCACAAGAGAGGAGTTTCACACAACAAATACATACAGATTGTGGCTGCTAGTATGAATCCCCTCCCCCATGGGTGTGCTCTTAAATCACAGCTCTGCAACATGGCATCCTACGTGAGAGAGGATAGGATGAAAGCTGCAGTTCAATAATCTAACAAACTGCTACTCATTGTATATGACAACTCAATTGAGGAGGATACAATGAATAAACATTGATATAAAAAAAAGAAATACATAGAGTTTTGATAAAGAGTCAATGTATATCAATGTATGTATAGATACACAGACAATATTAAGAAAAGGTTATGCTAAAATAAATACAAAAGAAGATATATATATATATATGTGTGAACTACCTACTCATAATTTCCACAACACAGGCTGAGATCCCGCTCCATGCTGATGATAGCCAGTAAGCTTGAAACATGTACATGGATTGGATACTCAGCCTGTGTTTATTCCAACCTTGGCTTTGCATTAAAGCTGTGTAATAATACAGCATGCATAAGCTTAAAGGAAGCCATGTTTGATGATGGCTACGGAATGAAGAGCGAGGCATTTGTGGACATATTTGTATGTCCCAGCTCAACTTCCCAGAATGCAGTGTAATAACTGTTTTTTCTCGGAACTCTGAGCTGGAAGTAGGTTTTTTAACTTGCTTTGGACATTCAAGTGTGAACACAGATGTACATTTTATTTACTGTACTACTGTACGGTGGAGGGCTTCTATCGCTCTTTTGCCCACCATATTATAAATGATTGTTGTGGTGAACTACCTACTCATAATTTCCACAACACAGGCTGAGATCCCGCTCCATGCTGCTGATAGCCAGTAAACTTGAAACATGTACATGGATTGGATACTCGGCCTGTGTTTATTCCAACCTTGGCTTTGCATTAAAGCTGTGTAATACAGCATGCATAAGCTTAAAGGAAGCCATGTTTGATGATGGCTACGGAATGAAGAGCGAGGCATTTGTGGACATATTTGTATGTCCCAGCTCAACTTCCCAGAATGCAGTGTAATAACTGTTTTTTCTCGGAACTCTGAGCTGGAAGCAGGTTTTTTAACTTGCTTTGGACATTCAAATGTGAACACAGATGTACATTTTATTTACTGTACTACTGTACGGTGGAGGGCTTCTATCGCTCTTTTGCCCACCATATTATAAATGATTGTTGTGGTGAACTACCTACTCATAATTTCCACAACACAGGCTGAGATCCCGCTCCATGCTGATGATAGCCAGTAAGCGTGAAACATGTACATGGATTGGATACTCAGCCTGTGTTTATTCCAACCTTGGCTTTGCATTAAAGCTGTGTAATAATACAGCATGCATAAGCTTAAAGGAAGCCATGTTTGATGATGGCTACGGAATGAAGAGCGAGGCATTTGTGGACATATTTGTATGTCCCAGCTCAACTTCCCAGAATGCAGTGTAATAACTGTTTTTTCTCGGAACTCTGAGCTGGAAGTAGGTTTTTTAACTTGCTTTGGACATTCAAGTGTGAACACAGATGTACATTTTATTTACTATATATATATATATATATATATATATATATATATATATATATATATATATAATTGTGCTATAATTGTGCACCAGGCTGCTTTAGATGCCATATTCTGTATACAAGGTGCTTTTTCTATGTAGTTTAATTTTAGGCTAGGTTTTTACTTGCACCGATTTTGCTTGCTACTTTCTTTTTACCAAATATTACCTTATGGAGCCTGCTGTTGTCACAGAAATCACAATGCATAAATAGTTAAACTACAGTAAGCATTGGTCTGTGATGCCATCTGACATTATTTTCAAGATATGGCTCCTCTGCCACAGTTTTCTCTCAGTAGAAGCGCTCTTTGATGTTGCTCCTGCTCTAACCCCCTGGAGACTCCAGACTTGCAGAAGCAAACATATAAAAAAGCATTGCATCTGTGAAGGCTTTTTTAGAAGACCTATAATGATACAATGTAAGAAAGTTATAAAAAAAAATCTTTAAAAAAAAAGAATGCCTCAGAGTTTTGTTTTTGAAACAGACCCTAAATGTAAGAATTCATTATTCTGCAAATATAAAATATAGAAATATTTCTAACTTTTCCAATTCCAATAAAAGGGCCACTTTACCTCCGGTATCTTAAAGAACAAGAATGACTACACATTGTGCTACCTTTTTTTCTCTAAGTAAATAATTCCTGATAAATTATTTGTGTGGCTCAATATAGTAATTCTGGGCCTCGGAGTACATGATAAGGGTGGTAGAGGGTTATAACTAAATGCCAGCATTGGACATAATTGTTTTTTGGTCAGCACGTGTACAAACCAGCAGACTAATTAGCAGTTTATTAGTATTTATAGGCCGTTCATTTGCATACAAATAACAGTGAAATTCTCAGGATGGTCCACTTTAAAAAAGAATGGCTAATGCAATGTAAATAAAATTTTGAATACTTGATTTTGCGGTGGCAGAGTCCCTTTAAAACAATACCATAACAACAGGTATTAAATGTTTTCATTGGTCATTGATCATCAATAAAAATACAATTAGGTGATACTGAAAAACAATATTCAAAATGAAACTTGCTTTTAAACATAAACTTCGAAACTTCAAGATTTACTGCTTGTCTCCACCCCTTCTGATCATGTGCAGGGGAAGGGTAAATGATAAATTCTACATTTTCTGCTTCTCTCCTTCCCCACTCCTCCCTCTACTGTAGAATAAGACAAGCTCAGTTATAAAGGAAGTGTTGAGACCAAACAAGATGGAACCATCTACATAAAAAAGAGTCTTCATAAATGTACGAGTTACATAACTATTAATGGTATTTTATTACACACTTTACAAACATGTGATTTTTTTCCTAAACTATAATAGTCTTGGTGTTTTAAAACAATCATTTTTTTCCTAAACTATGATAGTCTTGGTGTTTTAAAACAATCTTTAAAATGCAAACTGAGTAGCCGAAATTCTCACAAAAATATGTCTTTACTTTGTGTAATTTATAGTGTGGATCTCTTTCCCATTTAAAGTTTTGAAAAGCCTGGGGGTGTATTTACGGGGCTGAGACATATTCTGTGCACTAACATAACAACTAAGTCAGAGCTGCTCATAAGAGAACGAACTAACCTTAATAGGTTAGTTCTATGGCCATGACAAGCCACTCTGAGAGCAACCTCTTTTAGCTCACTTGTGGCCTTCACAGGGAGAAATATCCTGTAGTATATCAGTCTATAAAGGCAGAAATGTGTCTGGGGTTTGCTGTTTCTCCTGCTCAGGCTAGTTTAGTCTCCCTAATGGTGATAGGGGACTCCAGGCGTGGATCCCTTGCTCACTGTGTCTTAGGGAGTTCAGCTGCACCTCACTGACGAGGCCCACAGAGGCCGAAACGTGTCTGGGGTTTCCTGTTTCTCCTATTCAGGGTAAAATTGTCTGGTATTTTGGGACTGGGTCACTGTTTTGAGTGAGAATAGACTGATATACTACAGTATATTTCTCCCTGTGAAGGGCACAAGTGAGCTAAAAGAGCTTGATCTCAGAGTAGCTTATCATGGCCATAGAACTAACCTAATAAGTAGTTCATTCTCTGATGAGCACCTCTGACTTAGTTGTTTCTATATTCTGTGCACTTGCTAAACATTCAAGATTAATATAGTGCTATATCTGAGATACAATCAGAAATTGTGCTACACACTCACACACACACAGAGTCTCTTCTTGGTTTATGCCTATGTTTCAGGCACTTTGATGGAGGAACACAACACAAGGCTGTTATATTTTTCCAAATTAGCCAGGGATACAAAAATAGCAAACCAAAACAAATTACTGAATATAGCAAGCCCAGCTTCCACTGAAGCACTACCTTGACCAATTAATCAGTTCTCCTCACTAACCAGCTCTCATCCAGCTAAACCTGTCTGGAACAAAACAAAAAGTCCAATAGATTGTTAAATCACTGCCCTGTATACGCTTTACATTCCCTTATTTCCATTCTGCTGCAAGTGGTCATAAATTGCAGGCTTTCTCACTGGGTGTGTCTTTCTCTAGCCCAGACAAACTGCAAAAAAACGTCCATAAGCAGACCCTCCCATACTCCAGGGATATCCTTAAATCATGGCTACCCAGGTGCAGCTAATTACCCGAGTAGGGAAGTTAACACCTGTAGTCCTACTAGGGAAGATCTTTGCAGAGTATGTGGCTCACATAAACCCCTTGGATAATTCTGTCACTATATATATATATATATATATATATATATATATATATATATATATATATACATGAGGTGCCCAGATTACAGATTTACAGGCAAATCAATTTTTCTACAGGTATTATTATGTAGTCACTTTCTTTGTGAGCCACTACTTGACCTTGCTTTAACGCTAGTTGGACAGAAGATCACACAATTTATTTGTTTAAGACGCCACAATGTGTTAGATATGCAAAGAGATGACTTAAAGGAATATGGAAGATTTCTGATATAATATACCTGTGTATCTATTTACTTATATGTACTTTATTTTATTAGGAAGTGCTTATAAGCTCTTTTACTACTGTCTAAAATAAAAGAAATAGTCCCTGTAAATGCCTGCCCACTACAGTCTTTGCAGACACGGACTCTGAGAAAATAGCTGACAGATTCAGCTCAAAAACAAAAATGAATCCTCACAATAATTGCTTATAAAATGTTAATACCGGTAATCAAATTATTTATTCCTTTTTTAGCTTGCTTTTTAAACATATTTCCAGTTATAAGATAAAAAAAATGGACTATAATTGCCCTTAAATAAAATCTGTAGTTTGGGAAAAACTCCAGATGTTTGTGAAGTATGTAACAAATACCTACATTAGCAGCTGTGGGAGACAGGAGCATGAAAGCATTTTTCAAGAAAATCTTATATTTCGCTGGTTGTGTCATGGTGGACTCCATTCCTAACTGCTAGCTGTGCTTAAAGGAAAGATATACTACAGGAGCTTACTGTTCTACTGAGAGGCTATGTAAAGTGGTAGTCTTTCACAAAACTGAATGGTGATCTCATCAGAATCCAAGGTTCCTCATAGGTCTCCACATCCAAATTGAATACTGTATTCAATCATTTAATCTGTTTTTAAACATTTTTGGCATATTGTGAAGTTCTTTAAAAAAAATCAAAAATATGACATTTCAGCTCTATAAGGAAACAAAGCACACCTTTTAAATAAAATATAATATTTGTAATATATCATTGTTCTAAAACATTGCATTTTAATATTGCATATTATATAACATATAAATAAAACCTTAAGATCTATCATGACTAATATCTCTTGTAGTAAAAATGTAATGTAAGATAAGGATGGGATTTGCTGTTATTTATCATTTTTTGCTTTTACCTTGACATCCAGACCACCCACGTAAGAAACCATTGTCAACTCATATAACAGTGATAAGGTAAGATGTATAGCTAACTACCAGCTTCATGGGCAAAAATCTATAGCAATAGAAAATAAATATAAGTGAAAGGTGAGATGGCTATCAAGTGTGACAGTATGTGCCCTGACCATCCTGATTACTGCAACCAAAAGCATTACCTATCTGCAATACATAATAAACCAAAAATACACAAGAAAACACAGTAATCCAATGTGTTCTAGATGTTGAGTTAAATAACCAAATGTGAAAATATTTTTAGACTGCAACTATGTGAATATACATATGATATGATGTTTTTTTCAACTTTTTCACTGCAATGCAGCAAATAGGAAACAAGACAAATGAATAAATACTGCATTAGATTACAGATATTCATTTCTGAATACTGTAAATACAGAGGCAACATGTCACATCAGTTTAATGGCAGATTAATTTTGAGAATGGCCAATTTACCAGTCCTCTTGAAGTAAAATGATGGTAATTAGAGATCGTTTCTGCTTATTATAATTAATACTTGTAAGTAATTTTCTGAGATTGACTTTTTCATTTTGAATTATAAAATTGCTTAATGTAGAAAATATTTAAGGTGCTGTGGAATTTAGTTAAAAAAGCAAGTATGCTATAGGAGATGTCTGTTGCTTGGTGTTTAATTGCTTCAGCTTGAGATAAAAACTGTAATTTGCATAAAA
Source organism: Discoglossus pictus (assembly GCA_027410445.1). Lineage (NCBI taxonomy): Eukaryota > Metazoa > Chordata > Amphibia > Anura > Alytidae > Discoglossus > Discoglossus pictus. Next base: position 122,946,534 of record CM050168.1, read on the forward strand.
TATCCGAGATCAGCAACGTTTGGATTTCCTATCCTTTATTACAGATGGATTAAAATTTACTTTATTAGCGCACTGTAGTCTGATTGTCTGGAACACAATCCAAATAATAAAGTCTGACTGTCTGGAACATAAATTTCATTATAATAGTAGGAGTAACTAGGACATAAATTACATTTGTTACAAATCTAACTGCATCCAAATCATATTATAATGGTCTAAATTCCTCAGAAGATGTTGCATTCTGGCTGTTTAACTGTCTGGAACACACACTACACCCTATTAATGTATGCATCTATATCACAAATTACATTCTAGCAGTATATTATGTTGGCCTTAGTATCTGATAAATTATACAGTATATACATACTGTCTCCCCCCCACCCCCACACACACCAAGAAGAAAATATATATCTATATTTACCAAGAGTACCCTTGGCATCATATGGTGCTCGAACTTTTAGTCATGCAGCTTTAGTTATGTGGATCTCTCTTCTCATAACAGTTAAATAAACCCCTATGCTTAAAGGACCCGGGCCATCTAATCAAATAACCCCTTCCTTGGCACCTAACATTAACCCCTCATGCTGCAGGGTCCCGATGAAGACCCCTGCAGTCCCTATATATTTAACTTTTGCCACAGAGGTCCCAATTGGACCCCCGTGGCATTTAAATATTAGCCCCTCCCGACGTGCCATCTAAAAAAATTTAACCACTGCTGCGGGCTGACTATAAATACTTCACAGCACCTAATCTTAATATATATGTAACCCTTGGGGGGCTATACACAGCCTCATGGGACAAATATTAACCCCCTAAGTCCCATGGGGGTTAACTCCTAACAAACAATGAGGGTCTATACAAACCCACATGTAAAAAAAATGACCAGGGTGACAACCAGAAAATCCATTCTGTGTGCCTGAAATATGATTGACATCTATTTCAGCCAATCAGAACACTCAAAATTCTTCTTTAAGCTGCAGCAAGCGCAGCAACCCTTATTTTCAGGAGGGATTAATATTTAAATGCTGTGGCAAGGGTTAAACATTTAGGGGCTGCAGGGAGTCCTGATGCGGACCCCCTGCAGAATGGGGGGTTAATGTTAGGTGCCGCAGAAGGGGTTAATTGAGTAGAGGGCAGAGGTTAATTAGATGGAGCTTGTCCTTAAGGGAGGGTGTTACTTGTAGGTTCCAGGGCATCCCGATCGGGAACCCCTGCACCATAGGCGTTAGTTTTAGGTGCCAGGTGTCCCGATCAAGCATGGGGAAATAATTTTAGGTGAAAGAGGGATTCGTTCAGAACCCCCGTGCAGGGTTTAGCTGTTTAGTGGCCAAGGGGTCTGTATAGACTTCATGGTTATGTAGATGGAGTGATGGGGTAGGGGGATGGGGTTTGGTTGGGAATGACAGTGAGCAGGGTAGGGAATGCCTGGGGATTCCCTCCAGTGGGGATTTCAATTGAAGGAATCACCAGGGCAATACCCTGGAGCCATTTCTCATCTGTAAAGCTTGGTTTGGGTATCTCCCACACTGAAATCTCTTGCGAACAGGGCAAGGGATTACGCATGTGGACTGAGTGCCCTTATGTGGGGGAGCTAAAGATTTACATTAAGGTGTAATCTAGGCAAAAAAGCTCCCGCAGCCGATTTACAGCAGTGCCCTAAGTTATAGTACTTAATTTACATGGAGGTCTAAGTTATTAAATAACAACTTCCGGTCAGTAATTTACTTTCTAGAGTAGTGGTTCTCAGCAGAAGGTGTTAAAGGCAGTGAAGGTCCCTGGGACCTTATCTGCTGTGCCTCTGGAACAAAGAAGGATGAGGATAGCCTGCCACTTTAAACAAATATCTGCAGATAGATTATTGATAATGTTCTGGGTTCTAGTGTTGGTCCCACAAGCATTGGAAGGTAAATCAATCAGATCACAAAAGTTGAGAGCCGCTTATTTAGAGGTCTAATTGCCTGACACACGAATAACATTGTAACAGTTTAACAAACATAAAACAAGTCACAATATTGCAGTCGGATTGATTTACCTTCCAATGCCCCATTCTAATATTTTTTATTTAAACTATCTAAAAAACAAATGACATTTTAGCACTCCAGGTGCTTGAAAGAACATGTCACTACTGTATCAGTCTACACTCCTTAATTAAATGCACATTCTAGCAGTGAAACTGTAGAACTCCATTTATATTCTGGTAGTGTAACTTGTTTTCAAGACACACTGCTTGAACGTTACATTTTTTTAGATCATTGAGCAGCTGGATGGTATGCAGAAATCTAGAGACAGTACACAATTGGGGGCTAATCTTCTCTACTCTAACAGAGGTAGACTGCAACAAAGCTTCTCTCAATTTTGCCATTGTATTAATTATTAATTGATTTTTTTATTCATATTAAAAATTCTATTTTGTTCATTATCACATAGAAAAACAAAATTATACTGTATGTGTGTTACGCCAAATTCTATTTGATATATATTTCATCATTTTTCTTTTTTTTTATTCATTAATATATTTTCTTTTTTATTGTAGTTTTCTATAATTTAATGGCCTGTTTAATTCATGATAGCTTTTTATATAGGCCATGTAAACAACATTTATTTTGTTTTTTACATTCTATTTAAAATCAAAACGTAAACACATATCTAAGTTTCATGGTTTATGAATGCATCTGATAGAGGAGAATCAGTAGTGTATGAAAATATATTTTTGCATTAAAAAATACCAGAAAAACTTTTAAACACTTACCTTGAAGTTAGCCAAATGCATTGTAAATTCTGATAGTTGAAAATTTGAGTTAACACCCCCTTGAAACTCAGGTTAAATTAGCATACAATTAGCATAATTTGTTTTGGCCAATCAGGAGGGCAGCTGATGCATATGTAGCAAGCTCTGGGGTTCCTGGCTGTGCTGTAAAGTTTATCTACCAAAAAAGGTCAAACTCTGTATCTGGCTGCCTTTCCTGTGTGTACTTGGTTATGAAAGTTCCCTGTGGGTGTGCAAAACTGGATTTTAGTTTCCTGCCTATAACTTTGTAAATGCACTGCATTTTTATGTATAACTTATATTTTTCTGATAATCACTGCATGTTTCTTACCAAACATTTGAAACCCATATATACCCTAAATAAAATGTAATTGTCCTATAAAACTTACACTTGACTTACTTGTAAGATATACTCTGCTTCTCAAATATTCTTCCTGTTCTATCTCATGTAGGGGGGTGCCGTGTATAACAGCTGTGACCAAATATTACACCCACAGGGGAGGTGAGTCACACTACCATTGTTTCATGCTGCTAACAAGCAGGCTGTGACATGCAGCATGAGATACTGATAATGTGATGTCATCCCCCTGTGGGCCACGGTTATGAAACATGGCAGCACTCATGACAGAGAACAGAAAGAAAGGGAGAAGTTCAGAAGATGGGAGTCTATTGCTCTGGGGGGCTTCTTTAAAGTGAAATGTAAATTTTATTTGACAATTTATTGAGAAGGATAAAATTGTTTAAGTCACTTAGTTAAAAGATTTAGATAAAACAAAATGAACAGAAATACCATTTTTGCACAAGTTTAAATCAATCTGGGTATGATAAATACAATTAATTAACAATTTATATAAACATATAGAACTGAACACAATACAAGAAGGCAATATGGATGCAGCACTCCAGTCACATTTGTCTGTGTTTATGGTTGTTCTTATCCAAGATACTGTAGTGGGTTGCAGGTTCCTTCTCCAGTGGACCGTAATTTGTCTGACCTCTTTGCCATGACCTTGGGTGACCCTACATGGTATAGCTCCCAAGCCTCTTCACCAATACAAGGCAGCAATCCTGAAGGGAGTTTAGATTTAACATTGTGTACATACATGTGAGGCAATTGAGGTATATTTTATGGATGTTTTTATAAAGTAAGGCATGTCAAGTATTTCAGGCAATATATACTTTTATAGGTTTACGTGAATATCATGGGATAGATTATGGAGTGTGTATTTTCCTTAAGCAAGTCAAGAAAATCCTTATTCGCACTTGTCATTTAATTACCTTTGTTGACCATAAATAAATATAATGATAAACAAATTTTAGTATGAGAATATTCTGGGAATACATGGCATTTTTTATTAGTTAAGTTGTTACTGTTGATATTTTTTCGTAAAAGTACAAATAACATTAATAAATAATGGAATATGCATATTTTACATGATATCGTTTTCCAAATTTCATAATCCAAATTTCATATATACCAAAAGAAAGCTAAAAAATATATATATTTTTTTAATATACTGTTTATGTATAAATGCTGTTAGGAACTAATTATAAACAGTTATATAGGTACTACAAGGTTTAATCTTGTGCTGCATCATAAAACAAATGAGAATGCCCATGTGTAATAATTCTATTCAAGAGAGTAGAAGAAACAGCTATTTAACTTACTCCTTGGTAGATGATTTTAATTATGCTATGCTATACTATCTGTTAAACTGTGCTCATTAACCATGCCCTCTGTCCGTCCTTCTCAAGTACAAATAAACAAAGTCAGTGTAATCAGGACACTTGAGTATTACGGATTTAGCTCAAGAAAAACAGTTGTTCAAAGTATTAGGCACTTGAGACAAGCAGATACAATGAACTACAAGATATCGACCAATCTCTTATCCTAATCAAGCTAACTCTATCTACTGATAAACCTCTCTGGGTCAATTAATAATGACATGTCTTTTAATTTTTGTGCATTTTGCATAGAAAGTTAAGTCTATTTAAGCTACACTGAAACGATAATAACCATATATTTGATCCACCCATGAGCACAAAGAAACTTGACAGGAAGCAAAAAATGAAGCTAATCCTAACCAGTTTACATTCAAAATAATTGGGATAAAGGCACAAGATTGTTGCCATGCAAAGATTCACTGCCCAACTGTTTCCTGTCAGGGCAAGATAAACAGCGCCACACTATCTTATTTTAATGTAATTGCTTTTCTATACTACAGACCACTTACTTTTCATACTGTTAAAAACGTGATCTTACATATACATTATAACATATTATTTATGTGTTTGTGCGTGTCCGACCCTCTGTGACCGCATGGACCACAATACTCCATGCTGATCCACTTGGTATTCATGGCAGAGATACTGCAGTGGGTTGCCAGTTCCTTCTCCAGTGGGCCACAACTCTTGTTATTCATAGGTGGTCTCCCATCCCAGTACTGACCAGGCCCAACCCTGCATGTCTTCAAGGTGGTGGGACCTCTCGGTTCCCTGACTGGAATCGAACCCAGGTCACATTGGTGAAAGCATAAAATCCTAACCACTGGACGCCCAGGGAACCCCATATTATTTATACACACATATAAATACATAGATATTATTGCAATATGATCACAAAATGCTGATATGGATAGTGCAGATTCGCCACTAACTCTCTTTATATTAAATAAAATGTATAGCACTTTTTGGGGGTTTAACACAGTACTGTGATAGTATTACATTTTATATTAAATTTTATAGTACAGTAGGATATAAAGTAAACAATTCTGAGAACAATATTTGGATACACATTTACCACCCGCACAATGGAAACATTTATTTTTTTCAACTTTAGCTTTCCTTATATTCCTTGCAATTTTTCAGCCTCGGAAAACCAAGATATAAAATTACATTTGAGCCTTGAGGACTAAATCTATAAAGAAAGTTTTAAAAAGGAAAAGTAATAAAGGTTTTACATTTTGGGTGTTTCTATTTTGGGTGTTTCATTTTGGGTGTGCATTCTAATGTAATTTCTAGATTAATTTTACACGCATATATATATAGATATAGATAGCTTATATATATTATGTAGTTTCTGGTTGCTTAAGATTTACTATTAAAAGAGGCCTGGATTAGCTACACATAGGATGCTCTGTTAAGTATATTTGCCAGTGAGGTTTTTAGCAACAGCAGCTTTCACTCCTCACTTACACACAGGTACGGTCGGCTGGAGGGTGCGGTGCTGAACCCGGGGAATAAAATGCCAACACTGCACTGGCTCAGTCACTCATGCCTGTCTGCTTCCAGGTAAAACTGGATTGCAGAGACATACAGTGTAAGCATATTGTGTCATGACACCCTGGCTCCTGGCATTTGTTGAGTAGTAGTAGTTAATTTTTTTCTAGTTGGTTGAGAGTTCTGGTTGCTTGAGTTCTGGTTAAGTGAAAGTATACTGTATATATATATATATATATATATATATATATATATATATACTGTATATATACAGTATCTCACAAAAGTGAGTACATCCGTCAAATTTTTGTAAATATTTTATTATTTATTTTCATGTGACAGCACTGAAGAAATGACACTCTGCTACAATGTAAAGTAGTAAGTGTACAGCCTGAAAATTCAACACACAGCCATTAATGTCTAAACGTTGGCAACAAAAGTGAGTACACCCCTAAGTGGAAATGTCCAAATTGGGCCCAAAGTGTCAATGTTTTGTGTGGCCACCATTATTTTCCAGTACTGCCTTAACCCTCAAGGGCATGGAGTTCACCAGAGCTTCACAGGTTGCCAATGGAGTCCTCTTCCACTCCTCCATGATGACATCATGAAGCTGATGGATGTTAGAGACCTTGCACTCCCCCACCTTCCATTTGAGGATGCCCCACAGATGCTCAATAGGATTTAGGTCTGGTGACATGCTTGGCCAGTCCATCACCTTTACCTTCAGCTTATTTAGCAAGGCAGTGGTCGTGTTGGAGGTGTGTTTGGGGTCGTTATCATGTTGGAATACTGCCCTGTGGTCCAGTCTCCGAAGGCTCATGCTCTGCTTCAGTATGTCACAGTACATGTTGGCATTCATGGTTCCCTCAATGAACTGTAGCTCCCCAGTGCTGGCAGCACTCATGCAGGCCCAGACCATAACACTCCCACCACCAAAAGTATACATCTATACTAAGGAAATATAGTTGAAAAAATCCCTAAATGACAGATAAACAGATAAGGCACAAAGAGCACAAAAACACTGATATGAGATGAAACCCTCATGTTGAACGTAAACAGCCATGCAGAGAGAGTGGAGGCAGCATCTGACATCAGCAGGTAAATACATATGGGGGAATCACGGTTTAGACATTAATGGCTGTGTGTTGAGTTTTTTTGAGGGGACAGCAAATTGACACTTTTATACAGGCTGTACACTTACTACTTTAGATTGTAGCAGAGTGTAATTTCTTCAGTGTTGTCACATGAAAAGATATAATAAAATATTTACAAAAATTTGAGGCGTGTACTCACTTTTGTGAGATACTGTATATATATATTCTCAAAATGTTGCATACCTCTGGTGAATTGGTAAGTAGATGTACCATTTTAAAGAAAACATGAGTGAGCAGGCAAAACACATTTCTTTTATTCATATTCAACTGTAGGTTATAACAGAATGGCACAATCATAAAACAAAACATGGCAACAAAGAAAAAAATGAAATCACCCTGTTCAAAAGTTTGCATACCCTTAGTTCTCAATATTGCGTATTGCCCCCTTCAGCATCAATGACAGCGTGCAGTCTTTTGGCAAAATGCCTCCAGGTCATGCAAAGTCTTTGGTCGTTTTGCATGAAACGCACGTTTGAGATCTCCCCAGAGTGGTTCGGTGATATTAAGGTAAGGAGACTGGGATGGCCACTCCACAACCTTCATCTTTTTCTGCTGTAACCAATGGTGGGTCAACTTGGCCTTGTGCTTAGGGTCATTGTCATGCTGGAAAGTCCAAGAGCTTCCCATGGGCAGTGGTCATGCAGAAGGCAGGTTGTGACCATAAAGCTCTATTTTAGTCTCGTCACTCCAAATTACAGAGTGTCAGAAGCTGTGAGGCGTGTCAAGGTGTTGTTGGGCATATTGTAACTAGGCTTTTTTTGTGGCATTGACGCAGTAAAGGCTTCTTTCTGTCAAATCAACCATGCAGCTTATTTTTGTTCAAGTATTGTCATATTGTGCTCCTTGAAACAACCACACCATATTTTTTCAGAGCAGCCTGTATTTCTCCTGAGGTTATCTGTAGGTTTTTCTTTGTATTCTGAACAATTCTTCTGGCAGTTGTGGCTGAAATATTTCTTGGTCTACCTGACCTTGGCTTGGTATCAAGAGATCCCTGAATTTTCCACTTCTTAATAAGTGATTGAACACTACTGACTGGCATTTTCAAGGCTTTGGATATCTTTTTATATCCTTTTTCATCTTTATGAAGTTCCATTACCTTGTTATGCAGATCTTTTGACAGTTTTTTTCTGCTCCCCATGGCTCGGTATCTAGCCTACTCAGTGCATCCACGTGAGAGCTAACAAACTCATTGACTATTTCTACACAGACACTAATTGCAATTTAAAAAGCCACAGGTGTAGGAAATTAACCTTTATTTGCCATTTTAACCTGTGTGTGTCACCCACACATGGATGCCAGTCAAGATTTGAGAAGATACATTACTGAGCCACCAGTGCCTAGAATTCTTAATGAAAAATAATATATAAGTTTAAAAATCTTCAGAAAATTCAAAAAATGTTTCTTAACTTTTTAGAAAAAAACAAAGCTTGCTATATCTGCTGGGCAATGGGACCACCATGATAATTGGAAGTTGTACTTGTGAAAGGGACATTTACCTTTCTTGAAAGCAGTTCTTGCATCTGTTGATTCAAACATCCTATTTCTGGGCCTTTGAGGGATAAGGAGTGTTGTGTCAATTTTAATCTTATCCAATCATTTAACAACAGTACAGACCTTTCCTTGTTTCCTCCCTCAACTGATAGATAAAGGACCACACCCTAATGATCCAGCACTCAGGAAATGGTATATTTATTCTCAGAGAGCCCTGTTATGATGGGATTCAGGTCTGCGGTGTGATCAGGCAGCTGTCACTTTGCTTCCGGGTGAGATTGAAATTGAAGTTTTATAAGTACCAGGTCCATTTCTTTAACTTCTGGTTATCCTGTTTTTTAATGATTATGTATGTCAAGGAATTTCACATGCTTGTGATATATGTTATAAATTAACAACATTAGTATTTACATAACCCAGGACTATTTATGCATTTAGCTTGAGGGAGATGCTTATCCAACTGAGGCTTACTCTTCCTTTTATTTCTGACATCAAGTGGCTATGTAAAGTATCCGTCTGTCAACAGAATGGGATAGCTATCTTATCCAAACCCACAATTCTTCCCAGGTTTCTAATTTTGTTAGGTTATTTGTGATTTAGCAAAAGTTGTGGAATCATAAAAATTTCAAAGAATAGACCCCCAGAGAATAGTTTCCAGCAGATTTCATATGTCTACTTTTTAGCTCATATTGCTACATAACTCCCATATCTCTAATTCACTGGTACTATAAACTGTGGCGTTTACTTCTATCTTATTGCCTTGCCTAATTCTTGTGCATGCTCATCACACTGATCTTCTGAAATGCCGTTTAGCAACTAGAGTTTAGAAGAGCAATATGCTCTAAATTAATGGACATCATTAGAAAACATCTAAAACATTATGCACAAGAGTTACAGAAGCTGCTCCCAAAAGCGGTTATATTTTCAGAAAAAAGATTAAAATCTGAAAAGAGATTGGCATTATTGTTAAATGGAATCTGCACTGCGGAGTTTGGCAGCAAATGAGAGAAATGAGGAATCTGACATTTTCATTAAAACAAAAGGGCTATTGTGCATTGCAGAATACACTTGTATCTTAGGTGGACCTTTTAACCTTTTACTGCAGGATGTTAAAAATTCATGGATAACAGGAACAGGGACACAACAAAGCAAACTCATAGCCCAAGATCTATGCTGATCTTCAGTTACCGCCATTTATGATAGATAAATAAAACAGTGTATAAAAACGCAGAGTGTTGAGTTGGAATAATTCAATGGATGACATTAAAATCAGTCTTTAGTGAAATAAAATTAATCTTGGGACCAATACTAATACATTTCAAGCTCCTCAAATGTAGATTATCAGAAGTTTCTGTTGAATTGCTGTTAAGGTTTGCAAAATGCAATAGATGTCTTGGGGAAAATATGTTAAAAAGGGCCACTGAGCTGTGAAAATAGTGCTTTCCATTGAAACAAAATAAATTTCTTCTATACTTTTTTATAAACATTTTAGCGAAATATATGAGCTCTTTTGGGTTTAAGTGCCTTATATTGCCACTCATAATGCTAAATAAAGGATCATTTAATTTGCCTCTCACATTCTTCCTCACTGATATCTCCCTCCATCTTTTTTAGCTGTCAAGATGATGTCACTGTGGGGGTTGAACCATCCACACAGCTGGGCAGGTTCCACTTACATAAGGACAGGAGAAGCCACTAAATCGCCATAAGAGGAAAGGAGTATTTTATTACACAAATATCGTGTAATACATATTATTGTATGGCACACAAAGCTCTTCCATTAATAAAAACTAATTATACTTCAATAACATGTACAATGGGTACATATAATTTATATATATTATATACAGCTTTGAAACAGCAATCTATATTAATTTGAATTATATTAGTATAATTATTGTGTTTTATTCATTGGAAAATGTTGAATGCTGTATGTTTTATAAATGAATTGTTTCATAAAGTGTTCGTGCTAGGAGATGAATCAGCAGCTATAGTGGCTCCCTGTTATGTGTCACCACCTTTGCATATTCTTTTGCAAGCTACAGGTTATAAAGATGGAGGAGGATAACAATGAGAGAGATTGTGAGGTACAAAATGGCTGCCAATATACGGAGTGATGTAAGTGGCAAAATAAAGCAAGTAAGCTCAAAATATTTCACCAAAATGTTTATAAAAAGTATAGAATAGGTTTTAATTCAATGTAAATATATATCAAGAGTACAATGGTCCTTTAAAGGAACATAGAAAGCACTAAAATTGATGTGCCCTTATATGTGTGTCACATGAGAACAGTCAACTTGCAAGGAGGAGTCTTCTTTAATGCCTTTTTTTCCATCAGATAGAGGCTTGAGAACCAATTGGGAACTCTGTTTAATATGTTTGATCAAGAATGGACTTTGATATTGGAGTTTTTAGACACTGCTTATATAGTTTAGATATTAGCATATTTAGCCTTTTCTGTGTAGTTGGCTGTTCCCATCGCTTATATTTTAGTTTTATTGATGTGTATATTCTGTTCTCACGATGCAGAGAGATAGCTGAGTGGGTAGAGTAACTGCCTCAGTTATAAACAGTTGTGAGTTTAAATTACATTTAAATTTAGCCAAATTGCTTTAAACATGTAGTTTTGTATAGGAAATGTATAATAAATGATAACTGTTATAAAATGTAAACATGAAATATAAGTTGTGCTAGCAAATCTGTGTGCAGGTATATTATAAAATGTGTTTTTGTCCATTTTGCGGATATTTTTATTTATAATAAAAACTGCAGAATATTTGCAGATTACAATGACCTTGGTTGCCCCTTTTATCCCTTAAGAATAAGTTTAACTATAGTGAAGCAATTTAGCGATCACTCTACATAAATTGCTGACATTAAGCAAAAGAAAAGAACCCATTAAAGTTAGAGCTGCCACCAACAAAAAAAACAATGGCTACTAACTACATTACTCACTGTTCACATGGTATTCATAACTTCCCTCTTAAAAATGGACTGAATTGACACAACCCTGAATGAAAAAGATAAAAATGAAAAGGTTTTGGTCTAATGGTTCCCATTTATTCACATTGCATATCTTAAGAAAACATTTGTTTAATCTTTTGCCAAGCTTTATGGTATATCATAGCCCTCCAAAGAGGTTGCACACCAGTACCCACTGAAACTAAGACCTTTGTCTCAAAAAACATGGCCAGATTTACCATTTGGCAAAGTAGGCAGGTGTCTGGAGATGCCTTTCTGCAGGAAGCAGTATGTTCTAGCACTGTGTTAAAATTAGTTATTGGAAATATATATACTTAAACATAACTTACACAATTCTGTCCAATAATTAAGGGTTGTCTTTGGTTTTAAGAAAACAAAACTTCTCTCTGTTTTTGTGCATTATTTTGCTCATCAAGCCACTCCCTCTATATAGCACAATACTGTATAGTGATAGGTGATATAGCCCTGTTGAAATATTAGCTATATCAACTTCAGGCAAAAGAACTACAACTTCTACAAACCCACCAACATCACTGTGAGGTCAGTCGGTCTTCTAGGGAGCGTCACCCTGCTGAGCTTTTCTTTTTGAGCTAGTAACATTCAGGCTGCATGTGAGGAGCAACTTCAAAGTTACAAAACCTTCAGTTCAGTGTGTGCAGGAAAAGGCAACAGTAGATAGAATTCAGATAACACAGTGTGCTATTATTCAAGATTTTGGTTGAACCTTAACCACAACCAGTGAAAATAAAAGCTCTCATATTACAGTTTAACATAGTATAGTAGAATATACTGTATGTATGCATGGTGGTGGGGGGTACATGAGGAGTATTTACTGAGGGGAACCTCAGATGTAAAATTGTTGTTGTCAAAAGACAAAACTTAAATTATACTTAAAGATTAGAGGCGATAACATGCCAAAAAATATAAAAAACATAATATTGTTATACTGTTGTAAACAGTAGACAGTGTGATATGGCTGCAAGCATGAGACTGAACAGAAAAAAAGGAGGATTTTCCTAAAGGTGCAATCTATTACTCTCAGGGCTTCTTAGAATTAAGGGAAGTGCACGTTTTATATAACAGTGACATTAAGGAGGAAAAAAATAATTAGGTAACCTAGTTAAAGCATTTATATAAAGCAACCTCTTTTGTCTAAAAAAAGAGTTCCTTTAACTGCATTTAGTTTTTTGGAGGCAGTTACTGAGGAATTGGGATATCACATTTATTTATCAGATGAACACAATGACACATAGAAACCAACACTCTTATTAAATTGTGATTTGGCCAATTGAATAGGGCTCTATATAAGCACAGAGCATAATTTTTTTACACAAGTTTTTAGTTAGTGAAGACCTTGCTTTTGGATAGAAGTTCACTAACTAAAAACTTCTGTAAAAAATATATGCTATGTGCTTATATAGAGCCCTATTCAGTTGGCCGATTCGCAATTTAATAAGGCTACAGATATGTAACATTATTATGTCGGCAAAGGAAAGTTAGGATGTTTAATTAGCTTTTTCAGAGTAATATAATAACATTAGAAGAGGACAACTGGAAGTATATATTTATTTTAACTTAACAGTAATCATTTACAGTTCATAAGGCCTAATTTAGGTAGTTGGCTGCAGTCAAACACATCTGGCTTTGTTTCTTTGGCTGTGTAAATTATAGTCAATGGATCACATAATAATGTTTTAGTGTTTTGCTAGCTATGGTATGTAAGGTCTAAGACACATCTCCTGCAGGCTACTTAGGCCATTGTTAAATTCTAACAAATCTACTTGTTTATTTATTTATTTACCGTATTGATTTTTTAATGCAATGTTTACACTATTGACCATTGTAGCTTGTGAAAAAAGTTCATATCTTTCCACATTTATAATAAACTAATAACAATGGCAGATGTATAAACTTTGAGCATTGAAGTATATTTAAAGAAAATCTTTAATTTAGCAAAATGGCTAATATTATTATTTTATTATTTACATTATTGATAAATGGCAACCTTTGTTCATGGCGCTATATACAAGGGCTAGTTAGCCTGTACATTAAGGGGTAGGGTTACACTATTGTAGTTCTAGTTCTGCTATTTAGTTATATGTAAAGTGGCTATGTAAAGTGGCAGCCTTTCAACAAAGCTGAATATAGATGTTATATGAACACAAGCATCCCACAAGTATCTAATCCAATTAGGGACAAAATCAAAATACAAAAAAAAAACAGTATTAAGTACAATAGATACTAATTGAAAGCTGAATTTATTCATATAAATCTTGGTAAAACGTTCTGCACATTATGTCAGGATGAACATAGTAAAATATGCCACTTCAGTTGAAAATATTCTTTCAGAGGATGCTCTTTTAGAGGCTGTTTAATAAAAAATCCTAAAATACAACTCTTGACCTACACAGTGTAAAGAACAGAATCATCACTGATTTCTAACAATAACCACAAAATGTTAAAGAAAGTGCTAATCCACATATAAAGTGTCGCTGTCCTAGAATTGTACGTTGAAGAAATGGTTAATTGCCTTGTTACGCCGTTGTTGCTTTTCAGCACAGATATATACATACACATGCATAAGTTAAGAAATAATTAGCATATTTAGAGCAAATACTAATTACTTTGTTGAATGTAACTCGCTTAGATTAAAAATCTTAAAATAGCAGTGACACAACACTTAATTTATTTATTTTTACAAGTAATTATGAAAAATCTGCAAAGCCCTCATTTACAGTTAGATAGGAACCACTGCAGCAAGTGGAAATTGGGTGCCAGGTAACTGCAGTCTTTTCTCCGTAGTAGTCAAACATGTAGAATCATTTATTAAAAGGAGTTGTTTTGGATCAGCTTATAACTTTCTCAGATGCTATTAAATCTTGTGTGCAAATGAAACTTACAAATACCTTAGGTAATCCTTTAGTCCATCCCGTTGGGTATAATAGTGTTTGTATGCATTTCACACACTATAGAGCTTCTTCAGTAGTGTCTTCTGGACTAAAGGATTACCTAAAGACTACAGTAACTTTTCCTTACATAAATTTATTTTTAAATATAATCTTAGAAGCATCAAGATGGATCCAATCAACAGCTCATTTTAATAAAGAATTCTACATGTTAAATGCCCTTATTTAGTTTAAATCAAATCATACATCTAATAGCTGCTCCTGTTCTCATCAAACATGCAGCAGGAACTGACAAGTAAGGCCAACTCTATAATGTTTAACCTTCTCCATTAAACAATTACCATAAATATACAATTGAGAGGAGCAGCCAGGCAAGGGTGTAGGGGTGTGATAGTACAGCTGTACCACCATAGGGTAGGGACACATTTCACCACCTCACCTTCTGACGCTGTGACAACATTTAAAACATATATTTTATTATAATATTTTTTTTTACAGAGACCAATAACACCAAATTATTAAAATCTCCACCATAAGCTCTGAACACAATTCATCCAAGCAATAACTCTCTTTCTTTTCTTCTACTTGGATGGGCGGTGGGTACCTCACTTGTGGCTAGCTGGGCCCAGAATGGCCTATAAAGGGCACCATCCCCAGCTAGTCACTTCCTACGCCATATGCCTGGTCCTGCTGGGTCAAGGGGCTCCTCCCCCCAACCCAGGGTACATGGGAGGTATACATAGCCCTCCATGAGCTATAATTCTTCTTAGATCCATTAAAAGTATCACATTCAACTCCACTTTGATTCGAGTCATAAAACTGAAAAGCTACAAATAATAATGAGCAACCTTATTAAATTGCGATTCGGCTCTATTTAGGCACACAGCATATTTTATTTACAGAATTTTTTAGTTAGTGAAGACCTTGTTTTTGGATAGTTCACTAACTAAAAACTTCTGTAAAAAAATATGCTGTGTGCTTATATAGAGCCCTATTCAATTGGCAGAATCGCAATTTAATAAGGCTTTAGATGTTCAAATGTGAACACAGATGTACTATTTATTTACTGTACTACTGTACGGTGGAGGGCTTCTATCGCTCTTTTACCCAACATAAATTAAACGATTGTTGTGCTGAACTACCTACTCACAAAATCTGCTACTCAAGTTAGGAACCAGCCCCACGCTTATGAGACGCAGTAACCATAAATAGCTGTACGTGGGTAGGATTCCTGTCTTGTGTATAATCCACCCTGAGCTTTACTTAAAGCTGCATAATACAGCAGGCATATGCTTAAAGGAAGCCATGTTTGAAATGGTATAGGATTACAAGAGCGAAGCCTTTGTGGGAAGATTTGCATGTCCCTGCCCAGGTTCTCAGAATGCAGTGTAATAACTGTATTTCTGGGATATTCTGAGCAGGAAACAAGTTTTTCAACTTGTTTTAGATGTTCAAATGTGAACACAAATGTACTATTTATTTATTATATATATATATATATATATATATATATATATATATATATATATATATATATTCAAATGTTATGGGCTCCCTTAGACAATTGTTGGGAAATGACCTTGAGGAGCTTCATCTGCTGCATTTATCTCATATTCTTGGAGTGGCCATCTCTGCAGTCCTCAGTCTTACTCTGATAACTTTTCTCTAGGTATCAAGAGACTTACATCTATGGTGCCCTATGTAAATATTTAACAGGTGGCCCCACACTACACACACATTTGTGTTTCAGTGTAAAGGTTTGATTAATTAACTAGCAATGTTTACAACATAAATGTTTTTTATTAAACTACAATTCCAAGCATACTATACAGATGAAGTGTGTGGACAGACAACACAATTCAGAGGAGCTTAACTACTCTGATCTGCCCCTGCCCCCCAAGGCTTACAATACTACTTGCATTGATGATTGTATCTAGTGATGTTTTAACACATTTGTTAATGTATTCTGCACAGTGGAGGGCTTCTATCACTCTTTTTCCCATTTACATACATTATTGATCTCTACAGACATCTACCTTGTATAGAGAAGTTGCAATGGGGACCCAAATTATTTTCCTCCAGGGTCCTCCATACCCTAACTGCCCTAAATAATGACCATTGCAATGTAACAATCGCTTCCTTGTAAATTCCATGCATAGTATCAAAGAACTGCAAAAATAAGAATCGTTCTATTTGGATAATTATTATCCCTGGAAGCGTGTGTACTTGTATTGTGTGTGTGATATAAAAATGGAAAATTCTGTAGTAATGTTTCAAAGTCTTTCACAGCCAGGGATTTTCAATTTGAGAGCAGTGAGGAAAGTACTTTACATTCTTAAATTATATGAGCAAAATACAGCTTAGCTATTAAAAGAGACCCAAAAGGCAGCTTGTCTTACTCTATATTGTGTGTAGAAATTAGGGCTTTTTGCATTACTGGGCTGCAGAAATAAGAGGTGGTTGGTATGTAGCGATAAAGAAAATTCATTCATAAAACACAATACAGTGTATGGTATTTTACACATGTATATGTAATTAAATTTTGCACTGTTTGCAGTTTAAAAGGACTCTGAAGTAAGGGAAACGGCTTTATTTTATGTAAAATTAACTGAAAGATCCTCTATCTAACCTCATTGTTTTATCAAGAGTAATTAATGAAGATTAGAAGGGGGGTGGGGGCAACAGAGAAGATCAGCTTGTCCTGTTTAAAAAATAGTAATAGTGATAAATACTTTAATTACAGATGGGTCATTATACATATTTATACCAAACGGACATGCTTTTTTTATTTTACCATTTCACTGATAACCTTCAATAATTGCTGTTGGTATTTAGCAATAAGGAACATTCATTGATAAAACACAATACGCTGTATGGTATGTTATACATGTATATGTAATTATATTTTGCGCTGTTTGCACTTTAAAGGGACCCGGAAGTAAGGGTAACTGTTTATTTTATGTAAAATGAACTGGAAGATCCTCCATCTTTTTCTTTAAATAGTAATTGTATTGCTAATGAGTAACTAAATAGACAAATGCAACCTTATTATATGAACCTTGCAATTAATTATATTCAGTATTCATTATGTGACTTGTATCATAATATAAACTAAAATTGATAAACTAATCTATTGATATTAAAATTAAATGGCTCAGATCATTGAATAATAAGAGTATTGTAGAATATAATGACATTTATTGAGCCCTATAGGGAGGTTGCTCAGAAGCCCTCCATTCAAAAAAAAAAAAAAAAAAAAAAAAAAAAAAAAATATATATATATATATATATATATATATATACCTCCTCACAAAATCTACTACACAAGTTAGGACCTGGCCCCACGCTGATGAGAGGCAGTAAACTTGAAACAGCTACACGTGTGTAGGTTTCCTGGCTTGTGCATAATCCATCCTAAGCTTTGCTTAAAGCTGTGTAGTACAGCAGGCATATGCTTAAAGTAAGCCAAGTAGCCATGTTTAGAAAAGAGTGAGGCCTTTGTGGACACATTTGCATGTCCGTGCCCAGCTTCCCAGAATTCAATGGAATAACTGTATTTCTTGGAATTCTGAACAGGAAATAAGTGTCTTACCATATTTTAGACCTTCAAATGTGAACACAAATGTACTATTTATTCACTATATATATATATATATATATATATATATATATATATATATATATAGTACCCTATTTATGTATTTATTCATACATACAAAACACTTGAATAATCAAGGTGCTGTAAGGACTGGTAATTTATGACTAATATATATCATTTCAAGGTGCACCGTTCCAGGCCTTGGCTGTTTATATCACTTCAAATACATCACAATATGCAATTTTCCTTTTATTATTCATAGAGAAAATAAAGAAAACGCATCTTGCCACAAGTTATTTTGTGTTATAATGCGCTATTGCAGGTTATAAAATGACAGCAAGAAGCTGCTGTGCCTCGTGATCGATGCTCCAAGAAAACCATTTTGCAATAATGTTTTTGATTTGAAAGTGCTCTTTTCATATTCTTAACAATAAAGAGGCTGATTGAGTCATTTTTCTTCTGTAGGATTTTCCATTCTTCAGGCCATTATGGAAGCAGCGGTACAGAACAACTGGCAAGTGACTGCCAGATCAGTGGGGAACATAAAGGATGTTCAGGAGTATAAACGCATCATCGAAGAAATGGACAGGCGTCAGGAGAAGAGATTTGTGATCGACTGTGAAGTTGAGAGAATAAACACGATATTGGAGCAGGTAATACCATTTTTGCTTGTTTTAGTTGAGTATTCAGTCCGGACGGAAATTTTTATCTCTCTAAACAATTACATACTAATATAAAAAGATGTCTTTGAAAGCAACCATAGTGTGGCAAAAATAGTTGAGATAGATTACATTACATTTACTCCTACATATTTTAGTGTAAATTAATTTGTCATTTATCATTTAATATAAACTAATTTTAAACTACAATAATATGGGGTTCATACTCAGGAAGACATATCTATAGCCTAAATTTGGGACGTTTTGGACAAAATATATGCAATATAAATGTTCTAAATAGATTTTATATAAAATGTAGGAGTATCCCTATCATCTGTCAAACATGCCCCCCCCCCCCCCAAGCAGTGGCATGCAACCACTCTGTGGCACGGCCAAAACTTTATTCAATGTCCTAGGGTTAGGATTAGGCTTAGATTTAGGGGGTTGGGTTAGATTTAGGGTTTAGGGTTAGGGTAGGAGCAGATGATAAAATTTAAATAGTAAACTAGTGGTCTGCACAGCCACTAAACCCTAACCCCTTAATCTAACACTTGCACTAACAAGAAACTGAAGAAAGTCTCGGTGAGCAACTGCTGGGCCACCCTGGCTGCAGCTGCTGTCGGGCAGATAGCAGAAAAAAATACTAAATATACACTTCATTTACTATTTGGAAGCCCCCAGAGTAACAGGTTCACACCTTCTGGAGCCTCCCCATTTCTTCCTCTTCACTCTCATGTAGGGTGCCATGTGCCTAAGGTCACACCCACAGAGGAAAGTCTTCACACTATCAAGCGCAATGCTTTTGCATGAAGACACACACAGCATGTCACTGTATTTTTACATCTGTATGAGACACTAGTAGTGTGAATCCCCTCCTCTGTGGGCGTGGTATTAGGTCACAGCTGTGAAACATGGTAGCTTTCATGAAAGAGAAAAGGAAGAAAGGGTGATTCTCCAGAAATGTTTACTCTGGGGGCTTTTTAGCAGTGAAGTGCAAATGTTATATCACAGTTACATTGAGGATGATAAGCTTAATTAAGTAACATACTTAAAATATACATAAAACAAAGAAAATGCCCCTTAACACCTTATGTATTTTAACGTATAAGTATTCAATTTCTCTTCATGTGTCTCATCACATATCAGAGATTCTAATGATATTCCTTAAATTCTTTAAAGCTAGACTATGTAAACAGATACATTAGTTGTAATTTACATATTAATAAGAAATACTTGCTGCAAGCATCATCTTGTCCTATAATAAAGCAACAAAGCACATGTCCCAATTACTACCGAACAGAAACATACACATATAAATACATGTAATTGCCATTGGTGGTTAATGACAGTTTTGAGTGGAAGTGTTAGATAACTGAGCTTAAAAGTTAAGTATTCCAGCATAAATTACCCCCAAAAAGCTTCTCCTTCTATTTACGTCCATTCATTAACTGTCACGGTGGGGTTGATAAGCAGGAAGAGCGTGCCCAGTTTGTGAAATTATAAAACGGATTCTTCTTTCTGTTTATTACCCCCACTGTGAGAGAAAATTAATCACATTAGAAAAAGTTGTTTGCAATAACTGAAACTTTTACTGACACTTACATTTTTTTTCTTAAATTGTCTAAAAAAACATGCAGGTATTATCAACAGATTGCTATCAATATTAATTAGATTTTTTTAAATATATGGCAATTTTTTTAAAGGGATCTATGTCTGGAAGTGTATAAGTCTTTATTAAATTGCACTGCCCCTGTTTTCGTGTTGTGTCTCATGCATGGTTCCATGATCAGATGGGAGGGACTCTATCAGCCCCATTAAATTCCAAGCTGGTAGCAGCAACGGCACACCCACAAAGCATGCCGGCTTGGAATTCTGCTGCGTTACAGAGCTATTACATTTAACCATGGCGCGACCAACGGACCATAGATGCAAAACCGTAAACCATTAGTGCACACGTTGCATGTGCGGGTGTGAACATAATCAATTAGTCAAACCCGTAGTTACGGGTTTAGACGGAGCCAATGGCATCGTCAGTGAAAAATGGAGCTTAGATTGGACCCGCATTCCAGAAATAATGCAATATTAATAAATCAGTAAATAATATATTCTAGTCCATCAAGTTCCATTATATGTACTAACACACTGATTGCTAGGTTCGATATGACACGGAAATTAAACATAAAAATAAGTATTTTATATTGCAGAATTGCGAGCTTGAGAATGTTGTGCTATTAATGTTAATATCTAACATCGCTTTCCCTTTAATTATAAGTACAGTTGTTTGTTTATATTTGCATTTACAGTGCTACAGATAGGACTTTACCCCCTCTTGCAGGTCCTCTCTAGTACCCATTGGCTTTTTGGCTCCCTTTGCGGGTTACGGGTTTAAACGCCAGTGGATTCGTAGCAATTTAATAGCGATTTCAAACGTAACATTTACGGGCTTGACAGATCAAAGGATTTGCAGCAACGGAGTTCAGATTTCGACATTCGACATTCCGTAGGGTTTTTCCTCATGTAACCCACAAATCGTTTGCGGGTAGGTGTACGAGGCCAATTTAATAGCCGTAAGTCTAGCGGGCTTCGTTACAAGCTACGGTTTTACACATTGGGGGAATTTAAGAGAGAGAGAAAAGAAAAAAAGAGAGACTTATAATCTAATAATAGAATAGTCTTCCGTCTCTTTTTTTAATTTTTGTAATAGTGGTTGTAAGTTTGTGAGTTTTCAATCTTGTGTCGGTGCTTTGGAAACAAGCATTATCAAGGCCCTACATTTTTTTGCAATGTGATAATATTTTTTTTGCCTTGCACTTAACCCCTGTATAGTGCTATGGAATATGTTAGTGCTTTATATATAAAAGATAATAATAATAAAGCCCCACCCTGTGGGTGAGGCTTTAGGACACACCTGTAAAACATGGCACCTACATGAGACAAAACTGGAAGAAAGGGGACGATCCAGAAAAGAGTCTGTAACTCTGTGAAATAGAAATTTTATATGACAATTATACTGAGGAAGATAAAATGTATTAAATCACCTAGTTAAAACATTTATATAAAATACAATAAAGTCCCTTTGAAGCATTTAAAAAGAAAACGTTTTATTTGAGCATGTGCTTTCATCACTAGCAGCATTTCATTAGTACTATTACTTTTGTTCTTGATTGATTTTGGCCTTGAGTGCTGTAAGTAATGTGCATGTCTTGTGAATAATGCCATGGCTCATCTGTATTGATAAAGGCCATTGGTCTGAAATGCAGTTTAATTATTGTATATTGTTTAGCTGGAAGAGTAAACAACTCTGATTACCCCTAGCATTATAAATGGTTGTAAATCTATCTGCCATTAGAGCCCACAGGGGTATATTGTGGGGCTGAGTAAGCAGAAGTTTAATTTAGAACAAAAAAGCTTTTATTGACACAATAAACAGCCACATAAAAGCTTTTTAAAGACTCACTTTAGTGTCACATTAAGAATATGCTCTTTAGAAGTAACACTGATAATGGGCAAAAGGTTTATTAAAAAAGAATGTAAAATTTGATGAACACTGTAAATAAAACAATGTATTAATCTCTATGTAAATACAAAACACTGACTACGCCGAACATAGTTAATTACACGTAGGTTGCAAGAAGGTTGCTATTATAGCTAGAATATAATCATAACCCTTAAATGGATACAGAATGTTTTTGGATTTCACTAGGAATATGATATACCTTTGTATCTATTTACTTTTATGCACTTCATTTTTTTAACGTAAAAGCTCTGTTTTTTTTTTCCCCTACCAAAAATCATACATTTTTACCTGTTTGTGTCTGCCTTCTGTAGCTCACTTAGCTCATAAATACACAGCGAGGAAAATGCAGTGTTTCAAATTAGCCTGTCAGTGACATCTCTCATGTAGCATGTTACAGAAAGTCACTACTGATTAGTTACCATGAGACAGTGGAAGCCCTTATTTTAGAAGTACACTGTCTTCATGAGCTGCAGAAGGGGAAAGCAGTTAATAAGATTTTAGGTAGAAAAAAAGAGCATTTAAGTACTTCTTAATAAGTGCTCAAAAGTAAATAGATGCATAAGTATATTATATTCCTAGTGAATCCAGAAACCTTTGTGTTCACATTTAAATGTCTAAAATAAGTTAAAAAGATGTATGTCCTGCTCAGAATTCCGAGAAATACAGTTTTTACACTGCACTCTGGGATCCTGGGCAGGGACATGCAGATGTGCCCACAAAGGCTTCTCTCTTGTAACCCGATACCATTTAAAACATGGCTTCTTTTAAGCATATGCCTGCTGTATTACACAGCTTTAAGCAAAGCTCAGGATGGATTATACACAAGCCAGGAATCCTACCATTGTACAGCTGTTTAAAGATTACTGCCCCTCATGAGCATGGGGCCAGTTCCTAGCTTGTGTAGTAGACCACTTGAGGAGGTAGTTTACCACAACAATCATTTAATTTATGGTGAGCTAAAGAGCAATTGAAGCCCTCCACTGTACAGTAGTATAGTATATAAGTATTGTGTTCACATTTGAACATCTAAAACAAGTTAAAAAAATTGTTCCCCACTCAGAATTCAGAGAATTACAGTTGAATTGCATTCTGGGAACCTGGGTAGGGACATGCAAATTTGCATACAAATGCTTCACTCTTGCAATACAATACTATAATCTATATATTTAACAAAGACTTCTTCCTGTTCCCTTTGGTGATAAATACAAAAACACCTTCATTATCCTGTTCTCAGGAAGGGATGTAACAAAGACAAAATGGATTCCTTTTCTCATAAACAGAGCCTTCCAAAATTCTTATGTTTTTTTTACTTCTTGCTTTGCCTTCTGCTGCAATTGTTGTTTGTGTCTTACATACTTCATCAACGTGCATTTTTTTTCTTGAGCTTCAATGGTCCTTTAACTTGTATATAAAGTATCTCATTACCGCAGTTGATGCCTTTTTGTGCCAAACTAGATTTTTTTTGTATAGAATCAATGTTTGAGTATCATGATTTCCTTAGAGAACAAGTCATGTTACATTAAGTCAAAGGCTATTTTTGCCAGTTCACTTAAGTTGAAGTTGTATTTCAAGACAAAGAAAAAAGAAAGCAAAACAAACAGATAAATGCAGCCCTAGCGTGACCTTGTATCTTGTGGTGTGGTGAGTTTCTTTCTGGCATTAATACTGTTCCAGTAAAATACGTGCTCTGCTATTGTTTACCTTAAGACAAACCTCAATTGGTCTTGGCAGCTCGTCATCTTCCAACAGGGTATCATGCAGCGAGGTTAAGAGCTTCACTGGAGGTGAATACAACACAAGGCCTGATGCTCTAGGCTCTTGGCAGTGACATTGCTCCAGACATCAGAGACAAACTCATTAAAACAAAAATGAAAGAGAATTTAGATACATTGTCTAGAAACTATATTGTAATTGTTATTAAAACATATCAGTGGAAGGAATATATATATAATATATATATATATATATATATATATAGTTGAAAAATCAGAGTATTGCAGTGGATAGTGATACCTTTTTTATTGGACAAACGTATTCATAATAAAGCGACAAGCTTTCGAGAGATAATGCCTCTCTTTATCAAGTCAAAAAGCGATACTGATACAAGTATGAACTAAAGACAATAAACAGAAAGAGATGGAAAAAAATAAATGGAAAAATAAGAAAAACAAAATGTATTGTGCAGAGTTAAGTGAGAAACAGACCAGCACTGTGAATAATGTCCTGATACGTCAGTAAGTCTATAGATCAGGTTGTAGATAAGAACACAGCAGAGTAAAATAAAGAGCAATACATTTCAGCGTAGCATGTAGCTTACAAAAACAGTAATAGAAGGGGGGAGGTATGTGGAATGTGTGAGCGATAAGACATTAAGATAGTGGGCCAGAAAGCCTAAGTCGATCTTAATGCCCATATCCTTTGTATTAAAAAATGGAATAATTTTTAATTCAAAAGTTTTCTTTTGTTGGATAGTTCTGAAATTCCCTCTGAGTAGTTTTATTTTGAGGTTCTGGATGGAGTGATTCTCCTGGGTGAAATGGTGTCCAATTGGAGTACAGTAACTGTCTTCATGGTGCTTTTTGATGGAGCTTCAGTGGAGGTTCATTCACATGTGTAGTTTCTGGCTGGTTTCCCCAATGTAGCACCCCCTTTCACATACAGTACATTGTATAATGTACACAGGTTTCCCCAATGTAGCACCCCCTTTCACCTACAGTACATTGTATAATGTACACTATACATTATACAATATACATTATACAATGTACTGTATGTGAAAGGGGGTGCTACATTGGGGAAACCAGCCAGAAACTACACATGCGAATGAACCTCCACCGAAGCTCCATCAAAAAGCACCATGAAGAGTTATTTTACTCCAGTTGGGCACCACATATATTTGAAAACTTAGAGCACAATTAGGCAAGGAAAAGATGATAAAGTTAGTTTTAAATAAAAAATAAATGTTGATGCCTTTGAGGAGCACTGGAAGCATCCTTAGTACTTCGGTGGAAGGTGGAGAGCAATTCTTCAATCTGTTGATGCAACTATTGACTGTGGGTCAAATATTTAACAAAAACTCCTGACCACTCCCTTACCATGATAGACAAAACCACAATATCATGATCCTGCTCGGGAAGTGATGCATCAAAGATAAGATGGAATTGACTATCCATAAACAGAGTCTCAAAAATTCAGATTTTCTCAAAAAATGTTTTTACACTTTTGGCTTACACAGCTGCTAAAGTTTCTAGATTGTTACATACTTCACAAATGTCTCCCCTTTATAAAGGACATATCTAATTTTATTTAGAGTTGTTAATTAACTACCACAGTGGTGGGTAGCAAAGCAGAAGAACATGCCCAGTTGGTATAGATTAAACTAAAGATACATCTTTAACAATTAACAAGTCTCTCCCTTTATTTTTACGTATACAACTGGGCATACTCTGCTTCTTTACCACCACACTGTCAGAGTTAATAATGGCACTAAATCAAAAAAGTTAAAGAGAGGGAGCACCTTCAAGCTTAATTATCTAATACCTCCACTCAATATTTTAATAACAATCCATTGCAGTTGCACTTAATTTGTGTCACTTAAAGCACAACTGACGTGTCTTTTTTATAGTATACTCTTATGGAGTACTTGACTTCATAATAGGTAAAAGGTTTTTAGAGTTTAAAATACATACACATTTTAAGTTTTAAATACTATACTCAACTTCTGCTTCAGTGGCTGCAGACATTTGCATTTGTGTCTTTGATTCATTTGTTTGGAAAGACTGTGCCACATGACAGGAGGACCCACTAGAAACATCCTCCCCTCAGGTTCCTGTCCATAATGAAAGCCATCAGGCACAAACAGATTCTGCTAAAATTAATATATTATTTTTAAAAATAATTTTTGCTCATGGCTTACATGGCTACTAGTGTTGTTTCTTTCTTACATACTGCACAAAGATGTGTAACTTTTCCCAAACTACAGTGGTCCCAGTTCAAGATGGCGGGACATCAAATAGGTTCCAGTTGCATCAAATAGGTTCTATTTGTCTCTGAACTGTAGTTGAAATGTCAGGGATAGAAAAGTAGAGTTATAAGATATCAGTGTAGAGGTGTTATTGGAAAACAAAGTATGTGTTCAGGTCACCAAGGGAAAGGTTGTAGAAAGACAGGAGTAGCAGACCCAGGCCAGATCTCCAGGGGATAACATCTGAGAAACTAGTTTAAAGGAGAAAGTGTAGGAGAAAGTGTCACTGAAAATCCAATAGGTATACCAGGCCTTGTTTTAAAGAGACTTTTTGGGCACATATAACTTGTATATGTTTTAAGTAGGTTACTTAAAGGCGTATCTAAGTTTCCTAGATTATGAATGTATCTGATAGTGGAGAATCAGTAGTGTATGCAAACATTTTTTTTGCATGAAAAAATAGCAAAATAAACATTTACAATTTCACCCTGATGTTTGCTAAATCTTATCAGTTTGCAAGCTGAGGCTTTTGTCAGTTGACACCCCTGAAAATCCCTGCTAAGATTAGCATAAAATTCATAAAATGTTTTAAAAAATATACGCTATGTGCTTATTTAGAGCCCTTTAAATTTGCTGAATTGCACTTTAATAAGGCTGTTAGTGACTTGTCCCACTTTAGTAAGTTGTTCAGAAGAAACCATAATAGTTGATTCCATTGCAGCATAATTGCATATGAAAGGTGATAAATTAGAGACTTTATAAAAATTATTTACTATGTTGTATATTTTCAAGTGCAGTTCTTCTACAGAAAATGCTGGGGCTTTATAAATAGTAAATAGTAATAAGAGTAATAAAATAGAATAGAATTTTAAATAATAATAGGACAAGTTGTTGTTTAAAATGAGCCGGTGGGGAATGTATCCTCTACATATACATGAATTCATGATGTGGGGTCTTC
Source organism: Discoglossus pictus (assembly GCA_027410445.1). Classification (NCBI taxonomy): domain Eukaryota; kingdom Metazoa; phylum Chordata; class Amphibia; order Anura; family Alytidae; genus Discoglossus; species Discoglossus pictus. The sequence goes on from CM050168.1 coordinate 122,973,752, forward strand.
TTTCATCCTATATAAAGCTCTTCACATTTGTTTAAAATGCAGGTGCCAGAGATATATCCTGTATTTGATCTAAGCCCTGCCAATATAATTCAGATATGCAATTCAGTGCTACTACTCAATTTCCTCACCTTCTTATAAGCTTCCAGTATATGAGTATTTGTTAGACGGCTTCTTTCTCCTTCCATTTAAAGCCTCAGCTATTCTTTCATCCCCATAGGATAAACATTCGTACACATGATTGGCTCAGCAGCGCCATCCAAATCCGCAATCTCCATTCTCCCTTCCAAATACCGTTACGATCAGGCCAGTGTTAGTTCAAGCAGTTGGATGGCACATGTGCTGAATTTATAAAGAATCATTAACAACTAATGAAACTATTTCCATTCAGCTAATTTGATATGCACGGTACAGATTCTGCACTTCTATACAGCTACACTTCGAAAGCTGATATATCCACTGCTTTTATACACTTGTATCGCTGTACACCGGCATTAAATGAAATTTGGAGTCTTGCATGTTTAATCCTTTATTAAAAATTAAATTGTAAAACATTAGTGGTAATAAAATATTTTACATAACTAAATAATGTTTTTTCATTTAGCAACAAACCTCAAAAGAATTATACCTTAGTTTTTAATTTAATTATAAATCAACTGAGATCTCAGAAGTTTATTTCTTCAAGTCTTTAAAATAATTATGTAGTGTATTATTGTAAGCTCTACAAGCAGTTTGTAAATGTTTGAGACTAATTCAGTGATGATGCCTCTGCTATATTACATAGTCACATAGTAACAGAGGTTGAAAAAAAACTTTTAGTCCATCAAGTTCAACCTTTTTAGATCTCCTCTGATTTGCAATATGCAGATTAATTGTTAACTGTATGTGCACATAATCAGTTAACGCTTGTTGGCCCCTCTGTCTCACAGTATACATTGTTCATTCATGCCCAACTCTCCGTGAGCCTATGGACCACAGCACGGCAGACACATTTGTTATGTCTCTTGTCGTGCCTATACATAAGGGTTTCATGGCAAAGATACTGGAGTGGGTTGCCAGTTCCTTCGCCAGTGGACCATGTTTTGCTTAATCTCTCTGCTATGAGCTGCCCACCTTGGGTGACCCTACATTGTATAGCTCCATTGAGACACAAAAGACCCCTCAGCACAACAATATAGCAATCCAGAAGGGGACAGTATACATTAATAGTGACTTATCTCCCATTATCACTTAAGGTTATATTTACCAAATGACTTTAGAACTTTAGAAAAAAAAATATATGTTTGAAAACTTTTAGGGTGACTACGAGCATAATTAAGCATGAGAAACTCCTATGTTATAATAAATCCCCTCTCCCTCATTCTCCAAGTGTTGACACCAGCAGGGCCAACAAAGGGTCAATAGACTATCAGTCCTATTAAATTCCCTCAGTGTGTAAAACTGTAGCTCGTAACGTAGCCCGCAAGACTTATGGCTATTAAATTGGCCCCGTAAAGGGACCAGCTAACGACTTGCGGGTTAAGGGTGAAAAAACACATGTGGGATGTTGAAATCGGAACTCTGCAGCTGCAAATCCTTTGATCTGTCAAGCCCGTAACTGTTACGGTTGGAAATGGCTATTAATTTGCTACAAATCCACTGGCGTTCAACCCCAGTAACCCAGAAATGGAGCCAAAAAGCCATCGGGTACTAGAGAGTACCCGTAAATGCAAATATCAACAAACTACTGTACTTATAATTAAAGGAAAAGTGATGTTAGGTATTAAAATTTATAGCACAACATTCTCAAGCTCGCAAATCTGCAATATAAAATACTTTTTGTAATGTTTCATTTACGGGTTATATTGATCCCAGGAATCAATGTGTTAATACATATACTGGAACTCGCATGGACTAGAATAACATATTTACTGATTTATTAATATTGCATTATTTTGCGGGTCCAATCGAAACTTGTAATTGAAACCCGTAAGGCTTTGAAATCTAATCTCCATTTTTCAGTGACATAACAGGTTTGACTAATTGATCATGTTCACGGCTGCACATCCAAAGAGCGCAATAATGGTTTACGTCTCCAGCCCGTAACTCGCTGCATGGTTCAATTAAATAGCTATGTAACACAGCCGAATTTCAAGACTGTAGCATTTGCGGGTGTGCCGATGCCACTACGGGCTTCAAATTTAATAGGGCTGTATGGCTCCATAGGACTTACCATAGGCATGTTAGGTTGAAAAGTAATAGCATCGATGTGCATAGACCACAGAGACATCCTCAATGCTATGTATAGGCCCAGGCCCACAAGGTTCAGGACAACACATTTTCAGGGGGCAGCAGGCTGCCTGAAGATGCTGATGTAATACTATAGAATACTTTCTTCTTTTACCATTTTAATACCCCGGTGTTACTCTGTGACCTGTCCAGCCTTCCTGGCACCTTGTCACTGGAATACACCTCTTCTGTTCCTAAATGCAGCGCATCCCACTACTGGGAATCTTCTATGAGCTGCGCTCTTGGGGACTATTAGTTTCCTGATCTTCACACAAATGTTTTAAAATTATGATAATTTATCTGCTAAGTAAACATATAAAACAGGAGCTTTCAAATGCATGCTGCAAATTTTGAGACTTAATTAATTTTATAGTTTATTTTATGAATGATGTTTTCAGTTTATGCTGCTGATGCTATTAATTTATATTATAAACATATTATATCATTTTACAGTTATAAAACAGAGTTTATTAGACTACAAATATGGAACCATAATTGCATTTTTTTTAATACTACTGTAACATGTTGTTTAACTGGATACACGATACTGTTAACAATTTTACGTTTAAAGAATCACTGTAATGCCTTAATGACAGGAGCTCAATATTTTAATTAGTCCTTGATCGTTATTAAAATTCATATTCAATTACGGTACTTAAAAACTAAATATTTAATATTAGTCTTAACGGTATATCTAAGTTTCCCAGTTTTTACCTTTCTCTAGTCTAACACATGCTGTTTGTTTTAGAAACACACACTACATTGGGTCATTCTATACACATGCAGAAATGTTTTTAAACATAAAAATTGTTTTCCACACCCCCAGAGCTGCTTACATAGGCTACCAATAAAAACACTGCATTTGGGTACAGATTTTGACCCTATACTTACCTTCCAGCCAATAGCAGCACAATGCAGAGATCCAAGCAGCAGTGCCTGACCTCCTCCTTGCTTCCTTATGCATGGGCTACACATTCCATGATTCCTTGCTACACAAACTTGATATAACAGATTGAAATAATGTATAGTTGCCTGTGATTGGCCAAAACGAATTATGAATTGTTTGCTGATTTTAGCAGGGATTTCCTTGCCTGTTAATTGTAAAAATCATCTGCTTGCAAACTCAACAGATTTAGCAAAATTTAGGGTAAGTTTAATAATGTTTATTTTGGTATTTTTTCATGGAAAAAATGTTTTCATACTCTACTGATTCTTCTCTATCAGATACCTTAATAATCCAGGAAACATAGATATGCCTTTAAATTAAAGCATCAGACACAGATACTGCTTGTCCACCCCCACTATAAGGGGAGAGACTTTGTCTAGTAGACAGGGCTAATTTTTCAGACACATGGTGATATCAAAATAATGCTCTCAATTGCTTTGTTACAGTAATTTCCCTGCAACCAGCTTTTGCTGTGGGGCAGCCTACGAATGATTGTCTGGCCTCTTATCTAATTAGTTAATCAGGCATTTGTTAAAAAACGTTACACCGTCTCCTTACAGATCCTATTTCCCTCTTGACGACCATATCGGGTTGAATTTTTTAGGTAGAAATCTTTAAATAAACATAACTCAGTGTCTTGGAGAGCAGACTTATTGCCTTGATATATTTTAAAAAACATTCATAGTGACAGCTTTTCAAAAGCACACACTCGTTTTTGGTAATTTTGTCAGTGGGAGCCATAATAAAACATACTATATGTCACTGTGTGTTTGGTAAATGATTCTCTGCTGATGCCTTAGGTTCAAACCATCAGATATATTCAAACAAACACATTGAACACACAAAACGTAGGAAGTCAAAGAGAACTCGGCATCCACAGACTGAAGAAGAATTAAACAGACATGGAGTCCATCAATACTCCTCATCATCATTAGGCACAGCACTGGAAGCCAACCGAATAAAACATTTTCAACTTCTAAAAACTCACATTTCACTGTTTTATAAGTTTTTATATCACCAAGAAGGGTTCCCGGTGGTCCAGTGGTTAGGGGTTCGGTGCTTTCACCACTGCGACCTAGGTACGATTCCAATCATGGAACTAAGAGGTCACACCACCCTGAAGCCATGCAGGGTTAGGACTGGTCAGTACTTGGATGGGAAACCACCTATGAATACCAGGAGCTATATGCTGTGGCCCACTGGAGAAGGAACTGGCAACCCACTCCAGTATCTCTGCCATGAATACCAAGTGGATCAGCATGGTGTGTGGCGGTCCATGAGGTCACAGAGAGTTGGATCCGACTGAGCGAAGCAAACAACAATATCATCAAGTTACTGCTTAGTCTGGGCTGTGTAGAGCTCTGAAAAGACCAGAAATAACAAGCACACTCAAACAGAAAAAAAATGCCAGCTTTCTCTCCTAGTTAGACATTCTAACCCAAAACGGAAAACAAAAGTGAAATTTGTTGCCTCAGTGAAGAAAATATATGAGATGGAGCTTGTAATGTATGGTTGCTTTAGGATCCGAGAGCCTGTCCCACATGCGCAATACATTTTTTTATGCAGCTTAATGAATGAATGCAAGGAAAAGTTGTCTGGTGGTCCAGTGGTTAGGATTCAGTGCTTTCATCGCTATGACCTGGGTTTGATTCCAGTCAAGGAACCAAGAGGTGACACCACCACTCTGCAGCCATGCAGGCTTGGACATGGTCAATACTTGGATGAGAAACCACCTAGGAATGCCAGAAGCTGTGTTTCTGGGGCCCACTGGCGAATGAACTGGCATCCCACTCTAGCATCTCTGCCATGAAAAACCAAGTGAATCAGCATGATGTACCTTGTATTTTATAGTTCATGAAGTCATGGAGATATGGAATGAGGCAATTGGCTGATCTGGGCCCTAACCAGGACCACTGGCCCATTTCTTCTGCATCACCAAATAATTATTACATCTTCTGCATATCCCTCCTCCTCTTCTGAATCTCTGCCTTGTTGTGGTAAAGGAACTTGTGTACCTCAGTGCAGCTCTCGGCTATACCATGTAGGGTCACCCATGATAGGCAGTCCATAGAGAGGTCAGACAAATTGCAGTCCACTGGAAAAGGAACTGGCAACCTACTCTAGTATCTTTGCAAACAAAACCATAAGACATATATATCTGGCATGCTGAGGTCCATATGGTCACTGAGAGTTGGACACGACTGAAGGACTGAACAACAACATATATCCCTCCTAGAGACCCATTTGCTGAAATTAGATGTTAGTTAATGTAAGCATTTGTCTATTCATCAATCATTCTGAATGATATAGACCCTGGTGGATTTTGTTCAAATTAGTTGTTTAATCCTACTTTATGAAACTGCTGTAAAAGCTTACACTGCAAACAACTATAATGTAGTGAAAAAAAAGCTTAAAATGTAAAACACATCTTTTCTACTTGATCTTGACCGCTCTACATGATGGAACAGAGCAGTATCGATGAATTTGTTGAAAAAATGGTCAGTCCACCGAGTATCAAAGCAAAATATCCCCAAAAGTTCACAGTTCCATTTCCTCAAATTACAGTGGAGTAGGACAACAAGGACACACATTATACTTAAATAAATGTGGATATGTCCATTAATAATAATATGAATATTTACACAATAACCTGCTCACACATTTTCTAATTTATTCATGTCTAGATTTCTGTATATTTGATATATCGCTGCTATAATATTTTAAGTATGTTAACATTGTGAACTATGATTATGAAGGTCAATTATTATTTTATGGCTCTGTATTAATCAAATAAACTATAACAACCTTGAATCTCCTGTTACGTGTCTCTGATATATGTTGTTCGGTGACCTCTTGTCGGTCACACATCCATTGGAATGCCTGAAAAAAATTACCATAGATATTAATATTTATGAGCTGGGAGCCTGTGGATAGGATGGAAGAAGAATTAACATACAATTACAAATCATTAAAGACACTGAGGGTCATTTAAAGATCACTGTGTATTTACAAGGAGAAGAAATCTTAAAGGGCTGTAGAAGAGCTTCAATAGAATTCAGCTCTTTTAAACCATAACAGTCTTTGGCAATTTATGTTAAAGTGACTCTTAGTCAATTTTTTTATTTTATATTTGTTTTATATCAATGTTTTAACTATGTGACTTAATTAATTTTATCCCTTCCTGAAATATTTATGATGATAACATTTACACGGCAATAATTCCTAAAACGCCCCAAGAGTAACAGATTATCAGATTCTGGAGCCAACCCAACTTCCTGTTCTCTCTGAATGCAGGCTGTTACGTTTCACAGCTGTGACCTAAAGCCACACCCACAGGTGGTGGCTTCATGCTATCTATGAGCAGATAGGGACATGCTGAGCATGGTAAGATGAACTCCAACATTGAAAGAGAACAGGAAGTATGAGGGAGGTCCCAAAATATAAGAAACTATAAAGGGATTGGAAGTAAATTAAAATGTTATATTATAATTACATTGAGGAGGATAACATTAATAATCTTATGTAGTTACCACATTTATAAAACATTTAAAATATTGCCTAAAGAGACCCTTTAAAGATAAATATTCTCAAAAATGAAAAATACACATTAAGAACTAAGAAATCCCACACCCCTTTAATTCATATTCTACAGAAGTGTTAATAAATTAAACATAAAAAAACATAAAATATAAATTATAACTTTGTATTTAAAACTGTAGAACTGTAGAACTAAACTTAAAATTAAAAACATAATAAAAGCCTTTCAATTTTAACTTTTATATATCCTACATGTAAATCGATGACCTTTCCAATAGTCCGGCTAAATACAGTGGCAGTTGTAGCTGTCATTTTCCCATTATGCTGATAGAAGATACACTGGAAGTCAAAATGGTAAGTTATACAGCATTAACACCTTGTTGTGGTAAAGGGGCTTGTGTACCTCAGTGAAGCTGTGACCTATAACATGTAGGGTCACCCAAGATGGGCAGGTCATAGCAGAAAGGTTAGACAAATTGAGGTCCACTGGAGAAGGAACTGGCAACGTACTCCAGGTTCCATGAAAACCGTATGGATTAGAACAACCATACACAAGATGTGCATGGCATGCTGCAGTCCATGGGGTCATGGAGAGTCAGACATGACTAAATGACTAAACAGCAACAGACAGCAGTATAATTGCATTTAAAATGTAATATATGAGGCTGTATTAAAAGCATTTGCCTTTTTCCAAGTGTAGTTCTTCAAAAAATAAGTTAGCATTACTGTGATCCTGCATGCATAAATAGTCCTAACAGTAAAGCACTCTGCTTTTTTTATGACCTTGATTGGCTTCACCTGCCACATACTCATGTAAACATTTTCTGAAATTGTCAGTGTTTTTTAAATGTATTAAAATCGGGGCCTACAGCATCCCATTAAATATTCAGGCGATTGAATGAGATGGTGTGAAGTGCTATGGGATTTTTTCCACTTGAAATTCTAGAACAAAAGTACAACTTGACCTAGCTAAAGAGTCAAAGACTCAGAGCACCAAAAAGTAGAGAAAAGATGGAAAATGCTTGAGAAACAGCAATAAATATAAGAAACTGGGAAATTCAGCGCTTGTTACAGTTAAAGGGACATTGGAAATGTTTTTCTGAAAGAGGGTATTGTATGGTATATTATAATATACCACTGTGTGTTTACTTTTTTCAAATAATACTCTCAAAGCAGAAAAAAATGGTCCGAGGGCTTGCCCTGTCAGCCAATGGGCAGTAATATAGCCGTATGACTCATACTTATCTGCCAATAAAATGTACAGGAAATCTACAAGTTTTCTGGGAACTTCTTGTTAGTTTCATTTAATTTTAAAATGATTTAAATTCATTTTAATGCAAAACACAACTTTGCTATTTTTTAAAGTGTGCTCTTTTAAATACATGGAAAACAGAATTGTGTTCCATGTCCCTTTAAAGGCTTTTAATAAGAGGAGAATGCATTATGGCATGGCTATGGTTTTTAAGCAACAATGTTATTACATCATTTCTAACTTTATTAAAGCTGTATGAATACAAATCAATAAGTTTATTAGTAAATTCCATGCTATTCCCGCCTCAGCGGCTCCATATATGTCTCTTCTCATCTCTGTCTAGATCAGTGGTTCCCAAACCTCTCCTCAAGGACCCCCAGACAGGTCTGGATTTTGATCTAACCATGTGTGAAAACAGGTTGCCCGTTGAATACTAATTTCCTCACCATGGTTAAATCAAAATCCTGACCTGGGGGTCTGGGAACCACTGATCTAGACCCAGCTCATCGTCTCTCTGATCAGGATGTCTCCTCACTATCCAATACAGCTCTAGAGCTTCTTCTTGGCTAAGCCCTTTCTCACTAGTAACCCCTGGAACGCTCTGCCGCAAAATATCAAAACAATCCATCTTAAGTTCATATTAAAAATCACCTATTTAAAGATATTTTCCAACAGCTCCCTCAGCAAATGTACTTGTAAACACTTAGTGACTTCCTCCCTTTTATATTAATTTGTAATTTTACCATACTATGGCCCTAATTATATTCCAAGCCCTCAGTTGCCTTCATACAGCCCATAAGTCTGCGGGCTTGGAAATTTGCAGTAGTTACAGAGCAATTAAACAAGCCCACAGCTACCTGGCCGAAAGCCTAAACCGTAAACCATTTCAGAGCATGATCATAATCAATAAAGCAAAGCCGTAACTAACAATGTAGAAAAGGCCAATTGTAAAGGAGACCGTCATCATGACATGGAGTGTAAACATCAATCAATTAGTGTTTAGAAGTCCAATTTGCGATCGGACTCGCAATACATGTTGCAATATAAAAAAAATCAATAAATCTAATATTCTAGTCCATGCAAGTTCAATGATACCTATTAACCCATTGATTGCCGGGATTGATATAACACGGAAACTACAAATATATTTTTTTATTCCAGATATGCGAGCTTGAGACTTTTGTGCAATTAATTCTAATGTCTTACATCGCTTTCCCCGCCTTTTAAAGTGCAGTATTGAGTTTTTATTTGCTTTTATAGTGTTACCAACAGGTGTTTAACCCCCCGGCGAGTCCTCTCTAGTACTCATTGGAGTTTTGGCTACATTTGCCATTTACGGGTCTGAAAACAATTGCGGGCTTGAGGAATTGTATCAATTTAATATCGATCTGCAATTTTAGCGATTACGGGCTTGACAGATCAAAGGCCTAGATGGGTCAGAGTTACAATTTTGACAACCACAGGGATTTTCAGCCTGTAACCCGCAGATCAATTGCTGGTAGCTAAAAGAGGCCAATTTAATATCAGTAAACTTTGTGGGCTCCATTACGGGCTACAGTAACTTCAGTTTGGACAATTTAATGGGGCCCATTGTCTGTGTGTATCATTCCTCCACATACACATAGCGAGGAATGTACTAGGCATTCTTTTCTGTTTTCCCCACATAGGAAATAGTGCCTAGTAAATCAAGGGATGACATGATATGTACTTGAGATGCTTAGTAACAGCCTTATTAAATTGCGATTCGGTAAATATAAAAGGGCTCTATTTAAGCACATAGCATATTTTATTTATAGAGGTTTTTAGTTAGTGAAGACCTTGCTTTTGGATAGAAGTTCACTAACTAAAAACTTCTGTAAAAAAAATATGCTGTGTGCTTAAATAGAGCCCTTTTAAATTTACCGAATCGCAATTTAATAAGGCTGTAAGTTCCCATAGTATGAAATATAAGTGTGCCGAACCCTAACAAAATAACTATGTGAACATTGAGCTTTCATGTATCATTTCTAACTTGAACAGAGACCTAGGCTGTAGTGTGAAAGATTTAAAGATACATTTTAGTGAGTAAAGGTTTAGTGTAGTTCAGGAAAAAATATCACATTTTTATAAAATATACTAGCGAATTGCCCGTCAAAAAATTACGGCAATGAAATTTTAAGTGAGCTAATGGTGTTTGGTGTATATAATGTGACTGATTTATCGTGCAAGTTTTTTTGAATATCTATAGCTGTTTGGTGGGCTTTTTCGGAATATCCGTAGGTGTTTGGTGGTGTTTTGCGTGTTTATGGTAGTGTTTTGCGTGTTTAGGGACCTTTAGCCTCGTTTTCGTTTTGTTCGGCGGCCATTTTTTCTCTCGCTTAGGTGATTTTCGGGTCTCTAAACTCCTAAATTTGTGGTTAAATAGAGGTGTAACTTCATTTGCAGACGTCCTCGGTGCCCCCCCTTGCTGTGAGTAACCTTTTGATGTGTTTGTTGTTTGTATTTGTTGTGTTTGTAATGTTTTTGGGGTTGCGCGGATTGCGTCCTTGTTTTTCGGCAAATACGTAGGTGTTTGGTGGTGTTTTGCGTCTTTAGACTGCTGTAGCCTCGTTTTTGCTCCTGCTAGCAACTGCAACCCTCGCTTCGCGAGGGCTGCGGGCTCGCTACGCGAGCCTGCAAGCGTGAGTAACGGCTTGTATGCTCACAACTATATATGTGATAACAAGCTAACAACATTAGCACCAAACTATGAGCATAACATTTTTTTTAGAAAAATAAATGTAATATTTTATTTTTGAAGGCTTTGTTTGTGGTTAATGTATCTATCAGTGGAGAGAAGATGAGAGGGAAAATTGTTATTATTGGAGCCTTTGGTATTTGATAACTGCCTACTTACCGTGCACATGCTCAAAAGCAGGCGGATTGCGTGCATAACTGCAAGTCCTGTTCCAGTAGAAATGTAAACACCCCCTCACACTCAAAACCTAGTTCTGCAGAGACTAGCAGAGGTATCATGATTTTTTTAATAAAAACATATTTTAATGACATTTTCATGCCTAATTATGCTATTAGTAAAACTCAACATTATTTTTCAAACATGATTTTTCCTTATTTTTATTATCATATCTCTTTTAGAGACCATAACATGCTGACCATATTACAGCAATCTTTTTTTATATTGAGTTTTTGTGGCATTTCAGAATCTCTTTTGATGCCACCTATTTTTTTTAATATAATTAATGGATTTGCATTAAACGCTGGAAAATGTGTGTATAATGATGGCGCTTGCTGTCCTCCTCGCTGCTGGTGTTATTGTTTTTTTATTTGGCTATTTGTTATAAGAACTGTGTGGGAGGGCAACCGACCATCACAGAACACGAATGACAATCTGATTAATGGATCTGCTAATAATTGCCATTGTTCATTAATTAGAGTAGTTTGAGGATACATGATTGTTTATTTAAATGATGAAGTGTTGTCTTATCATGTTTTACTGGAACACTGGTAGCATCTATATACTTGTGTATACTAAAATATTAATTATTTCAATCTTAAAGGTACAGAAATAAATAAGCAATGTGAGTATTAGTTGAAGAAATATGTGATTATAAAGTCAAGAGTAAAGATATCTGTAAAATAAAGTATTTTTACCTGCCTGGGTTGTTGAAACTGTCACCACTCCCCACCTGTCAAATTATTCACTTTGTTTAGCTGGAAGCCATTTAAGTTATTTGGGAGATGTGACTTAGGTGTTCCTTTCATCTGGTTAATTAACCATTGTTTGAAGAGTCAGGCAACAAAAAACCCTGACAACTAATAGCATTAAGTGGGGGCATGGTCACACACGCACACCTAAACAGCTTCCAGGTGACTGCAATGGCTTCCAAACAAACATTGTGAGTTTATGTAATTGGAAGAGTGTAGAGACCCATCACCTCAGACATGTACTGCTTTTTTCACATTCTAAATATAAATTACAAAATATAAATACATTGAGTATGGAAAACTTTGTGGTTTGCTTGTAAAATACTGCTAAACAATTTATATATATATATATATATATATATATATATATATACATATATATATACATATATATATATATATATATATATATATATATATATATATATATACATATATATATATATAGAGAGAGAGAGAGAGAGAGACAGAGAAAGAGAGAGAGATATAATACGTTGAGAAAACGGTTTTATTCACAACTATTTGTAAGAATGTGCCTGTAATTTATTTAACAGAATCTGCTTAGTTTACCTCAGACAGGTTACAGACAGTGAGCCAAAATTGACACCAAAAACCCAAAAGCCACTGCACAGAAGCAACTGACATTTAAAATGAACTTAAACTAACCTCTCTCCTGATCTGTGCAATTTCTCTTTTCTTGCAGGTTGTAATCCTTGGCAAACATACTCGAGGCTACCACTATATGCTTGCAAACCTGGTAAGAGCTTTGTATTATTCTGAAAACCACATCTGCGTGCCGCTGTGTAATGTATTCTATCAGGACAATGTCAGATTTAATCATCCAAAGAAGGAACGGATGATGGCTTTCCTCCCTAGATTCCTGAGAAACGACTTTAGCAAATACAAGAAACAGTGTGAAATATTATACTTCCTCATGTATTTTCAATATTTTATTATGCTCTGTTTTACAATTCTCCAAAATATTCAAATTTGTTGGCATACTGTATGATTTTAGTAAAAAAGAAGAGTGGGCCAGTTTTTGTCCACAGAGGAAATTTGCTGATATAATACGGACAAATGGAACATTTTGTCTGTACTGTATGTTATAAATATCTGTATTTTCCAGACACAATCACAATATGTTTCTCTGGCAGACAATTCAGACAGCTGTATGTTACCTGAAATCTACTAAGCCGAGATTCTTCCATAATGACTGTCAGGGAGCTGTCAGCAGACATTTTTAATGTGGGTCTAGATGCTAATCAAAACCTTTCCAGCAGATTGTGTCAAAATGTATGTGTTTGCACACTGAAAAAGATTTGATAAACTCACACAGAACTGTGTGTTCATTTTCTATTTTTTATGTATGTATAATTAAATTGCAAGGACTGAGATGGGAAAATATATGTGGAAACATGTGCAAAAACCAATATGGAATAGTCCAAGTGCTAAATCACCATATTGTATGTATCATAGAAAAGCTTGTACTGCAAACAATAGATCTATAAGTAAAAAGACATACAGAGAGAGGGGGCACACCTTGCATAAACCTGGATAGTTTATTCATATAAAGTCACAAATATCTTATGTGTTTTATTGTCTACTTACATAGAAGTAGAGAGATCCAGTGGTGTATTGCCTCCAGGCGTATGGCAGGGGACACCACTTCGGAATATTAACACTTAACTTAGATATTTGTTGAATTGTATGAAGAAGTTACTAGACATATATGTATGTGTGTAAGCGTGGTAAACAAGCAAATGTTGCAATTTTTTATTGTTTGCTTCCACTTGAATTCTAATAAAACAGGGCAAGTTTTTATATGTTTTTATAGTATATCTAATGTCAGATAGAAGAGTAAATAGGTTAGGGGCAGCCTTGTCTAGTGCCACGATTAAGGTAAGTTAGGTAAGTTGACTGTGAGAGAAGTTATTTTCATGGCATAAGATCCGAAGTACATAAAGAAAGGTCTAGAATTTTAGTAGCTTGATAAATGGCTACATGTAATTCTATAAATGGCCTTGTCAACGTCATAATTTTATTTTTGGTCTGTGATTGAGTCCAGGAGGTGATACCCTCTCCCACAACCTTCATTACATTGTTTTTACAATGTCTGTGTCCATTGAATTGTGTATTAAGACTTGAGGATTGTAGGTTGAATTCTATTCACAAGCATAATTAAATGGATATCTAAGTGGGCTGGATTAATACATGTCTGCACTCTGTAAGCAAAAAGCAGCCTATGTGTATGCAGCACATCTCATAAAACATTTTATTTTTTATTAATATCTAAAAATCCCTCTAATGATTATGATGACACTCCCAGGGTTGTCTACACAACTTCCTGCCCCCCCCCCCCCCCCCCAACAAACAGCATGCAGCACCCAGGGAGCAATATTAACCACTATTTACCTGCTCTTGCTAGCCAATCTCCTTGCAGCTTCCTCCTTGCAGCTTCCTGTCACATGTCAGTAATATACTTCATTTCCCTGGCTCCTTTGCTAAATATACCATGTTGCTTTGCACCACAGCCAATAGGAGAGCAGTGTTGTCACTGCTGCTATGTGACTCATCTCTACTTCCTGTCTATGCTGTGGACTGTTGCCATAGCAATTGATATAGTGCTATGTCTCAAATCTTTCTCTAACCGGATTGGCCAAAACAAATTAGAGGGGGTGTTAACCTTCATTTTCATCTGTCAGAAATTACAATAGATTTTGCTTACTTCAAGGTATGTGTTTAAATGTTTATTTTGGTATTTTTTTCATACACTTCTGATTCTCCTCCATCAGATGCATTCATAATCCAGGAAATGTAGATATCCCTTTAAGAATATGTTTAGATTTTGCTTTGAGGCATATGGGCCTGTGGAACAATAATATTTTGGTATAAGGTTTCAAAAGGAAGATTATCCCAGCAGTGTCAAAAACTAAATGGAGAGATATAGGACATATGATATTGTTCTGTATATTTTTGATATGTGGGATTATTGGACGTATCAAAAAAATTATAAAACCCAAATCTGCATAGGTGTTTTGGTGAAAGTTGTAAACTTTTTTCCATTATTTGTATATTGTTTTATCACAAAAAGCTATTTTTATTAGAACAAAAATTGTTTAATTGCCTTTTTCATTTGTTTTTGTTTTTTGGGGTCTCAAATTATTTTTTATAATATTTTAATTGCAAAAATAAAGGAAATAACAATAGTATTATGCACTGTATTTTTCAGGGCTGCATGTGCAACCAAAGAAATTTAGATTTTTAAATATTTCCAAGAAATAACAATGGACTATAAATATACAAATGCCATAAAAAGATACAGGCTTGTATATCGTTACTTCTTGTTTCCATCCTGTTAACTCTATGTATTTGATTTTTTTCATCTAGACAGTTACTCTTTTCCTATATTGTCAATGTTAGAACTGAGATGGTGCCCCTTTTTTAGTGAATTCTACTAGTGAAAAGTAAAATCAACTATTTATTAATCATGGTATATCAGTTATAATACAGCATTAACATATACAAATAATAGACATTAATGTGAAAACATTTATTGGGTATACAAATAATGAAAATATATCAATTTCTGAATGACACTAAGGTTAATTTATAAACAAATTTCAACACATTTTAAATTGAAGTTACTTCTTATTAGCCAGCATTAAAGGACAAGTGGAATAATTGAAACTGCTCTGCACAAAAGTTAAAATCAATCAGTAAATGTGTGCCTTTTTCATTTAAAGCTTTTTTTACTGTTTTACAGTTGTTTCAAATATGTTGTTTTAGATTTTAGGCACTCAGACTTAACCTGACCCTAAGGAGTATCTGCTTATAAGAACATTCCAAAATGTCCCGAATAAACCAAAACTGCAAACTCCTTCTAAATGCTCATATGTGACTTTACTGCAATAAAAACATAACAGTTTTCAATTTGAGTTCAAAATGTCTCAAATAATCCAAATTACTTATTTTGGTTGCTGCAATGAGAGCTCTTTTTGCAGGCTGCTTTGATTCTTGGTCTTGGCAGAACCTCTAGGCTTACTATCTGCACACAGAAGGAATAACTAGGTTATATAAAAGCTCTGATAAAACAGTGAGACCTGTCAATTTTAAAAGTTCAAATAGTTTTTCAGTGCTTTGTTTGATGCAGTATCAATGCATTCCATCTTTCTTTAATTTGTAGTTATCATTACAATGCTATCTGTTTATGTATGTTTTATATTTCATTCTAATAATATATTAGAATATTCCTTTGCTATTTAATACAACTACTTTAAAATATTTGTTGAACAAATATTTACTTGCATCTTTCATAATTACAGCATAGTCAACATTTAAAAGTTACAAAGAATGTAAAACAAAGATAACAAAAAATAATTGATATTGTTATTAATTGATAATAAAATCACTTGCTTTTATGTGTGTGTCATATAGAATGTATGCACACAAAGCTATAAAATGAGAATACTATTAATTTCCTAGCTTTGTATGTAATAGATGTACCTAGACTCTCCAAGTCCTACATTATTGTAATGGTCATTTAATAGTGTTTTGATTGTTTATTTGATTACTGATAACAAATAAAATAAGCATTTTAAGAACAAAAATATATCTTCCCAAGGATGTGCTTTTCTCCACCCCTATTAGATATCCAGGAGGAGAAAGAGGATCTGCCTTAATGTTTTTTGACCAGTGTAGGTTTCTCTACAACAACGACTGCAGAAAAGTAAATGGATATTAGGGCAGCATATCTGCTGAAGTCGAAAACATTTAACTTCAAATGTAAGATTTAAAGTCTACATTGATTGTTTTTGCAGTACCACCATCTGAGGGGTACAGCTCTTACTGCTATCTGGAGTCCTGTAAAAAGGGGGGATCTGACATAGGCACATGAGAAGTTAGGTTATATGCAGGTATTCAGACTGCATGCTAACACTTCCTGTATGCTAACACCTCCCTCCTTCTTCATGAACTTGTGTACTGTGCAAGGAGTGAGGCATGCACTCCTTGCACAGTACACAAGAAAAGCGTTACAGATACAAACGTTTGAAAATTATATTTAAAGATTTTGTGTCATACAAATGTAGATAGATTAAGTATTATATAATGAAATATAAACAGTCCACTCACATTATCATATATATCCCAAATAACCACTGTGTGCAGCACGGACAGCACCTAGACTGCATGGTAGTAAGCCAATAAGATGCTGGAAGGTTGGCATCGGTATCTGCAGACTGTAGTGTATCCAACAGCTGCCGAACAGTACCTGGTGGAGGATCCACACGGCGAACATGGCTATCAAGGTGGTCTCACAGGTGCTCAATGAGGTTCAAGTCTGGGAAATTTGGAGGCCAGGGAAGTACTTGGAAGTCTTTGTTGTGCTCCTTCAATCACTCCTGAACAATTCTGTCCATATGACATGTTTCATTGTCCTGCTGGAAGACCCCATCATCTACAGGGAAGACAGTCAACATGTATGGGTGTTCTTGATGTGCAAGGATGGATAGATAACACAATCGGTAGACAGTGCTTTCCAGAGGTATGAGTGGACCCAGACAATGCCAAGGAATCATTCCCCAGACCATAATGCTGCCGCCACCAGCTTGTGTTCCTCCAACAGTGGTTACAGAGTGCTTTTCTCTGAGGTTTCATGCATGACACGCCAATGTCCGTCCAGTTAATGGAGCAGAAAACATGACTCATTAGAGAAGGCATCCATTTGCCAATTAGAAAAGGTGCAATTTTGGTACTGTTGTGTGACTTGAAGCCGTTTCTGACTATGAAACCTCGTCAGCATGGATGCAGTTACCAGCAGTTTGCATAGGAGCCCCATACGCAACAGGGTTCGCTGTACTGTCATTTTGGACACACGTCTGGTGCCCCCCTGGTTTGTTTGGATGGTGAGATGCTCAACTGTAGAGTGTTGGTTGGTCCTCACACACATTCGCAGCCAACGTTCAACTCTGACATCAATGGTACGTGGTGCTCCGCAGTTTTCACTCGGTTTATTCTCAATGGTGCCGTTTGTCAAGTCAGAGTACGCTTTAACCTCAGCACCACGCGAACAGCTCACAAACTGCACTGTTTCAGAAATACTGCCACCCTTGGCCCGAAAATCAATGACCATCCCCTTTTCAAAGTTGGATAAATCGAACGTTTTACCCACGACACTGCCTACTTTTGATGTCAGCAGCTCGTATCCATATTTCATAATAATGTGACTCGAACCTGTATATGTGTGTATATATATATATATATATATATATATATATATATATATAGCAATTATTTCACATATGGTGGGCTAAGAGTGATAGAAGCCTTCCACCGTACAAAGTACAGTTGTACAAATAAGGAATAGTACATTAGTGATTCCATATGAGTGTCTAAAAAATAAGTTAATAAAAAAAAATATGTTGCGCATTATTAATTCTATAATTCAATCTACCTATTTTAGATATGGCAGAGAAAGTATTTAACTAACAGTAAAGTCTCTTGATTTCATTTATCTGGTATATTGAATCTTATTGTAATGAGAGGGTACTATTCACTTTCCATCTCTCTGTGTAAAGTATCTTTCTAGACTTCAATTGTACACGTACTACACAATCTACTCCAGGTTAAATGCCATGACATTCATTTCTCAGCCCATAGCTGTTTTTCATCGTAGTCAAACAATGATGATATTTAAATTATCTCTACAGTGATTTGACTCAGGTCAGCAAGGTTGTTTTGTTCTCTCAGATGCAGTAAATATGAATAGCTTGTGTGTTTCTTGTGCTTGCTTTTTATATGCTGCAGAACTAGCTCAGCATTTAATGCCTTGCTACTGTCCAGAACAAAACAGAATGATGCGTCTACATTCAGAATTCTTTTATGGAACGTCTATTCTATGAGTCAGACCATTTCCAGCTACGATGACTGATGTGTTCTTGGAATAAAATGTGTTTTTCTTGCCGTTTTGTTTCCTGTCATGTTAAATTCCTCTAATGGTAGAACTTTGTTTCATTAATGGTCTCCTGCATCCCCTTTTTTTCGATTTTTCAAGTTCATAGTTGGAACCTGATAAGTCTTCTATAATTAAATAATTCAGAACAAATAAGGAAATGCTCTGTTAATTTTATAAGAAACATCAGTGTTTATATTACTGTTTTACCATTTTCCATTAACTTCACACATTTTTAGCTTAAAAATTAACAAATAATTTAGAAAATAAAGCTATGAGAAGAATTGAAGAATTTCGTTAGAAATTATCGAGTATGACCCACATTTTTAAACAAGCCCAGTCTGTATTCATTTTTGAGGTTTCTTTAGGTCTAATTTTAAGTTCCATTGAGAAAAACCCAGTGAGATTCAATCTCTTTGTATCTGCTTTTATTCCTATCTAATGTCCTGTTGAATGCTTTGACAAGTTTACATCAATTTACAATTATGTAAATTGATACCTCTCATCTAAGCAGATTTGAGTTGAAAAAAATAACAGAAATGAGGATCATATTAAAAACATTACAAATTACATATTATTTCAATATTAATAAAGAGAAGTTGTATATATGTTGATAATAAAATCATATATTATTGATGGTCAGAAATCTGAAATAGTATCCACTTGTGAAACCCTCTGTCATTAATGCTGAACTACTTTTCATTACTTATAAAACTAACCAAAAAAAAAAGAGAAGAAAATGTGGACTGAAAGAGGAAATAAAAAATAAAAAAAACAGAAGGGTAAAATTGAAACCTTCCCACCTTACCACTCAATTCCCACAACCTCCTCTCCAATTATCACAGAAACATTTGATTGTAAATGGACATTGACAAGCCTATTTAAGTTTTAGCCATACTCAACGTTCTTTGTTAAAAATGATTAACAATGTTTGACCACTTTATATCTTCGCTTTTGTGTCCATGTATACTCCATGCCAACCCACTCTGTTCAGATCACGATTTGTGTCCCAAATGTATCAGTCTTTTGAGTGGAGTTTGCAGTATACACCCTTAAACATCCTCATTAGAACATTTAGAAACTATCATTTTCTGTTGTAAGTGTTAAGTAATGAAAACATAAAATTTGAATTCTCAGATGACTGTTATGAAAATTGGGTGCACCCATTTCTGGCGAATTTGAAGATTCAAAGTCAGATCTTAATTTTAAGTTATATTGGGCTTAAGTTATGCTGGAATATCACCATTTTACTTCTTCATGAACCCTAAACTATATAGGGTTATGAGAGAAAGGGATGGAGAGAGAGAAAGGGAGGGAGCTAGAGAATGAGAGAATACTCACAAAAAGAGAGGGCTCACTGAGAGAGACAGCGCACAAAGAGAGAGATATTGCACAGAGAGAAAGACAGTACACAGAGAGACAGAACAGACAATTGAAAATAACATATGATACTGTAATTTATGACGGGCAAGTTACTGATAACAATATAATTACTTGGAAATAAAATTAATCTTGTAAAGAAATGTATTTGCGCAATATGTACTATAGATAAGATCAATACAGTTTGTAGCTTGGGTATCTTTATTGATTTCACTGATTTTTGATCTTAAGGGGAAGATGGAATATGTTTGTAATGCATGCAAATATTTAGAAATTTGCAATTGTGGATACTAAATCAGAATGACAGAATGAACATATTTAATACTGAATGTGAAGTATTAAGCAAACTATTTTTTGTTTTATTTAAATGTTTTTACTAGGGTTTATTAATTTTGTCCTCCTCAATGTAAACGTCATAGAACATTTGCACTTCAGTTAGTTCATTAAGACAGAGTGTTAATATACCTGAAAGTATAGCACCAGTGAAAAATGCAGCTGCAACAGTAGATCTTTGGGGTAGAAGTTTAAGAGACGATGCACACTTCCACTAAATTCAATCTCTTATTATTTTTTGTTTTTCTTGTATTTAGGGTTTTACAGGAATCCAACTAGAGAGAGTCATGCACGGTGGAGCTAATGTGACTGGATTTCAGATAGTAAACAATGAAAATCCACTTGTACAGCAATTTGTACAGAGATGGGTACGTCTGGATGAGAGAGAATTCCCTGAAGCAAGAAATATGCCATTAAAGGTAAGGTAAACAGTACTGTTAGCATACTCCTTAAAAACACTCTGTACCACAATGTTTCAGCAAAACAAACAATCTAAACTGTACTTTATTCTATAAATATGTAGAGCAATATGTAGAGCTTTGATGATCAACCACAAATGTCCAACTATCCCAGGAGAAGTAGAAAAGCAAAGCATATAATGAAGCACATTTTTATTATTAGATCAGCCTACAGCAGATAAAATAGGTCAACACACACGACTGAGGTGGGTCCAGAGCGGCTTAAGCCAAAGTACCTGTAAGGCTTTAACAGAAAGCTTGTCCGCCAGGAACTCTAATCTGCAGCACAGTGATATTCCTCTCCTTGTCTTTGAAGCTTGCTCAAACAATGCTACTGGCATGTGATTGCACAGTCAGTGCCTATAAAATGTAATCTAGGTAGAAGATCATTGAGCTGCGGATTTCAGTTTCTGGGAACTAGGAGTCCATTAAAGTGCTTTTGGAGTAAGCCACTTTGTACCTACCTACATTTTGAACATGACCTATTTTATCTGCTGTGTGCCGATTTAATAATTAAAAAAAAACATGCTTTACTATGTGCACTTTTGTGCTGTCCTTTTTTTCTTTTTATCAAATATATAATGTAGAAATAAGAAGCATCCCAATATAATCAGGGTAATGTTTAGTAATATTCAGAAAATCAAAATAATATTAGCATGGGTGTCCAAAATGGTGTTACTCATGGATAACTTGATATAGCCATGAGTTCCGCTCCTTTCCAATTAACTGTCAACCATTTCCTAGGTAAATGTAGAAAATATTCTATCTCAGCCTTTCTTGATTAGAAATTCCAAACTTAGGGATTGCATTTTGAAAGCACCATCTCGTAAAGATCAATCAGAAACTGTCCCATGTTTGAAAAAAAGAAGAAGGCAAAGACCATATTTTACAAGTCTATGGCCTCCATTACATAGCTCCAATAAGGCTTTTTGGTAGGCTAAATTGCACCTACAAAAGTTATGAAAAGCTAATTGCAGGAAATTGCTTTATTATATTCCTTGGGGAAAACCTGTCATTTGGATACCAAACATGATATGGGGATTCTCATATTTAACAGGACATAGCGCATTGGCCAGAAAATAAGCCTCACTTTTTAACCAAATTTCAACAGTGAAAAGTTAAGAAGCGGCTTAAAATTGTGCTGATTTCTCATTTTTAACCCTCACTCCTCACACCAGTGGCATAACTGGCTGAGGCGGCCTTTTCTTTGTGGGCGGCACTCCTGTACCTTCCCCCAGGCTCCCTCCTACCCCCTTGTCTCTCCCATCCTTCTCTCTGCCCCCTCTCATCTCTCCCTTGCCCCCTTGTCTCTACCTCCCTTCTCTCTCTCCCCCCTCTTGTTCGGCTGGCACACAGGGGTGAGAGACTGGGGAGGGTTGAGATACAAGGGGGAGAGGGGTGGAGAAGGGTAGGAAAGACAAGGGGAAGGGGAGTGACAAGGCGAAGGGTAGAGACAAAGGGGAAGGGAACAGACAAGGGGGAATGGGAAAGACACTATTTTTCCCCTGAATCTAATTTACTTTTTTTCTTTTCAACCTCGAATTTTAAGAGAGCAGCTTATATTCTTTGTGTCCCCCATTGAATTTTAAAGGTCCCACTTATTTATGGGCCAAACAGTAATTAAGTTATTTATGTTACAATCATGCCACAGGTAATATTAATCAACTCATGCCAACAGAGCAAAACCAGTTCATGTACATTCAGGGTGTACCACAATTATGACTACCCTGCTCACAGAGAAATAACATTTCCGATACAGTCCATATCAATTTGCAACACTCTATATATCCTTTTGTACAGTCCATATATCCATCGGAGGTGCAATTTTTGCCCTGAAAGGTTCTCCTTTTGCCACCCACACTATGCCCTCCCAGGGCACCAGTTGGTTGAATCAACCCAAAGAGATCCCCAGTGAGCCCCTGAGCATGACAGAGGGAAAATATACTTTACCTATCTTTTTGACTTCCTCCAGTGACAATTATTGAAGTCCTTGTCCTCACCGTTCAGCCTTCGATAAGCTGGAGCTTTTATGATGATTTAAGAACCATCCTCTTCTTTCTTGATTAAAGCACTCTTTCCTCGTGTTTGTCCTGTGGAAAAGGACCACTGCCTAAACAAAAGGCCAATACAAAAAAAAAAAAACTTCACAGCATAGGAGGTAGCGGCATTAACCTCTTAATTGTGTCAGATTTCAACAATTATTCCTCAAATCCTACAAAATTAGCGTTAGCTTCTTCATGGCGACAGATTTTTAAGAATACAGGCTTCTCTGGGGCATTTTTCTGCCCCCTCAGTGAATTGAAAGCACCAATAGGCTTTTTTTTCATTTCAAGCACTTAGAAAGACTTCAGCGAGTCCGGATTTCTTTACAGAAGGCATGTGATAGAGATTTTTCAAATAGTTATGGGAAAGCTACTTGGAGGTTAGGATATTAGGAACTTTTCAAGCACTCAGATGGCATTTCTCGGAGGTTAGATTTACGTTTGTGAAGTGATAGCTTGGTAGTCATTTACAAGTGAACTTCACTTGGTTCAATTCTTACGGGAGCTGTAGAATAAAGGCCTATTTAAAGTCTCTTGTCGAGAAGAGATTATGCATAATTGTTAAGGTGTTTGAGACATTTAGGTCAGACAAGGGCCCAAATGTAAATTACATTTCCTTTGACTGGGGCATGCTGCATCATAGCTGCCATTAATCCAGGCAATATACAGATGGAATTTGAAAGCTCTGTACTGCACTTAATGGGACATTGTAGTCAAATATTATGCAATTGTAAGGCATTAGTGTAGATAATGGGCATAGACTTTTTAGTAAGGTAAAAAAAAACACATTTTCAAAATATATTACCAATTTATGCAACTATATGCTCTCCATTATCTTACACAGTCTCTCCTATCTGTGACTATATGTTTTTCTCTAGTAGATGGGAGCCTTGAGAATTGAAATAAGCTCATTGACATTCAATAAATTGCTATTTCCACTTACAGTATATACCTTAGACAACTGACTTTTTTTTACTTGCCTTTCAAACAATAAGAAACTGAGATATTACAGATAGCATGAAGTCTTTATAACAATGTGGAAGGCCAAGACTATGTATAATTGATAGGTGATAAAATAATGGTTGTTTTTATTTAAAAAAAAAAACATTTTTGCTATTATTATTTTTAGTTCTTTAAAATAAAGCACTGGAAATATTGTTTGTCTACTAACCTATGATATTTTGGCAACTCAACTACGACTGCTCCCACATTCAGAGAAAGAACGGTGAATGTTTCCCTTAGTTAATGAACAACAACAAAAATAGAGGTGCTCAGTCAGAGAACAAACTAACCTTAATAGGTTAGATCTATGGACTTGATAACCCACTCTGAGAGCAGCCTCTTTGTGCCCTTCACAGGGAGAACGTCTGTAGTCTGGTCTCGCTCAAAAGAGTGACCCATCCACAAAATACTGATACTCTACCCTGGATAGGAGGAACAGCAAACCCCAGATGTACATGTCAGCCTCTATGGAGCCTTATCAGTGAGGTGTGGCTATACTCCCTAAGGCACCGTGAGCAAGGAGTGCACGTCTGGAGCCCCCTATCACGCTTAAGGAGGCTAGACTGATATACTACAGGATATTTCTTCCTGTGAACTTGTGAAGGGATCCATGCACCTTAGATGATAACCTATACATTACATTTTGATCCATCAGAATTGTTAAAAACAAGCAAACTGGCACAGATGTGAAATGTTGGTTGTATTTTGTTTTGCTGTAAGTTGTTATACAGCCACATGTTCTTTGTTAAGGTTCCATGTATTCTCGTGCACTCTTTGCCATGGGTGACAATGGAGGTGACAATGAAAGGGTGATAATGAAGGGGTCACATGATGACCTGTTCTGAGTCATATGTGACACTAGAACCATAAATTGGAGACCCTTGTTCTACTTAATACAGTGCTATTATATAACAAGATAATGAAAGCGACTCCTTCCACTGGTGCATTAACTTGATTGAAATTCAACAAATGTTTAGCATTTGGAAATACGCTAATAAAAGTAAGGCTTTGGCAATGCATTAACAGAGTTAAAGGAAGACTTATGATTAGGAAATTACTATATTATATTAAATGCAAAGCTATATATTTATATTTTATCTAAATGTAATTATAATTATGTAGCTTAATTGATTTCCTTCTGAAAAAATAAATATAATACATTCAGTCTATTTAATTTTTTCAATTACATTTTGCTGAGACTAAATTGTTTGACTTAATTATATTTAAGGAAAAGGAATGTGTATCCTCTGCATAAATCTTAATGTGTGCATTTATTTTTTTAATAAGCTGCAAAAAATCAAACACTAGCCAAATTTCATATTTTCTCATATCTCCATTCTTACTGAGCAGAGATGGTTAATAGAGGTCACAGTATTGTAACATTTATAGTGGCATCAACTGGATTATTGTTAATGTTAAGATATGAAATTGAGTTTAAAAAAATTTGATTTATGAATGTTTGCCCAAACCAAAGCTTGGCAGTTTTAAAGAGTCAACTAATTACTATTTATTTATATATATAAAAAATAAGAGTATTGTCTTAAACATTAATCATTTTTTTTACTGGACAAACATTTTATTTATGCAATCTTTCAAGAAATGCATCTTTTCAAATGCAAAGCAATATTGATTATGGTAGAGATGGTCCGGGGACCACCAGTGGTCTGTCTATGAGCTCAAATTAGTTAGCCAACTTTTCAGCTATGATTACAAAATTGATAAAGCATATTTAACCATATATAAAATAAAGCATGTAAGACAATAAATGGGTGCCTATTAGTTACATTGTATTGTTTATAAGTAGACAAGTTACATTCCAATATGGTATAGCACATAATAATTTTAAGAAGCAGACAGAACAATCATTAGTTAGTCTGTGAAGACCCCCACCAGTATTCAAGTGGTCTGCCAAAATACTAGTTATATTTTAAGTTGTTCTTCATAAAAAAAAAGGGAATCAGTGGATAAGATTTGAAGAAACACACCTCCCCACCATATTTTGCCCTAAAGCTTTGATACTTAAAAATGTAAAAGCATTTCCCTCCCCTCACCCTCCGTCCCTGTTCTGTGTTCATTTATAGATACATCTGAATTCTATGCATTGACAAAATGCTGCACCTGCTTCTAATCAGTGTCATTTCCATCTTTAGCCTATTTCAAGTCACTATCAGCCGGTGCTAGAATATATATAGAACCCTTTTTTGCATTCTCCCAAAATCACTGATTAACATCTTATATCAATTAACACCATTTATAACACATACTTTATGCCTTACCCTTTACTCATATTACTTCTAATCCAAAATATTAATTCTAACTCCAATAAAATCCCTTGTAATGTCCATACCCTAACCTTCATCCTTTACTTCCATGCCTCCACATTTTACTATGTTTAATGTGAACACTGCCTTTCCCTGAAGACCCATCTATTTGTACCTTTCCCTGGAAGATCATAACTCTACCTTTAACCCTAATGACAGCTGATAGACCACTATGCCGTCCCAATATGCCTAACCATTTACCCCATGGCTCTTCCTGCTATGCATTCTGGTCAGTTGTAAAATTGCAATTCTATTCTGTTCTTCAATGTACTACTTTTGTAACCTTGTAAAGTGATTTACAGTGGATATAAAAAGTCTACACACCCCTGTTAAAATGTTAGGTTTCTGTGCTGTAAAAAAATGAGACAAAGATAAATCATTTCAGAACTTTTTCCACCTTTAATGTGACCTATAAACTGTACAACTCAATTGAAAAACAAACTGAAATCTTTTAGGTGAAGGGAAGAAAAATTAAAAATAAAAATAATGTGGTTGCATAAGTATGCACACCCTCTTATAACTGGGGATGTAGCTATGTTCAGAATTAAGCAATCACATTCCAAATCGTGTTAAATAGGAGTCACCATACACCTGCCATCATTTAAAGTGCCTCTGATTAACCCCAAATAAAGTTCAGTTGCTCTAGTTGGTCTTTCATGAAATTTTCTTAGTCGCATCCCACAGCAAAAGCCATGGTCCACAGAGAGCTTCCAAAGCATCAGAGGGATCTCATTGTTAAAAGGTATCAGTCAGGAGAAGGGTACAAAAGAATTTCCAAGGCATTAGATATACCATGGAACACAGTGAATTTATCATCAAGTGGAGAAAATATGGCACAACAGTGACATTACCAAGAACTGATAAAAAGACAATAAGAAAACTGGTCTGGGAGGCTACCAAGAGGCCTACAGTAAAATTAAAGGAGCTGCAGGAATATCTGGCAAGTACTGGCTGTGTGGTACATGTGACAACAATGTCCCGTATTCTTCAAATGTCTGGGCTATGGCGTAGAGTGGCAAGACAAAAGCCTTTTCTTAGGAAGAAAAACATCCAAGCCAGGCTACATTTTGCAAAAACACATCTGAAGTCTCCCAAAAGCATGTGGGAAAAGGTGTTATGGTCTGATGAAACCAAGGTTGAACTTTTTGGCCATAATTCCAAGATATGCTTGGCGCAAAAACAACACTGCACATCACCAAAAGAACACCATACCCACAGTGAAGCATGGTGGTGTCAGCATCATGCTTTGGGGCTGTTTTTCTTCAGCTGGAACTGGGGCCTTAGTTAAGATAGAGGGAATTATGAACAGTTCCAAATACCAGTCAATATTGGCACAAAACCTTCAGGCTTCTGCTAGAAAGCTGAACATGAAGAGGAACTTCATCTTTCAGCATGACAACGACCCAAAGCATACATCCAAATCAACAAAGGAATGGCTTCACCAGAAGAAGATTAAAGTTTTGGAATGGCCCAGCCAGAGCCCAGACCTGTGGGGTGATCTGAAGAGGGCTGTGCACAGGAGATGCCCTCGCAATCTGACAGATTTGGAGTGTTTTTGCAAAGAAGAGTGGGCAAATCTTGCCAAGTCAAAATGTGCAATGCTGATAGACTCATACCCAAAAAAACTGAGTTCTGTAATAAAATCAAAAGGTGCTTCAACAAAGTATTAGTTTAAGGGTGTGCATACTTATGCAACCATATTATTTTATTTTTATATGTTTTCTTCCCTCCACCTAAAAGATTTCAGTTTGTTTTTCAATTGAGTTGTACAGTTTATAGGTCACATTAAAGGTGGAAAAAGTTTTGAGATGATTTATCATTGTCTCATTTTTTTACAGCACAGAAACCTGACATTTTAACAGGGGTGTGTAGACTTTTTATATCCACTGTAAACAAAAGTTCTATATAAATGTGAATAAGAAGTACAGTAAATGATTAAATAAACAAATGTTACAAATTATCCCTTTACGCCAATGTAGAAACTGAGGAAAAGCAGATACACATGGGACAGAATATGGGATAAGGGGCATCGAAAATAATAGTAATAATAATAATAATAAAATTGTGTGAAATATCTGGGGTGAATGCACACAGCCCAAGAGATAAAGAGAGGAGGAAGGAAGAGAGAGGGAGAGAGAGTAACAGATGAATATATATATAAACTATTATTATTATTATTCTTTGTTTGTAATGGACTAGCATATTCTGTAGCTCAATACAGAGGTTAAGTTGAGAGCAAAATACAGTATTAAAACCAAAGGCAAAAGAATGGAGGGCCTGTCTCTGAGAACAAATCTTATGTAGAAGAGGCAGGAACCTGGGCAAGAAAAGCAGATAAGGATTAGGATGGGTCAGGAAGGAATAGGAAGTTTACTTAGGTAGGGATGTGTACAAAGTTAGAAAGATTTTCATTAGCAGGAGATGGAAGGGGTCTCGTAGAAAGTCATTAAGAGATAGTTGGCTGTGGTATGCAATATGTTATCTTCTCCTAGTGGTCAGATAATATAACCTGCAAAAGTGGAAAGTCGGGTGATCGTAATTTGTATGCCAAAAATGGTTTGGGGCATTGAGATAGCGCATTACCAATTGTGCAAGTTACCTTGATTGATTCAACCATAATAGATGAAATGAAAACAATGAGATATGACTCACCTTTTGTAATTTGACTGTTTATAAAGCTACCACAATTGGGGGTGGGTGTATGTGTGGCACGGGAGGAGGGAAGTGGTTATTTGAATCAGAAGAATATCAGGAGAATATGCATTTATAACATTTACATAACCAAGAACAGACAGCAATGAAACCAAATAAAACAACAAAAGATGGAAAAACAAATAGAGAATACATGAAATTTAGGTAATATGGCAGAAAACCCAAATTTCGGTAAAGTCAAATTTGAAAAAGATGGGAGGAATCCCAGTCTGGAAAAAACAGTAATTTTCAGTATAAGTTTTACCATAATAGATCAAAGTTTTTCTCACAAAAGTTTAAAAGTTTATACTGATATTTACTAATTAATCATTATGAAAGATGAACAAATACAATGGTTCTTTAAGTGTTGATTTAAATATTCCCTCCTATGCATTTTTTAAGCAATTTTATTCAAAGTTAAGTTTAACATCTTCAACATTGCATCTTTGTTTTCAACAGTAATCTTGAGTTCATCATCAATAAAAAAAAAAAATTTTTATTTAACAATTAAAATGAACATTACATACTTCAAGATTTATTTACCAGCAGACTATTGAAAGTTAAAACGACAAAGAAAAGGTCACATTGATTGCAGACATGAGAAGTGCACATATTAATACATATAATTGCACTTGGTTGTTAATAAAATGTTTGAAGACAAGTGTTAGATAATTGAGCTTGGAAGTTTGGTATTTTAAGCATATATCACTATCCTAATGATGATATCTCAAGTGATTAATTATCTCACACAGTGGGGGTTGATAAACCACAACAATGTGTCGATTTGGTAGATTCATACATGTAGTTCATAATAGTAAGTCTTTAATGTTCTTGTATTGTAAGACTTTATCATTATACTGATCTACCAGCTGGGCATGCTCATGTGGTCTATTCTCCTTTCCACTGTGAGAGATAATTAATCACTTGAGATAAAGACCTTATGAGAGTAGGAGGAACATTTTTTTTATAATTTAGTATTAAATTAGTATTAAAATGGTCAACTTAAAAATGCATTTTTAGGGAATAAAAACTGTGTTATGTCTGTGAATCAAATTTTCACTCAAATATTTATGTTCACTATATTCAGAAACAAATATATATATATATATAATCTATTACAGTGTCTTCAGACAACACTTTCCTGATTCTTATAATACTCATTTATTTTATACTTTGTACAGTACACTTCTGCCCTGACGCATGATGCCGTGTTAGTGATAGCTGAGGCTTTTCGATACCTGAGAAGGCAGCGAGTGGACATCTCAAGAAGGGGGAGTGCTGGAGACTGCCTGGCAAATCCTGCAGTGCCTTGGAGCCAAGGGATAGACATAGAGAGAGCCCTCAAGATGGTAAGACTTGGTTTTTACTTTTGTAAATGTTCTTGAGTTATTTTCAGTTTTTTACCCACTGATACTGTTATTTGCATGTGTAATTCACAATAACTTCTTAAATATCACTGTAATGCTCTGTAAATTCTTCTGGCAACTGAAGAGTTCACAACATAGCGTTCAAAACAAATAATAGACATATACCTGAGAAATAAAACATGCTCAATGAATGAGATGCAGTTTATAAATATCAGATAACCTGTATAATATCAGTTTGGCACAACCCACATGGACAGTCCAGTCACCTATAGACAAACCACAAGTTTCAAACACTGGCAGAGATATTAGATGGCACTGCATAACAATTGACTGTGATAAATAGCAATCCTCGGTGTTGGATGGCAGAAACCAAAACGTGTAACCCCTGTACAGTACTGGTATAGACTTTCTAATGTATTAGACTCAATCTGTTCTTTTGAAAGACATTTTCACAGTCCACTTCCCTTTTGATGAGCAAGTGCTTCAATGCATTTCCTTTTGTCTGCCCTCCTATTTCATAACATGAACTCTTGTTCTAGCCTTTGTTTCTCTGAAATATGTTTTCTTCCTGTATTTTATTTAAATTGTATCTGATAAAAAATTCCAGATGACAACTTAAGTCAAGTGGTTTGCAGCATCTGCAGTCTGTCTGTTTGATTCCTTCCTGTCGGAAGAACATTTTAGCTTATGACCCATTTCCAAATCGTCTATAAAATACAGTGACATGAAATGTACATGAAAATAGCTGTATCTCATTCATGTCTGAGATTTCTCATTGGATGCACTAAACTGAATATACAGGTTTATTGTGTTAATATAGACACAGATAATTAGCCTCATTCAAATGCAATTTGTCCAATTGAATAGGGCTCTATATGAGCATATAACATAATTTTTACAGAAGTTTTTGGGTATTCACTAACTAAAATCTTCTGTAAAAAAATATGCTATATGCTTATATAGAGCCCTATTCAATTGGACAAATCGCATTTGAATGAGGCCCAATGTCTGCAGAATGTACATAAATTCCAACTCAAATACCTGTAAATTTATACACACTTAAAATCACTCTTAAATCACAATCCGATTACAAGTTACCTGCCCACAATCACTATGGGCCAGTCAAAGACGCAAATATTCTAATGGCCTTAGAACACCATTGGTTCTAGCACAGCTTGAATATTATGAGTACTAAATAATTAAAGTTAAACAAAATCAATATTCTATTAGACCCGTAGCTCTAGTTTGCAAATAAAGTCTTAACCACAATTGAAAAAGTATCACATGTCTGTACTAAATAGGACTCGCAAGGCATTTTTCAAACACTTAATAAAGCTGAAACAGCAATTAAACACACAATAATGTACTTTAAAATTATGGAAAAGCATGGAAAAACATTGATTAATTGCAGAACACACAAAAATGTGTATATATATATATTACTCATCATTTCTATGCATGCTGTGATGCAAACACAGCTCTCACAGCAGCTTTCTCCCTCTTGTTCCAGGCATTTGCCATTTAGCAGCAAGTCTGTTACATAGTTACATAGTAATTGAGGTTGAAAAAAGAATTTTAGTCCATCAAGTTCAACATTTTAACATCTCCTCTGATATGCAGATTTAATGCAGTGTTTCATTTTTTTATGCCAAGTAACATTTTGAAGTGTGAAAAGAGGCACCCTTCATAGGACATTGTCCTTGGAGTCTGCCTAGTTGGGCTACTGTGAAATGCAACCACAATAATTGTAAAATATAGTTATTCAAGAACCCCGCCCTGTCTTTTATCCCTTACATAGAGTCACTAACTAAATCTTGTCTTCTCCATCTAAAAAACATCTCCTTATCATCCTTATACACTGTCTCATCATCACTTGACTTGACTACTGCAACTCGCTTCTTGCTGGCCTACCCACCACCCGACTATCTCCACTTCAATCCATAATGAATGCCTCTGCTAGACTCATCTTCCGTACACAACGTTCAGTGTCTACATCACATCTCTGTCAATTACTCCACTGGCTTCCCATAGCCTCTAGAATAAAATTTAAAATCGTGACCCTAACTTACAAAGCCCTCAACAATAGCGCTCCCCCGTACATCTCTGCTCTTATCTCCAAATACTCCCCCACCCGCCCTCTTCGTTCTGATAATGACCTTCTTCTTTCTACAACTCTTGTCACCTCCTCTCACTCTCGCCTTCAGGACTTTGCTCGTACTGCCCCTATTCTCTGGAACTCCTTGCCTTGCTCCACCAGATTATCCTCCTGCCTCAAAACATTCAAAACCTCACTAAAAACGCATCTCTTTAAAGAAGAGTATCACCCTAACACGCTTATCACCTCTCTCTCCCTCCTTTACCACTCACAATAACTTTAGGTTTTAAGTCTGTGAGTTTCAGTCCTGCAGGGTGCTATGGGAAAAGCACTATGGACACTGGATTCGAGGCTCAAAGACAGGGCCCTCCTTGCTTTGTTATGTGTTCATTTGTATTCATCTTTGTTTGGAACTTAACTTATGTACAGCGCTACGGAATATGTTGGCAAAACAATAATAATAATAACAATAATATATATATATATATATATATATATATATACCCATAGAAGGTGCATTCATTTGCACATAAACCAGCATTTCTGGGTCTTCTTAAAGTGATTTGTTTGGAAAAATACTTGAGAGAGGTACCTTTTGTGGGGATAAAACAGCACATTTTTGCAATAAATCTCTTGAAGAAAACCCAGGAGGTCCCAATTTATTTATATATTATATATATATATATATGAATAATCAGAGTAGTATTGCAGTACATAGTGATTACAGTACATAGTGATACCTTTTTTATTGGACAAACATATTCATAGGCTTCATGATGAGCTTTCGAGATCGTTCCACTCTTTGTCGAGTCAGAGTAAATACTGATTATAGATTCAATATACTGTATATACTCGAGTATAAGCCGACCCGAGTATAAGCCAAGGCACCTATTTTACCACAAAATACCGGGTAAAATGAGTGACTCGAGTATAAGCCGAGGGTGGGAAATGTGCTGCCCCCAGTGTTCCTCTTGCGCCCTCTGTGTCCCCCCTCTCTCCCGTGTCTCTTCTCCCCTCTTCCTTCCCTGTGTCTCTTCCCCCCTCTCCCTTCCCTGTGTCTCTTCCCCCCTCTCCCTTCCCTGTGTCTCTTCCCCCTCCTCATCCTCAACCTCCCTCCTCAACCCCACTCCTCATCCTCAACCTTCCTCCTCCTCATCCTCAACCTCCCTCCTCAACCCCCTCCTCCTCAACCCCCTCCTCAACCTCCCTCCTCAACCCCCCATCGTCATCCTCAACCCCCCATCCTCAACCTCCCTCCTCAACCCCCCATCCTCATCCTCAACCCCCCCATCCTCAACCCCCCATCCTCATCATCAACCCCCCCATCCTCAACCCCCATCCTCATCCTCAACCCCCCCATCCTCAACCCCCTCCTCATCCTCAGCCCCTCCTCAACCTTCCTCCTCAACCTCAAGCCCCCACTCAACTTCCCTCCTCATCCTCAACCTCCCTCCTCATCTTCAGAACCCCTCCTCATCCTCAACCCCCTCCTCAACCTCCCTCCTCAACCTCAACGCCCCCATCCTCAACCCCCCTCCTCATCCTCAACCTCCCTCCTCAACCTCCCTCCTCTACCCCCCATCCTCATCATCAACCCCCCATCCTCAACCCCCTCCTCAACCTCCCTCCTCTACCCCCCATCCTCATCATCAACCCCTCCCTTCCTCAACCCCCTCCTAAACCTCCCTCCTCAACCCCCATCCTCATCCTCAATCCCCCATCTTCAACCCCCTCCTCATCCTCAGCCCCCTCCTCAACCTCAACCCCCCTCCTCATCCTCAACCCCCTCCTCAACCTCCCTCCTCATCCTAAACCTCCCTCCTCATCTTCAGAACCCCTCCTCAACCTCAACCCCCTATCCTCAACACCCTCCTCAACCTCCCTCCTCAACCTCAAGCCCCCCATCCTCAACCCCCTCCTCAACCTCCCTGCTCAACCTCCCTCCTCATCCTAAACCCCCCCTCCTCATTCTAACCTCCCTCATTCTACCCCTCTAAATACCCCCCCCCCCCCCCTCTCCCTTTCCCCTCACTTACCTGCATCTGAAGCTCCTAATCCGGCCTCCTCTCCTTCCGGCGTCTTGACGTGGCGCATATGTGACGTCACGGCATTAGCTTATACCAGGTGCTTTTGGATAGAAGTTCACTAACTAAAAACTTCTGTAAACAAATATGCTATGTGTTTAAATAGAGCCCTATTCAATTGGCCGAATTTAATAAGGCTGTAAAAATGGCAGAAAGCTGTGTATTTTTTTCACTTTCTAAAAACAGTTTGGGCTTCATCCGCTCTCGTTCAAGCAGGGCCATTGACAAGGGGTGCGAGAGGCTACGTTGTGAGATGCCCATGCAGGCAGATGGGCAGGCATTTATATTATGTGCTGAGACGCTTGTCATCAGGGGAATAAGAAACAGAGATACAAGACACAGCGTGCCTGACTCCAAAATGCTAGATATTTTCTCTACCCTTAAATATACTCAGTTTTTTACCACCATATGTGCATTTAGTGTAATGGCTGTGGATGCAAAGATGTGGGTTATCTGGTTGAGGGGCATAAACATCTTAATTCTGCAAGTCTTTTATTCACAGCACAAAGTAATTTGAATAAAAAGAGACATTTGTATAGAAAGAGAATATATTGAATAAATAAGGTGACAAAATACAAACTTTTTGCACTCCTTTCCAGGTTCGGTTCTGACTGTGGCTTTTTGGTCAATATACAGATTCCTCAGGAAGCAGATAAGATGATCTGGTATTCCCATCTCTTTAAGAACTTTCCAAATTTTGTTGTGATCCACACAGTCAAAGGCTTTAAAATAGTCTATGAAGCAGAAGTAAATGCTTTTTTGGAACTCTCTTGGTTTCTCTATTATCCATCTGACATTGGCAATTTGATCTCTTGAGCCTCTTCCTCTGCAGAACCCGGCTTGCACATCTGGTAGTTCCCGGTCCATATATTGGTGGAGTTGAGCTTGTAGAATCTTTGGCGTTAGCTTTCTGGCATGGGAAATTAGAGCAATTGTTTGATAATTGGAGCACTCTTTGGCACTGCCTTTTCTGTGGGATTGGGATGTAGACTGACCTTTTCCAGTCTACTGTAGTTTTCCAGATTTGTTGGTATTATATATTTGTATATGTATTATATTTCTGTATATATTTTGGTCGCACCCGGGTCTTGGTGAGGGGTGCTATTTTGGAATGGGATGGGGTCCTACGGAGGGGAGCTGTTATGGGAAGGGGTCTTGGGGAGGGGCACTAAGTGAGTGAGGGGGCCTCTGTAAGCAAGTTTCAATCACCCCCCAATTTTTTTTTTATTTGCACCAAAGCCCTCCATCTCTAGCTCTGCCACTGCCTTCAGTCCCTACACCTCAGGATTTATTCAGTTTATGTAGTCATTTGTATAAAATGTGAGTGTCTAAAGAAGCCAAAGGACTGACATTTTCTGGTGGTTGCAGTAAGGGAAAGTGTATTGTCATTTGCATTGTGTTGTGATTTGGTGTACTTGCAGAATCTGTAAACCTCAGAATTATTTGGGTAATATTAAACCCTTATAAAACAGTGATAAAAATTAAGAGTTGTTATCACTTGGGTTTCGAAACCGTGTAGATGTACTGGTGATGTACATGTGCCTTTATATAATTCAGCATCTCTCTTAGTATCCATGAGAGATAACACATCATTTCAAATTAATTATTAGATCTGCCTTCTGTTGATGAAATATATTAATACCCATATTTATTGCTAAAATGTTTCACATGATGATGACAAGTTGTGCCATTCAGCCAATTACTGTTTATGATTGAATCTTAAAAGAAACTATATGCTGTGTTATGACATATTGAAATATGGTTTGATAACACCATGGCTAATTGTGCAGATCATCTGAATATTGCAATAAAAAGAAGTCAATTTAATTTTATACAAGAATAATTATGTAGTCACCACCTTATGGTATATAATCACATAAACAATTAAATGTGTGATAGTGCAAATAGATCACATTATTATGAAGTATTACTAGTAGCAATAATGCATGAAGAAATATATTTACGTCAGTGGGAAAGTACGTGCTATGTTGCCATGCTATTAAGAAAAATACAAGTGCCGTATAAGAATGCAGATAACAATCACCTAAAATAGAACATTTTCATGCAATATAGTATAGCACTAAACATATTATATCTTATTGGAATTGCCTTACTGATTTATAAAGGTGTACTGTGTTCTTTCTTACTGAGATTTATTCTTAAATGACCATGGTCAAAATGTTAAAATTTACTAGTTTGAAGAACTACACTTACAAATATGCAATAAATGTTTTGAATTCTAAACAAATATTATCTTTTATATGTAATTATACTGCTGTGGAATGTAGCATTTTAGCTTCAAGAGTTCAACTTCCTGAGATGGGAGGAGACATTGAATGCATACATGTTTGTTGGTACCGTATATATTCGATTATAAACACAATGGCCCCTATTTAATTACCTTCACACAGCCCTTCGAAATTTGTAACAGGTGTATTTAATTGACTCAAGCCCGCAAGTACAGGCTCACAGGCACCACATGCAAATCATGAACCGGTATGTAATATTTCAGGGCATGATCCTGATCAATTAAGCAAGTCCGTAAGTTACAATTTAGACAGAGCCAATTGAAAATGAGACTGCCATCATGACGTCAGTAAAAAATGGAGTTTAAACTACTATCAGTTAGTGTTTAGAGGTCCGATTTGCAATCGGGCTTGCAATCCAGATATCTAGAAATCAATAAAAATCAATAAATCAACTGTTCTAATCCATGCAGGTTCCCTCATATGTATTTACTCCTTGATTCCCAGGAACAATATAACATATAAAAAAATGTTTTTATTGCAGATTTGCAAACTTGAGAATGTTGTACAATTAATTCTAATGCCTTTCATTGCTTTCCCAGTATTTTTAGGTAGAGTAGAGTGTGTTTATTTGCTTTTGCAGTGTTAAGAACAGGTGTTTAACCAACTTGCGAGTCCTATCTACTAATCATAGAATTTTTTGATACCTTTGCCATTTATGGCAATTGCAGGCTTGTTGTATTGTTGTAATTAAATATGGATTTTGCGTCTTTAACACTGGTAACATTTACGGGCTTGAAACATCAAAGGAGGAGATAGGATGGAGTGAAGTTTTTGACAACCACAGTGATTTTGATCCTGTAACTTGCAAATCGATTGCGAGTAGCAAAATGTAGTCAATTAAATATCTGTAACATTTATGGGCTCCCTTACAGGCTTGTGTAAATGCGATTTGGACAATTAAATGGGGGCCAATGCTGGTAAAAAAACTCCATTTGAAATTATTTGTCTTTTATATATCATGTTATATGGGTTCTCATCATTTATATTGAATGCGCCTTTGGGAAATATGCCCGCAGAAAAATATAAACTAATAGCTCAGTGTATAAGAGCAGCTTGAAGGGTGATCACACCACCAAGTATAATTCCACTAAAAGCTGAATGTATTTAACATAGAACAAATATAATTTACACTATTATGGCAGGAAGACCAACTTTATAACTTGTTGTTTCAGACTAACTAGTGTTTTGTTATCTAAAGATATGTTTAACTGCAAATGCAATGTAACTGTCTTATATTTATGTAAATAGCAATTAAAAATTTAAGAAAATAATCAAATTATTTAATAAATAAGAATATTAGAAATAATGTATTTTACTAAAGCACATTTTCCTGACCTACCCAGGTACAAGTTCAAGGTATGACTGGGAATATCCAGTTTGACACATACGGAAGAAGAACTAACTTTACTATCGATGTCTATGAGATGTCATCCAATAAACCTCGAAAGGTAAGTGCAGAGGCCAGTAACCAATGGACCATTTTATTTAACAAGGCTATAACGCGATCTGTCAAAGTGTTGTTAAGTAGAAGAGTGCAGTTCCAATTTAAAAACGATTAAGAGACCAATGGATAGACTTGACAAAGTAGAGATAATATAACCAAAACTTGGTTTTCAGAAGCAAAGGTTTATTTGTACATCTCATTTTTGATCTATAACTACTCTTGTTTGAAAGATAATGTTGCAATTGTGAAAATGTTGTGAAAGTAGATAAATATAGTTAAGTTTTCAGATATTTGTACTTATTACTAGTTCAATGGGATTGCCAAAATGGTCCATTTTATCAACCTCCACCATAGCCATGCACTGAATAAAGAAATCAGTTATATGTACATGTGGTTGAAAGAGCCACAGTTTTGATTAAACTTTTAAAATGGACTAAATCATTTGTATCCCATTATCGCACTTAGCTTAACAAAATATTTCAAATAAGTTCACTGATATAGATTAAAGGCACACTGATCTAATAATATAAAATATTCCAGGTCTTAGGGACCCACTTTTTGCAGTCAAGCATTTTAGGGCATATAACCCAGAATAGGGTTATAATAGTCCAAGCATTGAAACCTCCATATTACCCATACCCAACTCTAGGCATTAGAACCCCACATTGGCTGTACAACCTTGTGCTACAAGGTCAGAGACAATGCAAATATTGTAACTCAAGTAGACCCCCATTTTATGATGTTCTAACATGCAAAAGTAGAATATTGCATCTTAAATATTATTCTTATATAGTGAATTATTATTATTTATACAAAGATTTAAGAGAGAGTATTACTCTGTTAGCTTTAAGTAGATCATTGGTCAAACAGGCTTTGTGCATTAAAATACATAAGAAATCTAAGTACAACGCATACTCTGAAAGACAATATATTTATTATCAGATTTTACTAGATTTATATATTTTATATTTATACCAGGATCAAATATTTGTCATCTAATAAAAAAAAACTAAGTTTGGCAAAGATTAGAGCAGTACTAAAGCATTTGTTTATATTGTAATGTTTAACAGAACACCACTGTACGGTTATTGATTTATTGATTTATCAGGTTGGACATTGGAATGAATATGAGCGATTTGTACCTGCTCCTGATCAGCAACCTGTAAATGAGTCTGCATCTGTTGTAAACAAGACAATCATAGTTACAACAATATTGGTAAGTTGAGTTTTTCTTAGCTGTTTGGAGACAATCCATTTTCTAGCATGGCATGCTTTAATTGCCTTATAACTTATATCTAGAGTGTTAATAGTACATTACAGAAGGTGTAGAGAATGTGTAAGGATGGCAGTCGTCTACAAGAAATAGATGTAGAGGGGAGAGGTAATAAGCAAGAAGGTAGACCACTGAACCATGGGTCTGAGTCTTGAAGTTGTATTCATAGTGATTATGAATTAAAAGACATGGGCAGGTCAATGCAACAGTCATTAAGTATGAGTCATAGTTCCATTACTACAGTCAAGGATAAACAAAACAATATGAACAGTTTGCTAAGACCAGTAAGTGTCTTTTTATACATATGGTAGAAATATGCAGAAGGAGGCTCTCTTTCATGGTTTGGGTTTCTATTTGAATGTAGAGATATGTTCTACTTAATCTGCCATCATGGCGAAGGTAAAGAAAGCCAAGGTTGTAGAGGCTAGTTTGAGCTGCAAAATGTCAATATTTGTATTAATTGTCACATACTGGAACATTTTATTAGATATCAGAGCTCAAAAGGGATGTGTTAAGAAACAGCCAAATAAAAGAAACAAATATATATATTACAGCTATGAATTGTCTAATAATAACCAGATTTGTCAATTTGCTCCACTCAGAAAAGATTAATATTATTTAAAGATGGTAATTAAAGCTTATAGTATGTGGTCTAATGAAACAAGACTATTTGGATAGCTTGTTCTGGTGCAGTTTTGGGGAATCTGGCATCTGTTGCTTAAACCCAAGGACAGAAGTGTAACTTGTATGTCTAAAGCCATATGACATTGAGAAGAACAAGTGTGTGCAGAACTCCATAATTACTCCCTGGTAACTTTAGCTCCTTCTTCTAAGTGTCAGATGTGTTTTGACTATAAACAATCTAGTGATAAGTATGTTGTAATTAGTATTTTTGCTAGTGCTTTACACTGTGAGAAAAATATAAAGTTAAAAACTTTATTTAGATACAAAAAATACCACACTTAGGCTATAGATAAATCAATTCTGAGCCTTATTAAAATGTTTCACAATGTGGAGAGTATGACAAGATGGAAAAAGTGTAACTGTAATAACCACATCATAGATAAGAGGAGATAGAACTTTGTGATCCTTGAAGGATGCCTCCAAACTGGAGGTCTCAACAACTTGACAATAGTGTTGCAGCTTAGGGTTTCAGTATACTAAGAGGTTGGCATTATATCCATGATGGCAATATTAGTTAGGCCTCTTGAAAAAAAAATTGTAACAATTCTGCTTTGTGAGGGTCAGAACTACAGTAAACGCCCAGTTATCCTGCATCTATGGGGATTGCCTATTGCCGGATAAGTGTAGTTTCTGCATAATCAATAGTGTAGAAAAAAACAGCCTAAACAACCCTTAAACCAATTGAAACACCTCAAAAACGTATTATATAGCTACTAACAACTAATCTAAGCTATTTTGTACAACTTTTTTTTTTTTTTTTAAATGTGCCTGATAGTGCTGGATAATCAAGACTTTTTTGCAAATGGGGAATAGAGGCAGGTGCCGGTTGCTTGAGAGTCCCGGGTGGTTGAGTGCCGGGTAATCGAGAGTTTACTGTATTAATTCTCCACTGCACTTTATAACAAAGTTATAGGCTGTAAACCTCTTCTACATCAGTGGCCCCAAACATGAACTGAACAGCTTATTAAGTGCTTCAAAAGTATTCATTAAAGGTAAGAGCTAGCCCTCCACATGTGCCTGACCTCCATTTCGCTGCATACTATCCTACTTTCCATCTCATCATGCTCTCCACATTTTGAAGCAATTTAATAAGGCTCAGAATTGATTTATCTATAGCCTAAGGGTGGTATTTTTAGCATTAGTTTTTTTTTATATGTAAATAAAGTTTTAATTTTATATTTTTCTCTTAAAAACAATCTTGGCAAAATCCCAGGGGGTAATTAGGAAGATTAAAGCCTATGTTTGGTGGGTTGATCAGCAAGACTAATTGACAGATACAAATTCAAAATTGAAATGTAAATTTACACTAAGAAAATTGCAATTATAAAAGCATTCAATTGATAAACTGTTGTTTTAAATTATACCATATTCGCAGCCTCTGTCATGTCCCTTCACATCTTCGCTATTTTCTCTTTTTATCTGTTTTTTCAGTACTACGTTTTATTATTCATATGAATTTTGAAATCCTCAAAAGCCACTGCTGTTTTAAAAAGCATATCACGTCTCACTGTATCCTTATAATGCTTACATATGGGTAAATTGTAGTGTAAAACTGATGACTTTAATAGAATAATAACTAAATGAACCTTACTTTGTATTTCTGCTTTTTCTTTTTAAAGAAAAAATATACTAGCTCATCTAAAAGGGCTTAGGTTTCTTTGATGTTTGATGTCACAAATCTTAGGTCTTTCATCTACATTAAACAGGCAAAAAAACATGCTAAAAGGGAGCCTATCTTCTGTAATCATACTCTTTCTGTTAAAGGAAAATCCATATGTAATGAAAAAGAAAAACTATGAGCAACTGGATGGAAATGCAAAGTATGAAGGGTACTGTGTGGATCTGGCAACTGAAATAGCCAAACATGTTGGAATAGACTATAAACTGTCTATTGTGGAAGATGGAAAATATGGAGCTAGGGATCCAGAAACCAAAATATGGAATGGAATGGTGGGTGAGCTTGTATATGGGGTAAGTA
The DNA here is from genome assembly GCA_027410445.1 of Discoglossus pictus. Lineage (NCBI taxonomy): Eukaryota > Metazoa > Chordata > Amphibia > Anura > Alytidae > Discoglossus > Discoglossus pictus. Next base: position 123,015,846 of record CM050168.1, read on the forward strand.
TATTTTTATATTATTTTGTATTCACATGTTTTAGTTCATTTACCCAAAGTGCTTTCAACTCTTAGAGGGTTTATGAGAACTTTGTTTGAAGGCTTGGTTGAATAGTTAACGAAAATATAGATTTAAACACACGGATACGAGAGGATCTGAGAGTGCTGTTCATGAGCAAACAATCTTCGGCAGGGGAGGGCATGTTCGGTCCTGGAAGGCACACACATAGGCCTGGATTTGAGGATTTCCTGGATATCTGCAAATCCAGGCCTGTGTGTGACATTTCAGGACCGAACTTGCCAACCCCTGATCTTGGGTATACATTAATGTTATCCAACATACTGAATAACCTACAATGACCCCACTCATGAGTTTACATACTAAACGAAACCAAAGTAAACAATAGTATAGGGGTTAATGTAGAGAGCCATAGGCCTAGTCATTAGTGTGCATGGTTATTGTGTCATGTCAACCCAGGGGGAGATAATATGGCAACGGTGGAAGGTTAATCAGGATGGACATGGTAAGATTTTTAGGAATTGTAACCTGTTAGCAGGTGTTGGTGATTGAATAAGTGGTTAGTATGTCTATATAAAGAGAACGAATCAGAGGCAAGTAGATGAGGGGCGAAGAGGGAAGAGACTGCCCCCCGTGTTCCTCAAAATAGCATGATACAAACTGAACTGAGAGATATTGTAACCATAATTTCTATAGAGATGTACCCCAAATCAACTTGAATCCATGTTAAAACTAAAGTTATATGGAGTGTAAACCATTAACCCCAACTCTAAATGAGCTGTGATTTAATAGAAGCAGATGAAATATTTACTCTGAAATGAAATTTTTGTTAACAATGTGGATATATGGCATAATTTAATGTTTACTATAACTATTTGCTCAAACTGTATTTCTCAAACAAATGGGCCATGTCGGTTGTAATGCCAAGTTAGGTCATCTTAAAAGAGTAAAGTTCATTTGTTTTGTTAAGATTCCATTTAATTTCAAGATTACATTATAATATCCAGATGCTTACCAGAATCCAATGTGAAGGCTTCTTTTACAGAAATTACATCTCATTAGTGAGAAAGCTTCTTGCAGTTATAGTGATGTGGATATTTTTGTATGACAAGACTGTGATGTAACTTGCTGCTACAATGTTTAAAAAACAAACTGAGCAGTGGAAAATGCAGCTTATGCCCTTTTCAGAATTGCATTTATACACATTTTGTAAATAATATATTTTTTATATTAGGGCCTGGAAACTCAAAATGGCCTTTTGGCGTACAACAAAAATGAATATATTGCTCTGCTTAATGCTGTGCAATGTGGCATATGGGCTGAATAAAAACGTCTATTATTTTCTAACAAAACAAAAGTCTTAGTCACATAATATATCCATAAAATAGTTAGTGGGGGTGTAGGGGCTTCCCAAGCCCCCCGTCACCCCCATCATGATCTCCTACAATCCCACAACCCAGGGCCACCCAAGCCCCCCCCACCTCACCCACCAGCTCCCCTCCTACACCCCCACCCTACTGTCACATTGTCCTCCTGTCTCTGTCAGCACATCCCCATTCCACTTGTCACACCATCCCTGTCATACAGTCACCCCATTCCAACTGTCACTGTCATACAGACCCCCATTTCCACCTGTCACACACAGCTACACTCTCCAGACACAGTCCCTAGTTCCTCTCATCCTGTCATACTCCTCTCTGCTGTCATTTCTCCTGTTCCCTCCCATCGCTCTCCCATATCCACAATCACTGCACCAGTTGCACTCACTCTCCTGCCATAGGTACTGTACAATCCTCCATTCATACACACCCTCCTGTCCCCACTCACATGTCACAGTCCCTCAGAGTCCCTCAGGTGCGAGCTCACAGCATGCGCTGATCAAATGAGCTAGATCCCTCTTTTTCTCTTAAGGTGTTTTATGTCAGTGGTTTTTACAGTTGTTATTTTTGTGAATTTATTATTTATATCACATAGAGGTGCTTTTTTTCTTGAACATTAGTGGTCCTTTAACAAGAAATGATAAGTCCCTTTAAAGTCCTATAAACTGGAAATGGACCTGTCTGAACTAGGAAGATAATGCCACATAAAAGATGCAGTACAGGAATAGTTACGTAAGCAGATAAGGGTGAAGTAATCAGGAGGTGAGTCACTGGTCATCAGTGGAAGGTCAAAGCTGGGATTGTTTTTGGAGAAAAGATACATTCTGAACAATGGAGTAGCAACACAAATAAAGAACGAGTATAGGCGGGTATAGCAGTATGCCGTAATACATTTTTTATCATGTAAATATTTTATTTGTAATAATGAACTTTCGAGAGGTGTAACATTATTTTTTAAGCCAAGATATAGAGAGATGAAATTGTATTCATACATTAACATTTTATGTAGCACACCTTTAAGGGTAACATGTATGTAAATAGTCAAATTAATGCATTTCTGACTTCCACTAACTATTGTTGTGTTGGTTTCCAAGGCTCCCCAAAGAGAGTGTGTATATCTAACACAGTTGCTTTGTTTCTGTGGGTTATCATGTGGTCAGTGGTTGTTCAAGATAATAATATTGCAATCATGGCATCTAGAACAGACGGCACTTCTCAACATTTTTCATTTAAGAGATAAATTGGCTGTATTCTTAGAGGACAACTGAAGTACTTAACATGAGCTATATGTCTTAATTGGGTATTGACCATCAACACAATTCATATTCAATAATTTAATAAAGCAATATTCAGTATTGAACTTAGTTTCAATGTTTAGGCTCAGCTGTTGCTGGTATCCACCCGCTATAAGGTTATTGAAGGTTCCCTTGGCAGTAAGCATTTCCTGTTGGAGTAGCCTATAAATTACTTTGTATTCCATAATCATATTTAAGTTTTCTTAAGAGCAATCTGAGAGCCAACCCCTGCCCACCATTCTTTGAAACTTAATTTAATATTGAATATTGCTATCATAAATTATTACATAGGGATTATATTAATTGAAAATTCAAGTTAAATAGGGCTAGCAAATATACTAACAGGCTTCCTTCCACTGAGCATGTGCAGGGTTGATGGGGAATTTATCTTATGCTATAAACATTTTTTAAATTGACCAATGAGTCAACAAAGCACCCTTTTTCCACTCTAGAATGGATAATAAAATCAGCAGGAAATGTCGACCTAGACCCTAGGGCAAAAGGCAGCCCGGGGCCTGCATGGGGCCCTCAGGCACTTCTCATGCGGCCCCAGCCTGTTCTCTGGAGCGGGAAACCATTCCCTTCTTCAACAATACACAGGCTGTTAAGTCTATAAGACTAATACATAATACCCAGCTGAAATCCGAAATCCGTCTAATTATTATCTATATCTCTATCACCAACTAATTCCTTTCCTACAGTTATTGTACCATTTGACTTTGGGTAAAATAAAAATATTTAAAGCACTGTGAGGCTATTTGAAAGACTCAGGGGCCGTATATGAAACCCTCAAGTGAAACAGGTTCTGTTCCCTGCCCTAGCCAGCAGAAAGTAGGTAATAAACAAAACTGTAATTCTTGATGCACAAGCAATATCTGTGAAAATAAGGTTTTTCATATATAAATTATTTTATGCTCATGACTCACATAGCTGCTAATTTTGTTAGTTTGGTACATACTTCAAAAACATATGACATTTTCCCAAACTGCAGTGTTCCTTTAAGCTACAGGCACTTATTCCAATGAGCCTCTTTTATATCTGTAACAAAAAGGCATTTTCTCAATTGGCTTTTTAATACACAGCAGATTTCTAATACAATAAGCATTTCTCTAATGCTGAACATTTATGCGCTTCTTCACTGGCCTGATACAAAAGATATCATACTTAAATGCTATTATATCTCATTCATTCGTTTTCTATTTTGCTTTTCCCCCCCAAAATTATAGGATCTGTGGTATTATCACAGCATGAATGAAAATTGACTTGCAGAGAACACAACCTTTTAGTTAAACAGCAAATTAATTTTTTTTTTTTACTCAAAATTACTTTAAAGTCCTTCAGAGGTCATGTATTGTCAAAGGAATTGATTGATCCATTACAAAAGTCAATAAGTATTGACTGTGCTTGTGTGTTTAAAGAACTGGCATCATATTCAGACATATCAAAAAAAAGCATTGATTTTTTTTCCAGAGCAAAGTCTGCAAGCCTGTGTGTAATGTTATCTCATTTCTTTGCTGCTAGAATTGTCCTGCTGTCCCATTACTCTCATGGGGACTCATTTAAAAAAGCATTTCCTCATACTCAATAATTTTTACATAATTTACTAGGGGGAAAGGATGCCATAAAAATAAATGACTGCCTCTTGAGCTCTGTACTTATACAGGAACAGATTTCAGTATGTGTTTTGGTAACTCTGAATGTGCTTTGAGGACCACTGTAATACATAACAATAGGAGCTAGTTGTTTTAATAATGCCTTGACCATTAATACAATTCTATATTAATGACTTATACAAATATTAATATTTAGTATTATATTCACTTTTAAAGGTCAGAGTATCAGCCTCCAGTTGAGATGATTGTCTCCACCCTGATAAGGTCATAAAAGGGGAAGGGGAGCTGAAAGACAGATTTAAAAGGTTTTAAGAACAGTCTAATTAGATAAGAGATCAAACAATCATTCATAGTCTGCCATCACAGCAAAAGCTTATTGACAATGGGTAACACTTTAACCCCCTTCTGGATTGCTACCTTGTCATGGTGAAGAGGCTTGCGAACCACAATGAAGCTGTGTGCTATACTATGTAGGGTCACCCAAGAAGGGCAGGTCATAGCAGAGAGGTCAGACAAATCACAGTCCACTGGAGAAGGAACTGGCAACCCACTCCAGTAGCATAAACACTATTAGAGAAAAAATTATTGTTAATAGTCTCTGCTTGTGCCTAAATGCTTGTATGTCGTGTGAAAGCAATGTTTTTTGCTGGCTTGGAGACAGAGGGGTGTGTACTGCTATTTTGATCTGTTCAGGAGTGGAGGGAACATTGAGTGAAGATGGAATGGGTCTTAGTGTCTCAGTTAGTTTCTGGCATTATCTTCCTCTCCTGCACATTCTTTGATACAGATAGTAAAACTTCACACTGCAAACCCCTCACTTGCCATCTCATGCCTTGAACAGGAAGGATAACTCTCACAGCGGGAGCTGATGAGGAAATAGAGCTTACAGTTTGTTACTCTTTCTCTCTTATCCCTTTGACCTTGTGCATTCATTCAACAGTTATTCACATACCTTAGAAACAGAGTTTACAGCAGATAAGAACCTAAAACTGCACATCTAGCCTACCCATTCTATCTACTCAATCGACTGGATTAATCTAGCCTCAGGACAGTCTTGTGCTTATCCCAGGCTTGCTTATATTTCTTAACATTAACTGTTCAATTTATCTATTGCTCTTTCTGTAAAGTTGTACTGTATCACATTACCCTTAAATCTTCCACTTCTAGCTTCAAACCATGACTTCTTGTTCTTGTATTCCTTTTTTTCAAAAAAACTTCTCTCTTGAACTTTCTTGTATTCTTTAATATATTGTATTTTTTCTATTGCATCTTCCCTCCTCTCTTCTGTCCTATAAGCTATACATATATGTTATGTCCTTTCTTTCCCTGTGATTATTTTTTTTTAATTCTTTTGGTAGTAAGGCATAATTTATACACATCTACAGCCTTATTAAATTGTGATTCGGCCAATTGAAACGGGCTCCATATAAGCACAGAGCATATTTTTTTACAGACGTTTTTAGTTAGTGAAGACCTTGCTTTTGGATAGAAGTTCACTAACTAAAAACTTCTGTAAAAAGAATATGCTCTGTGCTTATATAGAGCCCTATTCAATTTGCTGAATCGCAATTTAATAAGGCTGCTAATCAGTATGGTAAACTTAAAAAAGAAAGTTACATAACTCGAATGTCACTCTAAATAAAATGCTTTTTAAATAAAAGAAATATAGGAATATAGCATTTACAAGTGCCAGTGCATTAATTAGGTCTAATGGAATGCTAATTAGTTACAGTCAGGATCATCTGATAAAAAAGAAATGGATTCTTGTAGTAATTAATTATTGGCTATTAAATGTAAAGGCTGTGTTTATTTTTGCTTTTTAAATACATTGGCCTCTTATCAAGCTTAGTTTTTCAAGGAATCAGATTGAAAAAATGTGATTACAGTGGTCTTTTATCTCAATATTATTTTTTTTTGTTATTAACAAAGCAGACTCAGTTGGGAAACCAAGAAACATCAGCTTAGCTGGAAAACAATTTAAGGGACTCTCAGCTCCCTGAGCATTAAATGGTTTCTTTAAAATGTAAACCTAGCTCATCAAGGGACTTTCCCCATGTCTAAATGTCTAGATGTCCAGCCAATCGAGACTAGCCAGAGTTAAAAAAAAATAGACTTGGAGTAAACAAAGAGGGTTAGGCACTACTGATTCTTCATTTCAGCCAGATCTTTAAAACTGAATGACTTCTACCTTTTTTTTGCAGTTCAGTTAAAAAGACACTTGTTTTTCAGGTTTCAACCAAACTAACAATATTACCAGCTGTGTAAGCCATGGACATAAAACATTTTGGGGGAAAATCGGGATTTCTGAATACTCTGTTTATGTTTGTTATTTCTACAGAGCAGAGGTTGTGTGTTTTGGAGAGAAGGCGGGGAAGGAGGGAAAAAAGAGTCTTTGATAAGATAATTGGATAAGATTGCAATTTACACCACACTTGTTAAGCCTTGCCCAGAATCAGACTCCTTGCTTCAGAAAATCCCATATATCTCTCTAGAAATGTAAATGCCCTCTCAAACACACAGGCATCAACACTTATTTTTTGTAATTAAAACCTATTATATTTCGTCATTCTTCAGTGGCCCTATAAAGGAGCTCTGTGGTCAAATTTTGATTTGCTCTTTGGATAACTAAACTTGATTGTCATAATTTAATTGTTTAAGGACTGATATTGCCAGTAATTACGAATATGACCAAGGGAGCATGACATTGTTGCATTGGGATTATGTGGTATTGTGTGTGGTTATATGTTGCCTGTACATGGTTATTATGTATACTAGTTTTTATATATTATAAGGGGAAAAATGTGTTATAGAAGATATGTGAAATTGGTAAGAATGCTCTGCACAGAAATTATCTGCAGGACATTGCATCTGTACAGATACAGGCCTTCAGCCAAGACAGATGAATGTACTTCAAGTAGTCCTAAGCAAACACATGAGATTAGCATCAAAGTTGTTTTACTAGTCAGCTATAGATATCTGGTGAATTTGTTCTCAAGAGTTTTTATATTAACCAAGGCTACAAGACAGATGTGTTTCATCACACGCATACACAATTGTACACAAGGGTGTGGTTTTGAAGAGTATAAATATGTTGTTTTGAGCATTCAATAAAGTGTTCAGTTATAGTTTCCACATATCCACAGTGTGAGATTATTTCTGTGTTTTGTATCCTGACTTGGGGAGCGGTCTTGCAATTGGCCACCAGTAACCTGTATCCAGTATTCTCTGCCTGTACCTTTGGGCCTTGCCCTCTTTCAGAAGCCATCTTTTGTGCCACAAAGAACAGGAACTACCCTGCTGGGGTAGGTTTGAACTAGGTTCATATCAAGCCCCCTTAAAGGAGCAGATTGTGACATTGATAATAAACAATCTTTAATAATTCCATCCAGTTATCTCCATCCCATGAATAAAGTGTTCAGGTAGAGTGGAGAACCAGAGCTTATGCAGTCTTTTTTTTAAATCACAGTATAAAAATAATAAATGTTTTTTGCAAATCATGCCCTAATTAACTTTTCTTTAGAGAGCTCTTTAAAGATTAAGGTTGTCCTTTATAAAGGAGTTTGTTATTTTTGAGGAAAAATATTTTGCTCTCTAATATGATACTACAAGTATTTCATAAGATCCAGAATATTTAAAAAAAAACGACTAGTTTCATAAAATCTTCCAGTAAAACATTTGGCGCCGTGTTTGAAAAAGACAATTCTATTTATATATTTGCAGAGCTCTATTTCGTCTTTTGAGACAGCGTTTAGCTGAATTTGTCCTGGTGTTTGCCTTCTGGAGAAATATTTTAAAAATAATAACCCTGAGCCTTGTTTAAAAAATGCTTACATTCTTTTTTTTGCCTCGTATATCATCCAAAGCGATGTACCTTAAAAGCTTAATGCTAGATGCTTTGTGAGTTATGAATTGTTAGCTTGTGCGAATGTCATCAAATAATCATGAAGCCCTTACTTTAAAGAAACAAAACCAGCACTTTCCTTAAAACGCTTACCACATGTGCAATTTTAAATGACTTCATGCTTGAGTTATGATTGTAATAAAAACGACAAGTGGAATCACCTAATACAAGGAATATCTCTCCTTTTTTGCAGGAAATGCAGAATAAGCGTCTGTTAGTGGCACTATATATGAGAATGGATTGTGTTGTCAGATGGGTGCTAAATTGTAGGCCAAACATTTATTTATTAACAAACCACTATAATGCTCTAACAACAGAAGCTGTATTTTTATAAGTAGGCATTAATATTTGAAGGACCACTAAAGTGCACTAACAAAACGAACTTGATGTCTTAATTAGGCATTAACTTGATCATTATTAAATATTATATTAAATTACTTTCAATGTTCAGACTCTGCTTGCTGCTTGTTTGGCCTCAAAGAACTCAACTGGAGGCTGATACTGTGTGCTTTATAAGGTAATTTAATATTTGATACTTATATATATATATTTATATATATATATATATAAATCATTATGATTTATATATTATTAATCTAAATAATTGCATTCAAATGTTAGTAATGAGCAATCTATATTTAAAAAAAAAGCTCCAATTGTTAGAGCATTACATACCTGATGAGATATTATGAGAAGTAAATAAGATGTCACTGCCCTAATAAAACAAGCCAAGTTAAGAATCAAAAACTACATCTGACTACAACACTTAGAAATGCAAATGTTTTGTGATATTTATCTTATATTTTTCATGTCTTGCGAGTTGTGGATTCAAAATTATTATTATTTTTCATATAAGCCCTGCAGAAATAGTGGTGATGACTTTTGTTCTAATTGGTATGACATTTAATGCATGTCTTGAATAATAATACACAGAAGTGCGAATTTTCCTCAATTTATGTCTTATTGTGATACAAATCAACCCCCCTCAAAGAATATAATCTAAAATTAAGTCAGGCCAATATATAATAAGTAAACATGGTAAAGCAATTTAGCTGGAATAAGCATAAGGAAATCTTGAGCATTAATTAATCCAAGCTTTTGAATAAATCAAATGGGCAGACTAGATAGGTCTTTTGATTCTTACATACTATCAGCCTTATTAAATTGCGATGCAGTAAATTTAAAAGGGCTCTATATAAGCACAGAGCATATTTTTTTTACATCAGTTTTTAGTTAGTGAACTTCTATCCAAAAGCAAGGTCTTCACTAACTAAAAACTGCAGGTAAATAAAATATGCTATGTGCTTATATAGAGCGCTTTTAAATTTGCCGAATCGCAATTTAATAAGGCTGTATATTTTTATATAAAATATTGTTAATTTAGAAAGTATGCATTCTATAGCTTTCTTATAAACTTCTGCTATTTTGGACTTTTTTATATATCTTTTTAATTAATCTAGCTTTGCTTTTAGACATCCTAGTGAGGTGTATTTGCTTTAATTTCTCTATTACAAAGAGTGGCCAGTTTACACATAGTTAAATACGTTCTTCGCAACTGTATCATCCATTTTGTCTCCTAACTTCACTCTATGTGAGCCTTCATCAAGCCCTAATTGCATGAGCACAAGTGGATTCATCAAGTTGAATGATTCTGAGTAACCCACATGTGCTAACGATTACAGGCAAGAGTTCCAGAAATCCTGGACTGTTGGTCTTATGACCACCATTTACAAAGTAGTGTGAGTGAAGTTCTCTACTTTGCCTATTTTAATAAATAAACATTGGTTCTTGCTTGCAGTAGCAGTGTGACACTGCGTTTTGTTTTCTACAATGCGTCACGTATATTATATCTTAAATTAATTGCTTCTTTTCTATTATTAGAAAAAATATCGCCCCTTAAAAACAATATTTAGCCACCAAAATATTAATCATCACTGCCTATTGCTCCTGACAATTTCACTTTTTCTGTTAAATAAATAGTTGTTTTGAAATTATTGAGGCGTTCATTTTAAAAGATTGATGAAAAAATAAAGATTATGGAATCACTAAATTAAGCAATGCTGTTGAATATTACTTTTCATGGGGGATTTTAATAAAAAAATGTATGTTTAGAACTCTGAGAGTTAGACTAGGAACACAATTATACCAGGTAGTAGTACTAAAGCTCTGTAGATTGCTGAAGGGATCCGTGATAATTTGATGTAGGTTATGGTAATATTTCTGCTGGTTCCAAGCTTGCATTTTTTTGTTGCACACTGACTGCTTCTGAGCATGTACAGGGAAGGTGATAGGTATCCAATTATTTACAAATGTAGTTTTTCCAATTTATTTTACGATGAGTAACTTTCACACCTAATTTTCCATGTCTAATTCTGCTCTTAGTTACTTTCAGACATATATGTTTTTTTTCATTGTATAGTTATTCTTTAATATTCCAGTTTATATTCTGTAAATGTTTACATTTTGTGTTGAGTGCACTTATTTGCATATTTTCTTTGCTTTCAGAGAGCAGATATAGCTGTCGCCCCTCTCACCATTACTCTGGTACGAGAAGAAGTCATTGATTTTTCAAAACCATTTATGAGCCTGGGCATCTCCATCATGATTAAGAAACCTCAAAAATCTAAACCAGGAGTTTTCTCCTTCCTGGACCCTTTGGCCTATGAAATCTGGATGTGTATAGTCTTTGCGTACATTGGCGTCAGTGTAGTTCTCTTCCTAGTGAGCAGGTTCAGCCCATATGAATGGCATTTGGAGGACGCAGATGAAACTCGTGACCCTCAGAATCCTCCCGATCCTCCAAATGAGTTTGGAATATTTAACAGCCTTTGGTTTTCCCTGGGTGCCTTTATGCAGCAAGGATGCGATATTTCTCCAAGGTTTGTTACATATCACCCCATCACCTTCTTGCATTTTATGGTCATACACTGATGCCATGGTGTATATATGTTACCTTCTCAACCCTTTTTTTAACTCCAAATTTCTTTTTCCACTTCACATTCCATTCAGCATTAAAGGAGAAGTTTCACCTAAATACAAGTTGCTCTTATATGGAAGAGTTAACTTATAGAAGTCAAACATATGTATATAAACTGTAGTATTTGCCTTTTATTGCTGCAAGAACTCTGCATGGTAGGTGATACAAGCTGCCAATCGGTACATCAAATGTATGTAACTGTCATAGCTTAGAACTCAGCTACTCTTGAGCCGGCTCTTAAACTCTTCATTCAACTAGATCATAATTTACAGTGTCAATAACAGAAATGAAATTTAAAATGGCAGTTTCTGCTCTCCACAAAAATGGAGCAATAACTGGCAAACTAGTCCAGTTTCCTAAATTTTAAATAGATAGTTAATCTTCTCTATGAGTGCTCTTTAATCTAAAAGAAACTTATGTTTATGTGGAACTTCTCCTTTAGGCTTCATCATTAAAAACATTGCTTGCTATCATCCATCATGTATAGCTGGTATGAGCCACTATGCCACTTATACATGGCTTGCTACAACTTATATTCACCATGTTGAGACTGTAAAATGCATAGGGTCTTTCTCTTTTTCAGCAATGCTTGGAGGTCTACCGTATTTTTGCTGCATATCTCATTTTACGGTCATCTGCTTGGTGCATATAACATATGCTGCAAATGCAACAGCTTATTGCTCTGAAAAAAATACATGCAACAGCAGTTTCATCACCTCGACCTTCACACTCGTCATTGCATGTGCTGACATGTTTAATTTTGTCATGGCTTTGTGATTATTCTACATTTTGTTTTCACCTCCCCCACCTGTATTTGTCAAGAATTATTAGAATATTCATTTACTTATTTTTTGTATTGGTTTCTTTTGTGTTGAGCAAGTTAGCTGCCCTTCTAGATTTTACAATCTTTCTATGGAGAAGCATGATGCATATATGCTACAAAAAGCTAGTACAGGAGTGGTTCAGTCATATATGTTTACTGGAAACCCTGTAAACTGCCTCATCATATACAGTAGACAAATATAAGTGCAGAAGGTATATATATATATATATATATATATATCTTAGAAAACATATATCTGAATATAGACACATTTCACTATATAAAGACACATTGTGCTACATATATATTATTATCTGCATATGGTAGCTCCTATACTATTTCTAATAAGGCAAACATTCCTGATAGTATGTATACAAGTTGGGATGAAATAGTTAAAAATAGAATTTTTATTAGTAAGGGATAACAACGGCGATAAACTTTAAAAACAATAAGGTATTAAAATTTTTTTTAATACCTTATTGTTTTTAAAGTTTATCGCCGTTGTTATCCCTTACTAATAAAAATTCTATTTTTAACTATTTCATCCCAACTTGTATACATACTAGAAAATGTGTGGGTAGCAAATACCTTGGGAACTTAGCATTCCTATAATACTTTGAAACATTCCTGATACCTCATTTTATAATATCAAAATCACATTTATTTCTCTCTGATCTTTAATTTTGCTAGAGAAAGCTTCTCTGAAGCGCAACCTTGTTATAACCTTCATGGCTTACGATCACCAGGCACTTGGGCATGGGGGGTGAGGTAAATATTAATAAAACTATTACGGAGGTGTGGCAACCTTTTTAAAATTCAAATCCATATCCAGATTACAGCAAGCTCAATCAAAAAAGCAATTTCTACATTTTAACATTAACAGAATGCAACTGAAGCGTATCAGAAGCAGGATTACCTGACCTAACCTTTCATAGAGGACATATAAAAATACATACTGTAAGATTGTATACACCCTGCAGCCATTTGTTTTGCATATTTCATAGGTATTATAAATGTAGCAAACAATTCAAGATATCCACAAACATTTCAAGAACACTGTATTCAAAATTAGATTTTATTGATTATATTATTTAATAAGCATCAATCTGCAGTTATTTTTCATCCCAATTTTATTAGAACTGAAAACTATTATGAAGTTAAAACAAATGTTATCCATCCCAAATTAATCCAAATATGCATTTTAAAGGAGCACTGACCATTTTGACATTTTGAAGTATAGTACAGTAATACTGTGCTTTAAATAAAAAAATAAATTAACAGGGCTCAACAAATGCCAATACCCAGGTTGTCATGCCACAAAATGCTTACAGACACCTAGATGTCATCAACTGTATGTTTCTGCAATTCAGTGACTGAGCCACTGCAGTGTTGTCGTTACAATCCCCAGGGTCAGCACCCTTCAGCTGAACTTACAGTGGGGGAAAAAAGTATATGACCCCCTGCTGATTTTGAACATTTCTGGCTCCTGGGTGTCTTTTATACAGGTAACAAGTTGAGATTAGGAGCACTCTCTTAAAGGGAGTGCTCCTAATCTCAGATTGTTACCTTTATAAAAGACACCTGTCCATAGAAGCAATCAATCAGATTCCAAACTCTCCACCATGGCCAAGACCAAAGAGCTGTCCAATGATGCCAGGGACAAGATTGTAGACCTACAGAAGGCTGGAATGGGCTACAAGACCATCGCAAAGCAGCTTGGTGAGAAGGTGACAACAGTTGGTGCGATTATTCGCAAATGAAAGAAGCACAAAATAACTGTAAGTCTCCCTCTGTCTGATGCTCCCTGCAAGATCTTAACTTGTGGAGTTTAAATGATTATGAGAACGGTGAGGAATCAGCCCAGAACTAAACAGGAAGATCTTGTTAATGATCTCAAGGCAACTGGGACCATAGTCACCAAGAAAACAATTGGTAACAAACTACGCCGTGAAGGACTGAAATCCTGCAGCGCCCGCAATGTCCCTCTGCTCAAGAAAGCACATGTACAGGCCTGTCTGAAGTTTGACAATGAAAATCTGAATGATTCAGAGGAGAACTGGGTGAACGTGTTGTGGTCAGATGAGACCAAAATCAAGCTCTTTGGCATCAACTCAACTCGCCTTGTTTGGAGGAGGAGGAATGCTGCCTATAACCCCAAGAACACCATCCCCACCATCAAACATGAATGTGGACAACTGCACCGCATGAAAGGGTCAATGGACTGGGCTATGTACCATCAAATCTTGGGTGAGAACCTCCTTCCCTCAGGCAGGGCATTGAAAATGGGTCTTGGATGGTCATTCCAGCATGACAATTACTCAAAACAAACATCCAAGGCAACAAAGGAGTGGCTCAAGAAGAAGCATATTAAGGCCCAGGAGTGACCTAGCCAGTCTCCAGACTTTAATCCCATGGAAAATCTGTGGAGGGAGCTGAAGGTTCGAGTTGCCAAACATCAGCCTTGGAAAGGATTTGCAAAGAGGAGTGGGACAAAATCCCTCCTGAGATTTGTGCAAACCTGGTGGCCAACTACAAAAAACGTCTGACCTCTGTGATTGGCAACAGGGGTTTTGCCACCAAGTACTAAGTCAAAGGGGTGAAATACTTATTTCCCTCATTGACCTGCAAATCAATTTATAACGTTTTTGACATGCGTTTTTCTTTTTTTCTTTTTTTTGTTATTCTGTCTCTCACTGTTAAAATATACCTACCATTACAATTATACACTGATCATTTCTTTGTCAGTGGAGAAACATTGCAAATCAGCAGGGGATCAAATACTCCCCCCCCCATGTACCTGTGTGTAAGTGAGGAGTGAAAGCTGCTGCTGCTAGAACAGCCCTCACTGATAAATATACTTAGCATAGTATCCTAGGTTTAAAATATAAAAACAAAATCTAAAAAAATCTAAAAGTTTTATATAGTTCTTTAATTGTGAGTTTGTAAAACTAAAAAATAAAAGTTTTGCTGAAAATGCAGTAGCATAGCTAAATTTTTGGCTAAATCAGAAACATTACAGAATTAAATCTTACTGGGGAAGGGAAGGAAAACAAGCGCATCAGAGTGTTTATCTATTTGTTTTTGGGGGTCTGTTGCCACCTTCCTTGTATTACCTGGTATTAAATTAGCAATTTTAAATTCACAAAACACATCTATATTTTATTGATTTAGAATTTTGTTGAAAAAATTATATATGTCCTGAATGTAACCTATTACCTTAAATACATCACTAAGTTCCTATCTTTTCATTAGGCGGTACAAAATATTTATTATAACTGACATAAAAAATATATCAGAAATATACTTGAATGATTGTGGCTACTCTATTAATAATCATACTCATATTAATCATCAATACTCATTTTAAAGAAGCAATGCAATTCTTAATTAAATTTAGCAGGCTAAAATAGCTGAGCTATAAATAGATTAATAGGAAAGCTAAAAAATAATAATAGCATAGCAGGAACTTTGCTTTGTTTTTCACCCATTACATTTTATTCTTTGTTGGTTTTTTAAAACTTTGACCATCTCTAACCTGTTTACCTTTTGCCTAAGACAAATATGGGGTTCTACATTTTATTGCATGCTGAATTCAGTGTTAATTCTTGTTCACATTGCCTTATATAAATTAAGTATACAAATATATAAATAAAAAAACGAACAAACAACTAATTAGGCCACTAATTATCTAGTTAGTAGACTTCATCTCAAAATAGTTAGTAATTGAAGTAGTGAACTATTCAATGGAGGTAGAAGCTGCCATCATTCCAGATCCCAACTTCATTATTTATTTAATTATATATGTATATAGCACATTAATCCAATAAACTTTACATAGTTAGAAAATATGCTATTGTTGTTTTGAACTATAAATGATTACATTGACTGAACAAACCTAACAGCAAAGCATAAGCAGAGGTTTTGTTTTGATGCTGAACTATTGTAATAAAGAAGGGGCATGGTTAGACGAAGGGATCAGGATAAGTAAGATAAAATAATTTAAGTTACTTCAGTTTGGAAAGAGTAAGAAGTGGGTCTTCAGGGAGGTATGCAGCTCACTCATGTGGAGGGGAAATGTATTCTAGTGAAGGATCACAGGGAGGGAGAAGGAACAGAAGCTGAAATGGACACAGGGCGGGAATGGGACCGTGAGTCTCAAGAGGTATTTGGAACAGTGCGTTGGGGAACATAGTAGGAGATTAACCAGGCTAGGTTTGAAGGGCCATGGTCATGTAGGGATTTTTACACAATGGTTAGTAATTTGAAAGACAGCTATTCTTTTAACAACAAACACCCTGCTGAGATGGGATCTCCGACAAATCTTTCTGTAAATATTCCATTTGTAATTTGTTTTAATTTATTAGGCTGCTTCTAAGTACTTACTATTGCATTGGAAACGTTCTTCTTTCAGTGGCTGTTTACAATAACCACATTAAGATCTTACAATGATCTTTAATTCTGAGCTTGTCCCAAGCTTCTTTGTCTTGTCTGGCATATTTGTTGTCTTGTCCCAATTGTCCCATTGTTATTAAGCATGGTATGAGGTAATTAAACCTGCTGTTGACCATGTGTTAGCCCATTTAGAAAGACCGGCAAATAAGCATTTTGACATCACAAGGGAAGCTCTAGACATTTTTAGTTTTTTTGTATATTTTCTGTATCTTTAAAATTCTACGAGTGAATCACAGTATCCCAGATTATCTTGGATATTTTAAATCATTTCATTTTTATTACTACCCAAAATGTGGCCAAGTATATGAATACTATATAACCAAAAAGTTCAAACTGACATTTAATTCCTTGTTGACCATTATTGGTCACAGAATCCATATGTGGATCAGTAAAAGTGTCTAGCAGTTCTTATTGGCCACACAGTTGACCATAGAATGGATAAGAATATAGCAGTTTTATCTACACTGCCTTCAAATGTATATACAAATGTTTACCAATTATTTATGGTACCTCTAGTGCTAAGGAATCTTCTGGTGCTCTACAAATGAAATATAATAACCAGTGTTTTCCAAAAGAATCAGCCATAGAACATGTTTTTTGTTCCAAATGTATTGATGGAAGCCAAATACCCAAAAATGTCTTATGTGGAACCATAACCCAAGAATAGGCCACATGGTCCAAACCCTTCCTGGCCCCCTCATCCCTACACAGGGCACCATAAACTTTATCCATGACTCTTTGAAAGACAATGATTGCTTCCTACAGTGAAGAACGTCTTGGAGTCATAGTCTTGTGGAAAACCTGAGCACACAAATCAAAACCTTGGGTTTCAGAAAACACAGTTTGGGAAATACTAGAATAGAGTCTACGTATTTATTATAAATTATTTATTTTACAAATAATATCTAAATGAAGTATTATTGAATGGGAGAAGCTGATTTTGTTATCAGTAAGACTTAAATACATTTTGGTCCTCCATGAAATTACTGGAATGATTCATAAATAATAATACATGAACATTAATCCCATTACCATAAAAATTATATATACTCTTAAAATATATATACCTCTATATATCAATATTAAAAGTCAGAGATACTTAATCTGAAAACAAACAACCTAATGCTTGAATTGAACTAAAGGGATTGGGTCAACTTAGAATCAACTGTGCCATGGATATGGAGTATGAATTGGGATTGTGTCTAATGCAATTACTTATAGCTCAGGATCACTGGGGCATGAAAGGGAATGTTCCACTAGAGAGTACTCAGAGGTCAATAATCAACATGGAGTCATGTATATGTAGGGGGAATCTGATAGATGCTGACAGAAGGCACAGCTTTTAAAGCAAACTAATGAAATACAGCACTCAGATTATAGTGTTTAAAACCATCTATGAAATATTGTCATATGTAATATAGGTGCATTGTGATCCATTGCTACATAGAACCATATATAAAATGCAGTGCACAACCAAAACAATAGAAGGGTTAACTAGCTCTCTTGTCAAAATGTATGAATACTTTTCACCCAGCTAGGACAGGCATCATTGAACTTGAAAAGAGCGGAAGCATTATATTTGGTTCACTGCTTCAGAGGTTTTCCATCTTACATATTTACATTCTTAATTTTATTGTCATTTACTTCTGTGCTTCCTTTTAACATCCTCTCACAAGGTACGCTGATTTTGTTTTCTGTTTGTCTTCACTCTTCCTTTCAACAAAAATCATCCATTCAAAGTATCCATGCTTTAAAACGCTTACAAAATGCATCTACATATTTGTTGGTACTGGTAAAATTGTTATACTGCAAAACACAAATAAATAAATAGAAGCAAAAAAAACGGTCTAAAATGAAGTTTAAATTAAAATTCCATAAATAAAAATGAATTGTACACAAAGTAACTAAATTACAAGAAAGTCTTGATTATATTATACTATACACATCTGATACTGAAAATACATTTGGGTGTGCCCTAGATATATATATATTAATAATGACTAAATTAGTCAAAATAAATAAGGCATTTTGTCAAATACAAAAGGTATCACAATATACTTCAATACTCCTTATTAATCTATATATAGAGATTAATAATTACTAGATTGCTGGACATTCACGGCTGTTGAATTTTATATATGTATATATATATATATATATATATATATATTTATATATTTAAATTTACGTTTTCTGTAAGAACATTGACACCAAATTTAACTATCACATTTTGTGTGTAAGAAAAGTTATATTCTATTAAAATGTGCTTTTTAAAAATGTTTAAAATATTTTTTTCAGTGTTTAATATGAATAGATTAATACAAATGAATAGCCATCCCATGATCTGTTTACATTTCAAAGCCCTATTACTGTAGCAAATGTGCAAATGTAAGAAATAAAAAAAACATATTTAAACTGTTTTTAGACATTTAGACAATAATGTTATGTTGATATGAATACTGATTTGCTTTTACTGCCCTTACATGATTTTGAATATGTCACCAAGTTGGTAGTCAATTATTCCCAACTCAATATCTTCAATATGTAAACATTATTAAAAAAATAGTGTGTGAGGGGGAATAACATTGTAGAACCAGAAGCTCATATTATTGCAATAAACTGTCTTTATGTGATGTGATAACATCTGGTGGTCTTATTTGTAGCAATTCTACAGCTGGGAGTTGTTGATGCCTCTCGAGTATTAAAGGAAATCCTGAATTATCAGGATAAATCTCTAATCTTCTTTTTCTTTCAGATCTCTCTCTGGGAGAATTGTTGGAGGAGTTTGGTGGTTCTTCACCTTAATCATAATCTCTTCTTACACTGCCAACCTAGCAGCTTTCCTTACAGTGGAAAGAATGGTCTCTCCAATAGAGAGTGCGGAGGATCTAGCCAAGCAAACAGAAATAGCTTATGGCACTTTGGATTCAGGATCTACCAAAGAATTCTTCAGGGTAAGTTGATATTTACTATATTAATTGGATATGATTTGGTCTAATGCTTGAATTAGAGTAGATAAAAACATGTGTAAAAAATGCAGTAATTATATATATATATATATATATATATATATATATATATATATATATATATATATATACAGTGGATATAAAAAGTCTACATACCCCTGTTAAAATGTCAGGTTTCTGTGCTGTAAAAAAATGAGACAAAGATAACTCATTTCAGAACATTTTCCACCTTTAATGTGACCTATAAACTGTACAACTATAAACTGTACAACTGAAAAACAAACTGAAATCTTTTAGGTGGAGGAAACAAAAATAAAAAATAAAAAAAATGTGGTTGCATAAGTCTGCACACCCTCTTATAACTGGGGATGTAGCTGTGTTCAGAATTAAGCATTCACATTCCAAATCATGTTAAATAGGAGTCAGCAAACACCTGCCATAATTTAAAGTACCTCTGATGAACCCCAAATAAAGTTCATCTGCTCTAGTTGGTCTTTCCAGAAATGTTCTTAGTCGCATCCCACAGCAAAAGCCATGGTCCGCAGAGAGCTTCCAAAGCATCAGAGGGATCTCATTGTTAAAAGGTATCAGTCAGGAGAAGGGTACAAAATAATTTCCAAGGCATTAGATATACCATGGAACACAGTGAAGTCATCATCAAGTGGAGAAAATATGGCACAACAGTGACATTACCAAGAACTGATGAAAAGACAATAAGAAAACTGGTCTGGGAGGCTACCAAGAGGCCTACAGTAACATTAAAGGAGCTGCAGGAATATCTGGCAAGTACTGGCTGTGTGGTACATGTGACAACAATCTCCCGTATTCTTCATAAGTCTGGACTATGGGGTAGAGTGGCAAGACAAAAGCCTTTTCTTACGAAGAAAAACATCCAAGCCAGGATACATTTTGCAAAAACACATCTGAAGTCTCCCAAAAGCATGTGGGAAAAGGTGTTATGGTCTGATGATATGTTTGACTCAAAAACAACACTGCACATCACCAAAAGAATACTATACCCACAGTGAAGCATGATGGTGGCAGCATCATGCTTTGGGGCTGTTTTTCTTCAGCTGGAAATTATGAACAGTTCCAAATACCAGTCAATATTGGCACAAAACCTTCAGGCTTCTGCTAGAAAGCTGAACATGAAGAGGAACTTCATCTTTCAGCATGACAACAACCCAAAGCATACATCCAAATCAACAAAGGAATGGCTTCACCAGAAGAAGATTACATTTTTGGAATGGCCCAGCCTGGAGCCCAGACCTGAATCCGATTGAAAATCTGTGGGGTGATCTGAAGAGGGCTGTGCACAGGAGATGCCCTCGCAATCTGACAGATTTGGAGTGTTTTTGCAAGGAAGAGTGGGCAAATCTTGCCAAGTCAAAATGTGCCATGCTGATAGACTCATACCCAAAAATACTGAGTGCTGTAATAAAATCAAAAGGTGCTTGAACAAAGTATTAGTTTAAGGGTGTGCATACTTATGCAACCATATTATTTTATTTTTATATTTTTTCTTCCCTCGATCTAAAAGATTTCAGTTTGTTTTTCAATTGAGTTGTACAGTTTATATGTCACATTAAAGGTGGAAAAAGTTCTGAAATGATTTATCTTTCTCTAATTTTCTTACAACACAGACACCTGACATTTTAAGAGGGGTGTGTAGAGTTTTTATATCCACTGTATATACTTCTGTTTCTATGTGTTATCATTATCAATGTTGTTATATTTTATTCAGGGGTGTGTTTCTGTCGAGTCCAAGTCTAGGGCATTACATTTTCAGATAGCAGCAGGCTGCCTGGATAGAATATTCCACCATGTTTCTTTTGATTTCAGCACTTTCTTTGGGCATGTACTTATCTATTGAACAGTGGAGGGAGGAGTGTATTAGGAGGGTGGAAGGAGTGTAATGCAAGATATTTTACATTGATAGAAATTCTACCAGCAGCAGCGGCCTAAAGTAAAAGGAGATTCTTAATGTATTAGCGTAGAAGGGAAGATAAATAACTTTATAGAAAGGTGATCTGATATTCCTAGGGATGGTCTCACCACCTATATATATATATATATATATATATATATATATATATATATATATATATATATATATATATACGGTGTAAAGTACCTTGTATGGTAAAGTTAGAAAGGGCCTCCAAATTATTTCTCACTTAGTCCATTTATGAATTTATTCTGCCACTGGCTTGCAAACATTATGCTTGAAAATATTAACTTCAAGCCCTACTCCTTTAGAAATGTAAACACTTCTAATTGTCATATGTCATATGTGCAGACCAGAAATAGTGCTTTCTAAAAATATACATTTTTTAAATACTTGTTAAAAAACAGTAAAGAAAAACAAATTCACATTTAATGGATTTTAGGCTAGGCGTTGCTTTGTCAAAAATCAAACTTGTGTGAAAAGCATAAATGTATTCCTATCTCCACTTGACACAGAGACTGTTTTTTATATACTTGCTATTGATCAGCTCAACTAGATGTTTAGAAGTTCATATTCAAAATATTGAATATTGCTTTTCCAAATCACTGAATAGTAATTTTATTAACATATATTTAAAACATATAGCTCCTGCTGTTAGGGCATTACAGTGATCATTTAATTTAGTGATTTTATGATGAAACAATTCTGGCAAATGTAAAATGATGTTTATTCATGGAAATAGATAAAACAAAGAAAACCAACAGCAATCAATAGTCCTCATGTATCACAGTCCCCTTGTTGAGTTTTCAGCATCTTACTGACAGAAATAGATATGGGTTTTACAAATACACTTCAGAAAGAAGACCAGCAATTCACAATAAGCCAGACCAGAACATCTATTACAGGTAACAACACCACTTCATTGTATGTGATAAAATAAATGATTTGTAAAGATACCAAATGTGAATGCATAAGGTTTATTTCCTAGTGCTAAAAAGCAGAGAAAGTGCATAAACATACTTAACATTGAAACTGAGAGAAAATATGTCGGCTCATTCTCGCTTTTACAACCACTGAAAATCTGATCTTTGCCTGTTATTGTTCAGAGCCGCAGGCTCCTTCTGATACCGGACTGCTTCATTGATTTTTTTTTCTGGGCCTTAACCATTCCTGTCATTTTCAACTCAATTATTTCAATGACAAATCTGGATAAGAACATGCTTCACATTTTTACTTGGGAATAATGAATCTAGAAAACAACAGAATAATTAAATGGTCGCTATAGTCTCATATTTTCAGTGCTGTGTTTAAAGGGCCACAGTTATCAGTTTTATTTATATTGTCTTAATAACTAGACATGATAATGGGGAGATATTTTTGAAAAGCAAAATAATAAACACAACCTAAGCATAAGAGTCGGTGTAAGAACCCCTGAAATATCTCCCATACCCAAATAACACAAGTGACACCAAATGTGGGATTAAAACAGGCCACAGCTTTATTGATCAACCTAAACATAACAGCAGTGATTGCACGAAAGTATAAATTAGCCAAAACCAAGTGAGGCCTCCAGGAACCCAGTGCCCAGGAGGCCTCCGGACCAACCATGGTCTAAGACCATCATTCAAATAATTAATTGGGCTCCACCCTATAGCGAGCAATCACCCCCGCAACCAAGCTGTGACAAATAAATAAATATCAATCAATCACCTTTAGGGAGGGAAGGAGGGATACTCAGCATGTGCTCCAGCCTGAATAACCGTCAAGGGCGGGAAAGCACAAGTTTTATTGAAATGATAACACCTCACACCAGCATAAACCAACCAATGACTACCTAGCACTAGACCGGTCAAAAGCCCTCATGCTGTTTCCAGGGCCTGCCTTTAGAGTCTGCAACTTTTATATGCAATTATTCTTTACTGCGCGGCTTCATTTTGCTTTCTTGCCTACAGCTGCCTGTTACTTTCTCAGGTGGTTGTGTCATTATAAAGGAATGAATCTCTGTTTAGTCCTGCTGAGATTACTGACAGATGTAAGTGCCGCTTTGATGACAATCACTTGCAGTGCATTCAAAGTTCCTACCCGCACAGGAAGTTTATCTACTGACGCCAAAATAGTAGATTTCACAGAAGCAGCATAATAATATAAAAGATAATAAATTAGAGGTTTTATTTTTCATGTTAGGTTCTAATTTTTTTTATATTTTAAGGGTAGTTCTTCAAAATGTTACATTTTAAAAATACACTAAAATAAGAGCTAGTTGTTTTAATTATGTATTGATCATTAATGCAATTCATATTTAACAATTTATAGTAGTAAAATGTAATATTATATTTAAGATTACAATATCAACATCTTGTGAGCTGAGTGTTTCAGTCCAGATAGGGTCATTAAGGGGGAAGGAGAGAATGGGCTGAGAAACATGTCCAAAGGGGCTTACGAAAGAACAATTTGATTAGATAAAAGGCCAAACCATCCTTAATAGGCTGCCCACACAAGTATCAATCCAATGGAGTATTGATTTAACCTTGCACCTAAAATATTACTGCTGCAAAGAAAGACAAAATGTCCTTTCCTTATGGAATATTTGAATAATATTAATATATTAATAATTGAATATGCATTTTATTACTGAAAACTGTGTATTATTTTTTACGTTAACAAAAAAAAAACTTTAGACATAAGTATATGCATGTATTGAAGTGCAGATAAGCCACAACAATTTTTTGCAATATATTCACTGAGTGGTAATGAGCTAAAATTAACTTCCAAGTTCCCATCTACTTGAGAAGAAATATATACTCACATATAGGGGTATGTATTAGAAAACAATGCAGGTGCACTCCAATTCACTTTCCCTCATTTTCTATACCTATGTTCACCACTAATTCACTTCTACCTTTTCCCCTTATGGTCCCTGTTCATAAGGGCTAGTGGGTATAAAGGGGGATTTGCGGAGGATATCCAGCTCATAGGAATAGCGGGTCATAGGTGAAGGGATCATAAACTACCTGCATTCGTTTTTATTATTATTTAAACCATTCCCTGCCATTGGATTTGGTTTATATATACATATATGGGAATATAGGAGGATGTTGGGGCTGGTGTGTTCAGGTTAGTGAGTATTATTTCACAGCATTGATATGGAGACTACGGAGATTGAGACTTAGAGTATTCTGCAAGCAGGCTTGAAGCACATGTTAGGGCTAGAGAGCAACGTCAAAATCCCCTGGGTGCAAGTCAATATGTTTTAAGGGATAATTTATTTTGCAGGATCTTGTGGAATAGCTTCACAAATTTGCATTTCAAAACTCTAGCTGTAAGTCTGAATGTGAGAAGAGATTCAATCTATATAAAGGATGACTGCATAAAACATATTTATTTTATTATATTAATAATTCAGTCTTACTAAGAGTATAATAAACTAGTTTTATAGATAACAAAATGATTGAAAAAAAT
Source organism: Discoglossus pictus (assembly GCA_027410445.1). Classification (NCBI taxonomy): domain Eukaryota; kingdom Metazoa; phylum Chordata; class Amphibia; order Anura; family Alytidae; genus Discoglossus; species Discoglossus pictus. Next base: position 123,040,671 of record CM050168.1, read on the forward strand.
CAGTCAATGTCTCTGCTGGTCCTTGGCAACTTCCATGATAATTTGCTGAAGTTGCGTGTGTGAAAAGGGTGTTTGCATTTCTGCAGGAGAAGGTCTTGTAGTTATCGGTGCAAGCTGCCCAATTCTGCACATGTGCAGGGTGAGAGGTGGGCGTCAAATTTGAAAAGCTTCTACAATAACATATCCCTCTCTCACTTACCTCCTCCCCTCCTGATACCAATAAATAAGGTGTACTGCAATACTCTTATTTTGCACAGTGGGCATTTAGAATCATGGTTTAAAAGAATCATGTGGAATCATTGGTGTGTTTCGTGAATAGTCTTGTTCTGACATTACTGTCAGACATCCAGATTTAGTGTGGTACTGAAGTTACTGGTGCATCCTACTGTACAAAGTAGTTACTTGGCTCAGTCCTTCTCTGGCATACCTGGGACAATGTTAATGCAGACGGCGCCTATTGGTGCATTAAGTGTGTAATGTAAATATGTGCCAACCTAATCTTGGTAATAATTTTACATTTCCAAGGTTGGAAAGATCTGGTAAACTAAGTGATATTAATACATTTGCACTGTCCATACACACACTTTTTATAATTGGTTTAAAGGACCACTATAGTTGAAGACAAACTGATTATATTTGTGAAGCATGTTAAAGACTAACAACATTACCAACTGTGCAAGACATGTGCAAAACAATATTTTTAGAAAAAAAATCTAAGTTATCGAGTACCCTGTTTATATATAGAAGGTTTAATCTTGCATTATTATGCCACAGCTTGAAGCCTGAGCGGTATGCATATCTTAACTCATCAGGGGAGAGAGAGGGAAGTGGATGTGTTAAATGATTAGAAATTGTAGAACATAGCACTTTAGATGTTTAGAAGGAGGCTGCTTGCAACAGGTAACTGCAAGATTTGCTCTTGCAAGGCACAGGAACGTACCGCTCATACAGAACAGTCACCAAAGTATCATGAATGTCTCCTCAGACAAACAGAGGCCTGAATATATATATATATATATATATATATATATATATATATATATATATATATATATATATATACATATATATATATATATATATATATATTAAACCAAAACTTGCTTTCATGCCTAAATATTCATACTCAAAGTTTTCAAACATATAAAAATCTAAATTATACAGTCGTCAATGCAATTAATTTTGGTGAGGTAAATTTACAAATAAAAAAAAAGAGAGAGACTATCAAGGTAATCACTTGTGCCATTACAAAGAAGAAAATCTCCTGAAGAATATCATTCTTCACCCTAAGAACAGGCAATAACCAAAATACTTCTTTGATTGGGGTAAAACAGCAACCCCCCAGATGTAATTTGCAGCAACAAATTCCTTTCATCAATGGGAGAGCTACTGATCTCCCTAGAAATAAGGTTAAGCAAAAATGACTGAAACCTAAATTAAACTTACAGAAAAGGCATATCTGTACTCACAGACTGACAAGCACAACCATTAAAATTTGTTTAGACATTCATCACACAAGTGGAGCCTGCCTGAAGCTGTGTTCACCACTGACCACATTTTTTTTAATTAAAAACTGACACTACCGTCTTTTCTTTAGAAAAAAAAAAAAACATGTTTACTATGACATTTAAATAACAGCAAACCATAGCTAAAAAGTCTCCTTTTATGGAAATTGCTTGAATTTATTGTTTCTATTGAGTAAGAATTTCATAATCAAGGATGATGAGATACACAAATAAGCAAACATTTGTAGTTTTACTATTTGTATCTACATTAACTACTTTGTAAGTTTATTGGGAGCTATTAGGACTTTTTTGCCATGACATCTACTTTCATAAAGTCCTCCTAACAATATCTACCAACCTATAAGCATTGTCCTAATCGATCCTCACCACCGCATTCAAAGACATTGCACAATATGTATATGCCACTCATAAAGTTTCATGTAAGTGCTTCACAGCCAATTGGATTGTCTTCTGGTCTCCACTTGGACATCTACTTGCATAGAGATCTACCTTTTAATTATAAATGATTTAGAGCTTTTAAGTTATTACAACATTTATGAGTTTGTACTCTTTATCAGTTGTGTACAGTTTCACCAAAATAATGATTATGTTTATAAAAATGGTTTATCAGTACTCATTTAGATCCCTTCTTGATCCTGGAGGTAAAACACATAGAGCCCAATTCAATTTGAAGCCCTCATCTCGCGGTATACAGGCCGTATGTCTGCGGACTTGAACTCTGCTACAATTCCAGAGCTTTTCAATTGAACAAGCCCGCAAAGTAGGGGCCGAAAGCCGAAATCGTAAACCATGCACTTGTACCTAGCATTTCAGAGCGGGTACATGATCAATTAAGCAAGGCTGTAACTAACCATTTACAAACAGCCAACAGAAAATGAGACCATCATCATTAAAATCAGTAAAACATGGAGGTTACATGTCAATCAATTCGAGTTTAGTGGTCCGATATGCAATCAGACTTGCAAAACCGCAAAATACAAAGTAATAAAAATTAATGCTGATACTGTTCTAGTTCATGTGGGTGGCCTGATATGTATTAACTCATTGATTCCTGAGATCGATATAACCCCAAAATGAAACATAAGTACATTTATTTATTATTGACGATTTGCGAGCTTGAGACTGTTATGCAATTAATTCTAATGTAGTTCATCGCTTTCCTTGTCATTTACAGTGCTGTATTGATTTTTTATTTGCATTTACAGTGCTACAGACAGGGGTTAAAGCCCCTTGCGAGTCCTTTCTGGTACTCGTAGGATTTTCTCCTACATTTGCCATTTACAGGTGTGAAAACATTTGGGGGCTTGGGGAATTGTAGCAATCGAATAGTGATTTGCTATTTTAGCCAACGTAGCTCTTGCAGATGTGAAAGATCAAAGGCTTCGATGGGCTGTAAGTTCCAGTTTTAAAAACCGCAAGGATTTCAAGGCCTTAACCCATAACCCTTTTGTAGCCTGCAAAAAGATGCCAATTGAATAGCAAAATAACTTACGGCCTCCTTTATAGGCTACAGTAACTTACAATTGCTCAATTGAATTGGGCTCATAAATATTAAAAATCAAAATACATGATAGAGTACATAATGAAATTCTTGGCAGAACAATAGATTTCATCAAAAAAGTATCAAAGGTGCAGCATCTAACATGGAATTATTTGAAATAGTGTTTGTCTGATCCAGGGAGCCTGCACTGCCCTGCTTTTTTTTTTCCGCTGATGGGGGAGTTGCAAGGGGTGCTTTTCTTTGGGAGGGGATCTTTTGCAAGTGGCACCGGGGGTGGAGGAGAAGTTGGCACTGAGTGAATTGGTAATTGAGCAGCCTTTTTTTTTTTTGCACTAGGGACCTCCATTCACTAGCTCAACCACCAGGAGAAAACTCCATAAAAAGTGTAAATGAACAAACGTAGATGCTATAGTAGCTATAAAGGACTCAGTGGCTCTATCCTCTTTGTCAAACAAAGGAAGAGTAAGACAAGACCAAGGAAAGCAAGGAATGACATTGGTGGAGTACAAAATTGTATTGTATTGTATATGCTCAACAATGATATTTAACAATAATATTCCAGAATAAATGAAAGAATAATAAAAACTACCCTCTCGTCCTCAGTCTTCATGTTTATGCTTAACACTTTAATATAGCTACACATTATTCCATTTTTACATTTTGTCCAAATTTTAGTCAGAAAATAATAATTACACAGTTCTGTCTAATCTGAAAATACAAGCTCTGAATGATACTCTAAGTAGTAGGAAGATTTTGTAGATATACCTGTCAAAAAAGTAAGGAAACTGCGCTTAAAGGGACATGGAAGGTGTCCGGATTTCAATCTGAATATAATATACCTATGTATGTATGTATCTATTTACTTTTATATACTTTATTTTATTTAAAAGTGCTTAAAAGCTCTGTTTTTCTACCTAAAATCATACAATATGTACCTGTTTGGGTCTGACCTTTGTAGCCCTTACAGTTCACGAGTAGACAGTAAAGTGCATTGTTTCATATTAGCCTGTTAGTGACTTCTCTCGAGCAGCATGCTGCAGAATGTTGCCACTGATTAGTGACTGCATACCCTATACTTAAAAAATATACTGTCTTCATGAGTTGATTAGAGGAGAAACCAGTGAGGAACTATTTGTAAGATTTTAGGCACAAAAAACAGAACTTTTTAAGCACTTCTTTATAAAATTCAAAAGCAAAGAGAAACAAAGGCATGTTATATCCCTAGTGAAATCCAGAAACCTTCCATGTAAATCTAAAATCTTAAACAAGCTTGGTTTCATGTCCAGTTTGCATTTCCAGTACAATGATCTCCAAAGTAAACTTCTCATAAAGTCTTCTCAAGGTTTTACTCTACTTTTAATTTATATAGTATATTTTCAGTTGTTTGAGAAATGCTATTCTAAACCTTCATATATTTCTGAATTATATCTGTTTTGAATTCTGACCTACATATCACATTCCATAAGTTAATTGTAATATATAGAATTTATTTTGACTGAATATCCAAATATACATACAGCCTCGTTAAATTTGGGGACCGTAAGTCCAATGTGAGCCCCATACCAGCTGCAGGCTTGAAAAACTCCCATGTTACGGGGCTATTAAATTAGAAGGGGCTGCGAGCTACGGGCTTGAGATGCAAAACTGTAAACCATCTGTCGGCCGGCAGCTTTGCGGGCTGGAACATAATCAATTAAGCAAGCCCGTAGTTACGGGTTTAGATGGAGCCAATGGAAACAGAGATCTACAGCTTTGGGTCACAAGAAAATGGAGGATGGATTTCAAAGTATTACAGGGTTCAATTACAAGCTATGAGCGAACCCACATTCTGGACAGAATGCAATATTAATAAAACAAATATGATATATATGATATCACATGCGAGTTACAGTATATGTATTAACACAATGATTGCCGGAATCGATATAACACAAAACATATACATGAAATTAAGTATTTTTCTGAGCAGATTTGCGGGCTTGAGGATGTTGTGCTATTAATTCTAAGACCTAACATTACTTACACTTTTAATAAAAGTACAGTAGTGTGTTTTTATTCGATTTATAAGTGCTACGTATTAGACTACCCCCTTTGCGGGTCCTCTGGAGCACATGTTGGGCTTTGGGCTCCATTTGCATGCTATGGGCTTGCTTGCATGTGACCTCTTTGGAATTTAATAGCGAAATTGAACAAGTAGAGGTTACGGGCTTGACGGATCAAAGGCGCAAAGTTCAATGTTATTCAACACATAGGCTTTTCTCTGCCTTGCAAGTCATCTGTGGGCTGCATTATGGGTCTAATTTAATAACTAAGATCTACATTACGGGCTATGCTGTAATATGTAGCCCCAATTTAATATGGCTGATTAACACCGATAAATAAGCTGACAACCAGCCAATCCAACTACCTGAGCTTGACTGATTTCTCATGTTCTGCATTGTAGGAGCAGAATTGCTACTTATTTCACCACAATTTGGACTACATAACTGTAAAGATATCCTAGAAGCATGTTGAAATACTTTTTTACCTTTTTATAATACAGTACTTGCATTTTTTAGTGAATCTAATAAAATCTGTGTTTACATGTGTTTACATGTGTAACAGACTGTCCAGTGATTTCCCCACAGCTATGAGGAAGAGGGCTTAGCTCTGCTTCATTACTTCCACCAGTCAGATTGCAAGGGTATGTGTCCCATTCAAGTCTATGTGAAGTTGTTTGGCATTACTGTTAGAGGCTGTTCCAATGAGCAGCTTCTTTCAGTCAAGTGAGATGCCCCCTTCCTTTTTAGTATGTAATGCCTGGAATGAACTTCTAATAAACTTTTGTACTTTTTTAAAATATGTCTTGAAAAGTTATTTTTTTCTATAATAGGATAGATGGACAGAGACAGATAGATAGACAGATAGATGTATAGATAGATAGATAGATATTTTTAAAAAGAAGATCCAAGCAGTGACTCTATGAACAATTTCTGTATCACTACAAAAGAAGTACTGTAAACGTGCATATATATATATATATATATATATATATATATATATATATATATATATATACTGTATATACATATACTTTATCTCTGGTGTCTAGTTGGAGGATCTGATTGCGTGATCTCTTTCCTTCTACCAGACACCAGGGATAAGGTACCTCACAGAGTAACGCTTGGGTGCGATCAAGTGATAGGCTTTTTCAAACTCGCCTTTCAGACACACAGTAGGTGGGAGCTGGGGGGATGGAATAACCAAAGTTTACATCAACACTTTTTTTAACAAAAATAAATAAAACTGAACAAAAGGAAATACTTTTCATATTACAGGTAAGATGCTGTTACCTAGAACAGAGCATTTGGATGGAGGTAACTGGTCCTATAAGTAAGACCATCCTGAGCTGAGTGCAATAAATAAATGTAGATAGACAAGTGAAAAATTAGAGGAAAGATATATAAGGGACGGGGGGACTTAGATAAAGTATTAGCAGTAGAATAACTAATGAAAGGAGATTACAAATATTTTTTTATGAAAACCAATTGCAGTATCCATGAGCAGTTCTCATATGTTTTTGTCTTGGTACACCCACAGTTAACTGGTTGCTTTTTCTTGCTTTATCTAGCGATCGAAAATTGCTGTGTACGAGAAAATGTGGTCATATATGAAATCAGCAGAGCCATCTGTATTTACCAAAACCACTGATGACGGTGTGGCTCGGGTTCGGAAATCGAAAGGGAAGTTTGCCTTCCTGCTGGAGTCTACCATGAATGAATACATTGAGCAGAGGAAGCCCTGTGATACCATGAAAGTCGGAGGAAACTTGGATTCCAAAGGATATGGCGTGGCAACTCCAAAAGGCTCAGCATTAAGGTGGGTGGAATAATATAACAATATCTGTGTTGTTATAGTATTCCACCTTCCCTGATGTGTTGTGTTTTTTTCTTTTCTTTCTTGTGGATGTATGAGGTAACACTGTTTTCACTCTTGGCTGGATGGTAAATGATGGTCTCATTTCCTTAATGCATCTTTTATTTCTTTATCCTTTCTCTCTGTGTGTTGTCCTATCTGACTGTTTGTTGACATTCTAATTTTCCAGTCCAATGGCTTTTTCAATCTAAATGGTAAAAGCCAAGTTTAATTGCCATATGTGCCAAATGTTAATTGCATGATGTGGTGTTTCTGTTTCCTGCTTTTTGTAAAGGATGATTAATTTCCCCGTCCCACACATTTTAGTAATGACCAATGCCCCATACCACAAGCCACCTTATAATTACTAATCCAGTATGTGCTGTCGATATTTTCATAGTTTTACCCTGTGAAATTCTAGACAATTTGTCCTCTTGTGCTCCTTTCTTATAAAGTATGATTTCCTTAGTAGAGATGTGCGATTTTTCGCTGAATTTTGAGAAATTCAGGTGATTATATTTTATTTTTCCAAGAATAAAAATGAGAGAATAGCAAATGTACCAAGTTTTTGTTTGGAATATATTTTGCTGAACTTTTACGTTTATATCACTAGAATATTGCAAGGCATGCAACGTCTCTGTATACAAATCGGCACATCACAATTAATAATCTTTTAAAATCTATGTGCACATTAATACATGACTTAGATTGTCATTTAAAATTACCACCATTTTCCCTGAATTCGGTCAAAAGTCGCAAAAATATTACTATTAAAAATATTGTACCAAAGTTTATTTTTTGCACATTCGCAACTATAAGGATATTTTGTGCTAAAGCAAAGTTTAAAACTTGCGAGATATTTCGCAAAGCAGAATTAAGACATTCGCACAACTCTATTCCCAAGCCTTTTGTACATTTTCTTACGAGATATGTTTTATCGTTTCAAGAAATGCTGTTAACCTGGCAGTATTAAAACTGAATGAGCAAGGACTCTTGGACAAATTGAAAAACAAATGGTGGTACGACAAAGGAGAATGCGGCAGCGGGGGAGGTGACTCCAAGGTCAGCCTCAATGTCACCACAATCGGGTACCTTAGTAAAGAGTAATCGGCAAGACTGTTATTTCGGTAACCAAGAGAAAGTCCAATTATCAAACCAATATAGAAAAATGTCTATTGGCTTTATAATTAGTTCTAAATCATTTATCAATGAATGGTTGGTCTTTAAATCTGAATACCAATTCCGCTGAGAAATTCAAATATCAAGCACAGTATTTCATTTTTTGAAGTTTAAGGTGAGTGTTGTAAATAACTACTTATTCAAGCATTATAAAGAAATAGCTTTTAGGCACAAACTATAATCATAGTCTCATTTCCAAATGTCAGATCACATTAGTTTTTATTAAGGAAAAGTTGGTTTTCAGGTTCATTTGAAGGACACGTCTTTGATAGTGTAATTTAGATAAAAATAAGGAATAGATATAGCAAAAGTCAAACAATATAACACCTTCAACAGTTTACCTTGAGATTGGTATATCTTTGGAGAATAAAACATATTAAATTGTTTTACAAAACTAATTAGGTTTCAGGGTATTTTAGTTCATGCATTTTGATGGTGACTGTTGGTATGAGTGGTATTATTTTATTATGACATACTAACCAGTTATTTCTAGATAATAAATACATAAGTGAATAGAGGGCAGATGATTCAATGGAATATTATTAATAGTGACTTTCAATCAAAATCTAAGATTTCAGTCTATTAACATGTCTACATTTTTAGCACATTTTAGTTCTCATTAAAATAATTAACATTTAATACACTCAGGGGAGATTGTATCAGAGTAACACATAGCAGTTTTCAATAAGATATGTACCATATTTATTTATTTACTTTATTTTAGTAATGTAGGCTCCATTTGTGGACTATCTGTGCATATTGACTGGTTATACACATGAAAAAGATCAGGAGCTCTCTGTCCTCACGAGTATGAGGGTACCAGGTCCACATATAGCAGGATCCCTGGTACTTCACTGGTACCTTTTTAGTGTGAGTAAAGACTTCTGCATTGTTCTCAGTAGATTCTCAGTTCAGCCTATGTTCATCATGATGTGATCTGTGTTTGTCAGAAAATGGTTCTCAAATTGACAAAAGTTGCCTTGGCTCGGGAATTCATTTTCATTAGAAAAATTGTGATACCTTACATACACTATTATAAAATGTAAGCGTTTAGTGTCTATTTAAGTGTTAAACATGCTTTGTCATAATATTGTGGAAAAGGTATATCTGTTTCTGAAAATGGTAGTGAAAGTGCACATATTGAAGCAACTTGAAGTACAGAGTTTACAAAAAGCAGGTATTAAATACGTTTGAACTCACATGAGCATTTGTGTTCCTGATCATAATACCACACACGTAATTAACAACTGGAATTAAGTTAGGTGGCTCTTAGTAAACACTTGTTTCATCCAGGATTTCTTAGTGGAAAAGGTATTCAACAGAGGTGAGTCTTAACGTAATTCCACAAAAAGCTTTTTTTGCACAATGCCAAAAACCAATTGGCTATTTTCACTTTGTTATTGTAATTCCTTTAACAGTGTGTGCCGATTACTCAAAGCGATATAGGCAGGTCCTGGTAGTATCATGTCACTGATGGTGTTAAAACTAAAGTGATAATCAGGTTGCCTGCAGTTCAAGTACATTGTGTCCAGGATCCCTGCTTTATCGCTTTGTATAGTATGAAAGTAGTATTAAGCTTGAATAACATAAAATAACATAATATAATGTTATTTATGTTATTTCCCACGTGAAGAACTCCTGTAAACCTTGCAGTATTGAAACTCAGTGAACAAGGCATCTTAGACAAGCTGAAAAACAAATGGTGGTACGATAAGGGTGAATGTGGAGCCAAGGACTCCGGAAGTAAGGTCAGTTGCAGAAGGTCTTTTGAATTGATTAGAAGTCACGTTTTGACTCACTTTCATACACACACAGTTATTTTTCTTTAAATTATATTTTCAGCACATAAAAGTTCATATCCAACAAATAAAGAATACACATATGCAGCCAATAATAACATATAAATTCATAGACTGTATTTATCTCTTCATATATTGTACTGCATTCCAAATAAGAGAATAAAGAACAATATTAATTGAATATTATATATTTTTACCAAATGAACATGTCATGATTATTTGATAACAGATGATCTTCTTGATCCACAATATCATTATTATTTTAATTATAGAGCACCAGCAGATTTATAGTGTTAAACTAATTTTTTACTTGAACTCTTTTAGAACTTTAAGTAAGATGAACATTTTTGACAATACATATTACATTTAACATTTTTTCCATTTTACAAACTATATCTCTGTGTTTTTATTTTTTAGTTCTTTTTTATCATATACTGTTGGTAGCCCACTCCATTAAGCATTCATATTTTTTGTGCATTCACTTATTTTGCTGACGTCAGTGAGAGAAAAAAATTGGGAGTGTTTTATCGTAAATATATAAAAAAGTAGTATTTAAGTTAACTAATTCACTACCAAATGGGGTCAGCCACATTTCTCATCGCTGGCCCAATCTGGCAGTGAATTTGTTAATTTATCATGACACATTAGTAGACTGACTCAAAAATAATGTTTCAGACTTTTTGTATTGCCTATAAACTGTTCATATTTAACAGTAGACATTTAAGCAGCATGATGCATCCAAAGCATGTTATGAAAGTCAAGTTCATAGGCTTAATCACCAGATAAACATGTGTGGTAGGAATCCAGTTTAATCAATAGATAGATCAGATAGATTTGCTTTGTTTAAGATTTTAAGATTTTAACAAAATATTTAGAGTTTAAGACTCATTTTAAAATTATGCAATTACTGTTAAATACTTTAAAGATTAAAAACAAAATCATACTTATCCTGTTTTTCTAATTATTTTATATTAACATGGACTATACTTGTCCTGTGATATATATCTATATATTGTTTTTTAATGCTGTAATATACTACATTTAACTATTATCCAGGCTGATTTAGGATAGTTATATATGTATATATACATATTATCTACATTCACCAAATTAGAAATTAAATTAGCCTTGTCTATATTCTGCGTTTTATAAATCTGCATAAGATTTTTTATCATGCTTTGGGAATGCCAACATTAAATTGATGAAATGTATATAATTTGATTATTCACTAAAACATTCTAGAATTGGAATGAGAATTGAAATAAAATGGCATATGAAGAATAAATATATTCTAGTATGCAATAAGAAAGTTTGATGACTGTATTATTATTACATTAAATGTTCTAGCATTGTAGATTTAGCAAAATAGAGAGGGCAAGCAACCTTAGCATGATGAACAACAGAATTGGGGTGGGAGGGAAAATTACCAGGGTAGTTTTAATGACAGTACATGTTTCCAAAATAGTAAAACTAATAAAGTTCTTTGTTTTTCTTAGGACAAGACAAGTGCCCTGAGCCTAAGCAATGTTGCAGGGGTATTCTATATACTTGTTGGAGGTCTTGGACTTGCCATGATGGTGGCATTGATAGAATTCTGCTACAAATCACGAGCAGAATCTAAACGAATGAAAATTACAAAGAATTCACAAAACTTTAAACCTCCTCCAACAACCAGCACCCAGAATTATGCTACATACAGAGAAGGCTACAATGTCTACGGAACAGAAAGTGTTAAAATCTAAGGGTATGGCTGAGGTCCAGTAAGAAATTATACAAAACTGTTCTGCCTTAACTTAATGTGTTTTGCCTTTAACATCACCACGTTAGCAGACTACGTCTTATGAAGCTAATATGTTGGTAATTTGTACTTTGGTAGCCCAGGTATTAATGCACAACCTGGCAATTTGGTTCTTACTTATTAGGATCTACTTTCGAATTTGCACTAAGGAAATCATATGTAGTGGAACTTGTTGATTTTAATTATGTGATACTTGAGCAAAGGTTACTACCAGCTTAAAAAGAAAAAAATGCTCTCAAAAGAGCCAGGTCAACCATCTTAGCTGCAAAAATAAAACAATGGTACCTACTGAAGGTTCAGTCTCACATTTTTGCTTATTTATGCCACTACAGAAGAGAAATATGCTGAAGCTTATCAGACTAAAGCTACATTTGGAGGGCAGGGTGGATGGTTTGTGTTTGGTGTTCAGAAAAAAAAATCATATTAATACATATATAAAATGGCAAACATTTTTACAGATTTTAAGTTAACGATGGGTCACATACTCATCTTAATGGGACATTATAACAAACTAAAAAAACTTAAGATTAATGTAGTTTGTATGTAACTAACTAACTAACAACATTAGTAGCTGTTTAAGCAATGAAAATAGAGCCACTTCCTGTTAAAGGCATCATGGGTTCAATACATAGCAGGGCAAACAGATTTGCCAGTTTACTTGAAACTGCCTGCTTCTGAACCGGTGTGAGGAGGGGCAGGTGTCAAATGCTAAAAAGCTTACCTGACTTCTCTAATGAAGTACCAAAACTCCTTCTCACTACTCCCTTTTATTCCTCCCTTCCTTTCTCAATAAGTATAAATATAGAGGAACACACCTCATCAGGCTTTCATAGATATGACAAATGTTCAATTTCCTGTATCTTTTAAGATAAGACAGCTAAAGTTTTTATTTATATAATTAATTCTGCATTAGTCAAGGGACCATGGGCCCTATCTCATGGTTCCCATAAAGACTCCCATAAGGTTCATAAGCATTTATATAACTCCTCCAAAAATAATCCCATACGATTTGGAGATTTGTACAGGGGGTTAATGGACCCCCACCCAAAGCTGAGGGGTGTGGTGGGGCATAAAGGATAGCTGGCCATAAGTAGAGGGGTCAAAACCCGTCCCTGCATTAATTATTTTTTTATTTGACCATTGATTTTAGGGGTTAGAAGCTCTTTAATTTTAGCAATTAAGATCTATCAAAGGTATTTGTACATGTATTATGGATAGTTTAAGGTACCTGGAGGGTTTTTTGCTAATTGTGAGCACTTGGAAGGACTTCCAGATAGACTTCGGAGAGCTCAAATATCATCCCAGGAGCCATGTGATAGTGATGTTTAAAATATCTATTAGAAAGCCATAATTATGATATTACCGACATAATAAGCTCTCCTATGGAATTTCCTGAGGTTAGATTTAAGGATGTGATAGTCCAGTAGTGTTTTCCTAGTGAACTTCACTCTCGCTAGCTTTCAGAGCCATGGAATAGAGGCCTATCCCATATATAGTTGTAAGCATGCGAGTTGTTGCTAACGCTTGCGGGCTCGCTCGCAAAGCGAGGGCAGTGGGCGAGGGCCTCAGTTGCTGGCATTTAGCGCCGACCCTGGCAAACTTTTCCTCGCAACGCAAACAACATACGACACACGTTAACACACATTACGACCTTGCAACACTCGGACGCAACTCGCGAACATTACAAAGTTCAAAACACAATACATACACACAGCACTTACATAAAAAACTTACCTACAGCAACAGGGAGCATCGAGGACCTCAAAAAAACAACTTACACCTTGATTTCACTCAAAATAAAAGAGTTTACACACTAAAAAATTTGATAAGCGACAGAAAAAATGGCTGCAGAGCAAAACGAAAACGAGGTTACACACGCAAACACCATACGAGACACGTTAGCACACATTACGACCTTGCAAAAATCGGACGCAACATGCAAACATAAAAACATTTAAAACACAATAAATACACACAACACACACATAAAAAACTTACCTACAACAAGAGGAACCATCCAGCACCTCAAAAAAGCAAGTTACACCTTAATTTCAATAAAAATAAAAGAGTTTAGACACTAAGAAAATCGCTAAGCGAGAGAAAAAACGGGCGACGAACAAAACGAAAACGAGGCTACAGCACTCTAAACACGGAAAACACCACAACACACTCGCAAAACACCACAAGAAACTCGCAAAACACCACTAAGCACCTACGGATAATCCGCAAAGACGCATACCACAGATTACCTGCCATTTTACGCCAATGCGGAAGTACACCACTACGCTAACGGTTTCGTCTCGCGCACGCACAGTATTACACTGCACACATTCACCACGCTTACACAGCAGCTCCACACCACTAATGCTGCAGCAACATCAAAACACATTGACAGCTCTTCAACACAATGCTTCAAAATCGGTAAAGTATATTCATTTATTAATGTATTATATCTTTCATTATTATACACCAAACAACATTAGCTACCTTACAATTTCATTGCCGTCATTTTTTGACGGGCAATTCGCTAGTGTTCTTATAATGGTCACATGTATCTGGTGTTTTTATGTAAGTTCCCTTTTAACATTCTAGAACTACAGATACACTCAGGGCCATAAATTGTTCTTGGAGTGACAAAAACAACGTAGTCTTCTCCATAAGCACCTTAAAGTTGAAAAAGTACTATTACAAAAAGATGAGTACAAAGTTTAAAAGCTTCCTGTTTTATTGTGCACAATGTCAGATAAATACGTCACATATATGACATGCATGTTCTTGTTGGATTTCACTTTGGCTAAATAAATTATAGCTTAATTTCAGTGAATAAAAAACTTCAAGCAAAGATGATACTGTCAATTTACTAATTTTTATTGCATCTCTTTGGACTTTTGCAGAAACATATGGTACAGCCTTGAGGGAAATAGTATCAAAAGTATAGCAGTATATACTAGTATTCCTTCATGCCATTATCCTTGGATGATTTTGGATGCCAAATATCTGTCCTGTATTCTTATGAGAGTTCAGATGCCAGGACCTTGCCCCAAGCTTTTCTTTTTTCAATATAAGAAACACATAAAATATATTCTACACGTCAGCTCAATAAACATAATATATTAATGACAATTCTCAGCAACAAATTAAAGTCTTTATGGAAGAGAAAAGGGTGTTGGGTGTTGGAAGGAAATCACTTTTTTTCCCAAATATTCCAAATCTTATCATATTTAGCAAGTTAGTTATTCATTAAACATATTCATTTTCTTTGATTACAATATTATTATTGCAATTCCAAATCTTTTCCAGGTTGCCAAATGACATGTCTTCCAATGTTTTTGTCCAATCCAGTCTTCTAAGGAAATAAATGCAGCAGTGCTATTTCTGGAGTACATGTAACATAGAAAGCCATAATCTCCATCATTTTTACAAACATTTTCCCAGTTATTCACAGTTTTAGGATAGTTCCACCAAACATGAAACCAATCCTACTGTTGACAACAATCCCTCCAGCATTTTGATTTTCTTAACATCTTTTTAAAACTATCATTATAGAGTCAAGGTACCAAAAATGGTGTAGTTTTAAATATTTCTCTCGCATATTGCAAATATTGCAACAATGTAATAATTTTTTAACTAAATTAACAGCATTTATCCATATTTTGACAGTGAGTTTAATTTGTAAAATATTTCCCCATATCCTTATGTTATGTTTCTGACCCTTGTCTTTCTAATTCAATATATAATGTTTATGTCTTTATTTATTTATATTCTCTGGAAAATAGCCATTGTTTAAATTTGATTAATGATCTAATGTTATTTAAATGAATACCTTCATGCTGCAATAGAGAGAATATTTGAACAAATTCTAGACATCTTTTTCACTGATAATAACAATTGTAGCTGAAGGGAATTAAAGGAGCAGAGAACATTGATATCAAACAAATCCCCAGTCATCAATTTAGATTTTCTTAATGATTTTAATTTGTGCCAATGGCGAAAAATATTTAATTAATTTATATTTCCCATAAATGTAAACAATATTTTTGTACAATTTTTGTATTTGGAAGTCTCCTTTAACCCAAATCACATCAAAATAATGTCCTATGCAATCCTTTTAAATTTTCATCCATCTCTTTATAATATACATTTATATTCAGAACTGTTAAACCACCTTTCTCAAAATATTTAATTTAAGAGTTTATTTTTTGCCATCAGCCCCATTAAATTAGAGCCCCCTAAGTGCAACGTGAAGCTTGCAACTGCTGCGGGCTTGAAATTTGGCCAAGTTACTGTGCTATTAAATAAGAGCGAGCTGCGAGTTACAAGATTGAGAAACCTGTAAACCAGTTGTCGGCCGTCGGATTTGCGGATTTGTTGATGATCAATTAAGCAAACCCGTAGTTATGGTTTTAGATGGAGCCAATGGAAACAGAGATCGTCATCATCACGTCAGTAAAAAATGGTGGTTGGATCTCAAAGTCCTACGGGCTTCAATTAAGAGTTACGATCGGACCCACATTCCAGTCATAATGCAACATTAATAAACCCACAAATATGATATTCTATTACATCAAGTTCCATCATATGTATTAACACATTGATTGCCGGGATCAATATAACACAAAAAATATACATGAAATAACATATTTCTTTGGGCTGATGTGCGGGCTTGAGAATGTTGTACTATTATTTCTAAGACCGAACATCATTTTTACTTTTAATATAAGTACAGTAGTGTGATTTTATTCACAGTTAAAGTGCTACGTATTGGACTTTACCGCCCTGGCGAGTCCTCCCCAGTACTTGGGCTTTGGGCTACATTTCTGTGTTACCATCTTGCTCGTGAGTGACTTTGTTGCAATTTAATAGCATGATTGGAATTGTAGCAGTTACGGGCTTGACGGATCAAAGGACTTGCGGCCACAAAGTTCAACGTTGCTCATCCCATAGGCTTTTATCTCAGCAAACTCGCAGATCGGCAGCAGCCTGCTTTACAGGGCTAATTTAATAGCCGTAGGTCCTACTTTCTACTATACGAGCTACGGTTTTACATGTAGGCCAAATTTAATAGGGCTGTATGGGCCCAATGCTAATCCCTGAAAAATCAATCACGAGTGCCGTAGCAGCACCGTAAATCCTACCTAGATATATTAATCCCCCTCCCCTAAAACATTGCTAGCAAACTGCTTTGAGTCACTGCGCAGAGTGAACTTCACAACACTGCCAAAAAGGCACCGACAATAAATTATGAGTCACTACCTTACATACAAACTCTATGTTAATCAGATTTTACAGATCACTCGCAAATAAGGGCAGTGTAGTAATTGAAAAAGCAGAAGAAAGATTTATGTTACAAAGGCAACTCACAAGTGGTTTTCAAACCCTTGCTAAGTCTCCCAGAAGCATTTAAAGTGGCACTATAGCACAAAAAGAACTAAAAAATTATGAAATTTCAACATTATTTGACACTTAACAATCCAATATCAACATATGTGTAATAAAAAAAATATGATCTGCTAGAATTAAGCCCATACAAAATCCAGGGTAACAAACAAACCAGTACTCAAGGGGATAAGACACGTCACAAAACAACATTACCTAGGAACAAATACTCTAATGCATTGTCTATAAATATATCATATTTTAACACAAAATAAAAACATCTTTATTTTTGAACCTATAAATACAATTGTCACATCTTTTCAATATCAAAATATATTAATAAATAAAACACAATTACTTTATATATATATATCTAAAGTTTCCTGGCTGCAGCCTGGTTATGGCACTTGTTATGGCTCTTCCCACTCATTATAATATTTATGATGATCCCAATTCCCTTTTGGCTTCTAGAGCCGTGTCTCATCTGTAAAGCTTGGTTTGGCTACTCCCAACACAGAATCTGTTGCATCTAAGGCAAGATTAACGGCTTTGGGCTGAATGTCCTAACCTGGGGGAGCAAAAGATTTACATTAGTGTAGAATTTAGGCAGTGCCCTAACTTTGAGCACTTGATTTAGATGGAGGCATTTGTATTAATTTTACTACAAATGGTTCAATTATAAAAAACATCAATGGGGATAACAGACATCCCTGTCTTGTTCCATTAGAAAGAGAAAGCTCCTTTGAACAAAATACTTGCCAGAAACCCTGGCAAAAGCATTTCTATACAGTTTCATTATGAGCTGATAAATCTCTCCTTACAAATCAAAGACCTTCAGTTTATGCCTCAGTTGAACCTGTCAAAAGCCTTTTGGCATCTAGTTACAAGATCAGCAGTAGAGTCTGAACTTTTCTACAATAAAATATTATATCAAGAAATCAATCAATAATATATCACATCTTCTGGAAACCTGGACAATTGTATCACTTCATTAAACATTTTAATTATATTTTAAATCAAAATCGGTGTGAAAGTTTTATAATATGTATTAATAAGTCCATATGGGCCAGGGCTTTTTTTAACATATTGCTCTATAACGAATTTCTTCAAAACTAAGGAGAGATTTAAGAATGTTCTGATCCACTCTAGAAACTTTCAGTACATTTATTTCCCTTAATACAGTTAATAATATAATTGACTAAAATCTGATCAAATTCCCTGAGGCTATATGCTAACTGACTGTTTGGATTGTTTATCCTTGAAATTTGTGATTTACTTTGCTCTACTTTTAATTTCTTTGCTAACAAACAATCAGCTTTGTTATTTTTATAATACAATTTCAGATGTAATTTATTTCAGGCTATTTGTGCATGTTTGTGTAAAATGACTTTTATTTTATTAATTCATCTCATCAATGTCTGTTTAGATAACATTTATTTATCATTATTCTCTATATAGTTTTACAAATGACTAATTTATTGGGAATCCTTGTTTCTTCTTTTTACAATTTATGCAAACTGCTCTCAGGAATGGTTCATGAGCCTTCCAAATTATTATTAATCAATATATAATACTTACTATTCCATAAGGGCTACTCCATCAGCCATCCTTATGCTTACAATAGCATCTTGACCTAAGCTTTTAAACAGTTTTCAAAAGTTATTGTAGATTACATAATTAAACATCTAAATTAAACTGTATTAGGAACTGCATACACATCTTGAAGTTTTTAATTTTATATAGCAACAAGGTTGTTTTGCTATATACAGATGTGCTACAATACATTCACTATGCTTTCATCATCTTGGTATTATAAAAACTATCGCTGACTCGTGGTGGAGTAAGGGACAGATGATTATTTTATTAGCTGCAACCTGAGTCACCTGAAGAGCTATGATCGCAATTATGGTTAATATTGTTGTATTTTGTAATAAAATTAAAAGAAAAAAATTCAATAAAAGAAAAAGAAATACAGAAAAAACAAAACAATAATTACTGTAAAAAATGCAAATAAAATAAATAAATTACATTAAATCAGATTAAAAAAATATCCTGTAAATTAAAAAGAAAATACTTACCTACCCTTAATGCCCATCCAGTGGTGATCCACAATGCCCTGGTCCTCATTTTTTCTGCCATGGGGGACTATCCATGTTGATAGAAGAATCACATCCTTTATCTTGATTGAAGGCAGCGTGTCATAATCTACTGGGCCAATGAAATGGCCCTCTGCCTCAAAAGCCTGACACTCTATAAAAAAATTCATACCTAATGGAGCTCCTCCACCTCAAATGGCTTTAGCAGCTTAAATAGTAATTTTGCTGTGTTCCGATTGGCTTAAATATGTGTCAATCATATTTCAGCCAATTAAAATCAATTTTAAGATATCAGCCTACTCTTTTAGCGTGGGAAATGTATTTTAACGAATCAGAATGCTCAGATTTATAAGGTCTGTCAAAAACTGTGATGGGCCCTTAGTATGCAATGCTTTATGAAACTGGAATTAAGATTGGAGTAACAATTTCAGTTTAACTTTGTTGTTATACAGGTTGTTTCATATATAAACTCTACAACTTATCATTAAATGTTAACAATTCAACAAATTGTCAATGTGCCCTTTACCTAGGATTAATAGAGTAACTTTGGATTTCATTTATCTATTTTTGCTCATTATATTTGACTTAAATCTGAATCTTGGTCCAAACATTTCTGTGCACATAGCATTATATATAACCAGTGAGAGGGTCCCCACACACCAATATTTAAGTTGTATGAGTATAAAAAGTGCCTCTTGTATACATTGCAGACATAAACTG
Source organism: Discoglossus pictus (assembly GCA_027410445.1). Taxonomy (NCBI): domain Eukaryota; kingdom Metazoa; phylum Chordata; class Amphibia; order Anura; family Alytidae; genus Discoglossus; species Discoglossus pictus. Next base: position 123,060,560 of record CM050168.1, read on the forward strand.
CTAATTATTCCAGTTATTAATAACAATCATAAATGGATGTGACCATAACTACAAAAAATTTCATAAACTAATGTAAATTATGCATATAAAAATACAGATAACCACAGACACAAATAATACAATTACAAATACATAGATAACAATAATAGAATCCAAACAATGCAAATACAGATACCCATAAACTGATGCAAACAATGCAAACACAAATGTACAAATAACACAAACCACAAAGTTAAAGAAGCACACTATACAATTATTACTCACACATAGGCCCAGCAGTGTAGTGTTTCTTATTAAATGTAAGGAATGAGTCAATATGATTTATTTAGGTAAACCAACAAACACTTAAATGGGATAATATTATATGAGCATAACAACAGCTCACTTATTTTATTGCTTTGTAGCTATAGATCATTCCAGTTGAATCACAAATCTTGACTCAGGATCTGCATCTACTATACATTAAAAAGAAACATGCCAGCCTCATGACAAGAAATACAGCATTAAGCATGTATGTGCAGCAACAACTTTTTACTGAACATCAGCAAAACGTATAAAATGTATATCCACTTCAGATCAACTTGGGGAAGGGCCTTAGGTTCATCAAAATGTATATGCAGTGTAACAGACATATTGTAAGCCTTAACATGAAAAGTGGAACAGTCTTACAGCAGAGGTGGAATATAAATTTAAACATGCATCTCCAGTTCTTTTATTACCCTATGGACCAGTGGTGGTCAACATGGTCCTACAGCATATATTTCAGTTGTATATGGAGACTTTCTGCTGAACTTACAGTATGTATACTTCCTGTTATATGAACTTCTCCTCAAATAACCACTGTTGTGCCCCAACAAGAGGAGCTAGTTGGTTTACAGTTACATGGTAATTGAGGTTGAAAAAATAGTTTTAGTCCTTCAAGTTCAACCTTTCAAGATCTCCTCTGATCTGCTGTATGCAGATTAGTTGTTAAGTGGTCCAGGGGAAGGCAAAGAGAAAAAAACAAATAAAACTTAGCCAATAGTCTCAAAAGGGAAAAAAATCCTTCCTGACCCTAGATACTGGCAATCAGATTCCTCCCTGGATCAATACTCTCTCTCTCTCTCAAATTAACCAGGATAAACCTGAATGCCCATTTTAATAAAAAATATATCCAGACTATTTTTAAAGTTATCTATCAAATCTGCTGTCACCACCTCCTTTGGTAGAGAATTCCTCAGATTAACCATCCTTAATGTGAAGAACCCTTTTCTTTCTTTAAGGTGGAATCTTCATACTTCTAAGCCCAAAAGATGTCCTCTTGTCAGTTGAAAACCTATTGGTACAAAAAGCTCCCTTGACAAAGCTTTATACTGACCCTGGATGTATTTATATAATGTAATCATATTTTCTCTTAGACGCCTTTTTTCTCGAGAAAATACATTTAATTTGGTTAGTCTTTCTTCATAAATTAGACCCTCCATTCCCCTTATTATCGTATATACTCGAGTATAAGCCGATCCGAGTATAAGCCGAGGCACCCATTTTACCACAAAATACTGGGTAAAATGAGTGACTTGAGTATAAGCCGAGGGTGGGAAATGTGCTGCCCCCTGTGTCCCTCTTGTGCCCTCTGTGTGCCCCTCTCTCTCTGTGTCTCTTCTCCCCTCTCCCTTCCCTGTGTCTCTTCCCCCCTCCCTTATCACCCTCCTCAACCTCCCTCCTCATCCTTAACCTCCCTCCTCATCCTCAACCTCCCTCCTCCTCCTCAACCTCCCTCCTCATCCTCAACCTCCCTCCTCATCCTCAACTTCCCTCCTCATCCTCAACCTCCCTCCTCCTCCTCAACCTCCCTCCTCATCCTCAACCTCCCTCCTCATCCTCAACCTCCCTCTTCATCCTCAACTCCCTCCTCAACCTCCCTCCTCATCCTCAACCTCCCTCCTCAACCTCCCTCCTCAACCCCCCATCCTCAACCCCTTCCTCAACCTCCCTCCTCAACCCCCCATCCTCAACCCCCTCCTCAACTTTCCTCCTCAACCCCCCATCCTCAACCCCCTCCTCAACCCCCCATCCTCATCCTCAACCCCCCATCCTCAAGCCCCCATCCTCAGCCTCCCTCCTCAACCTCAACCCCCCTACTCAACCTCAACCCCCCTCAACCCCAACCCACCTCCTCAACCTCAACCCCCATCAACCTCCCCCCTCAACCCCAACCACCCTCCTCAACCCCCCTCCTCAACCTAAACCCCCCTCAACCCCCCTCCTCCACCTAAACATCTCCCCCCTCTCCCCTCACTTACCTGCTTGTGCTCCGGCCACCGCTTCTTGACCCGGCGCCGGCGCGCATGTGACGTCACATGCGCGCCAGGCGCCGGGTCAAGGAGCGGAGGCCGGAGCCCAAGCAGGTAAGTGAGGGGAGATGGGGGAGGTATTTAGGGGGGTTTAGGTAGAGGAGAGGGGTTGAGGGGGTTTAGGTTGAGGAGGGGGGAGGGAAAGAGACACGGGGGGTAGAGAGACACACACGGGGGGGTAGAGAGACACACAGGGGTGTAGAGAGACACACGGGGGGGGTAGAGACACACAGGGGGGTTAGAGACACACGGGGGTTAGAGAGACACGGGGGGGGAGAGTGACTCGAGTATAAGCCGAGGGGGCCTTTTTTGCCTTAAAAAAAGGGCTGGAAAACTCAGCTTATACTTGAGTATATACGGTAGTTTTGTAGCGCTTCACTGTACCTTTTCAAGGTCTAAAATGTCAGTTTTATGAAGTTATGGTCAAAATTGTACTCCATATTCCAAATGAGGGCGTATTTGGGATTTGTATAGTGGCAGAATTATATTTGCTTCCCTTGATTCTATACCCTTCTTAATACATGCTAATATTTTATTTGCCTTTGCAGCTGCTGCTTGGCATTGAGCACTGTTACCTAGGTGGTTGTCCACAAGTACTCCCGAATCCCTTTCAATAACAGATACCCCTAGATTTGCACCATTAAGATGATAGATTGCATAGCTATTTTCCCTTCCCAGATGCATAACTTTACATTTATTCTTATTAAATTTCATCTGCCATTTAGTCACCCATTTCTCTAATTTATGAAAAACCCTTTGGAGGGAAAGTACATCATTATCTGATTTAATTATCTTGCACAAGCAAAAATGGAGACACACCTTTCCAGTCCCACTTTAAGTCTTTAATAAATATGTTAAAAAGGAGAGGCATAATACTGAACCTCGAGGAACCCCACTTACCACATTAGTCCAATCTGAGTATGTTCCAGTTACCACAACCCTTTGCTTTGTGTCTTCTAGCCAACTCTTGATCCAGGTGCAAATATTTACTGCAATTCCTGTATCCCTTAGTTTGCACAATAGTCTTCCATGTGACTACATCCACTGAGTTGCCTTGACACAGGTTACTACTAACCTCCTCAAAGAAACTCATTAGATTTGTTTGACATGACCTATTCCTCATAAATCCATGTTGACTCCTACTTATAATCCTGTTCAAATAGACATATTCTTGTATATTATCCATTATTAACCCTTCTAAATGCTTTCCCACTAAAGAATTGAGGCTCACTGGTCTATAATTTCCAGGATTTGCTCCCTTCCTGAATATAGGTATCACCTCTGCTTTTCGCAAGTCATCTGGTAGTGACCCTGTATTGAGTGAATCTTGAAAAATTAAATATAATGGTTTGGAAATTATAGAACCTAGTTCCCTCAGTACCCTTGGGCGTATTCCATCAGGACCTGGGGCTTTATTAACATATATTTTTCCCGACCTCTTTTGGAGTGAAGGTAGTGTTGCCCCATTAGGTCCCAACCACTGGTACCTTCCTTGTTTATCTTGTTTTTATAATTTAAATGACTTTTACTCTGTTTTTTACTCTGTATCTTGCTCTTTAAATCATTGTTAGGCCACATTGGATGTGATTTACGCCTTCTACTTTTGTTTCCACATGGTGTATGATAACAAATATGTATATTTAATAAGGATTTAAATGTTCTCCATTTATGTTCAGTATATTTACCCATGAGTTCTTTGTCCCAGTCTATACTTCGTATTGCTGCCGTTAGACCGTTAAAATATTCTTATTTAAAATTAAGAGTTTTTGTTGGCCCCTTACAGATTTGTTTTTTTTAATTCAATCTCAAATGATCACTGTTTCCCAAAGGTTGCCCAATTTCAACATTTGATACTATATCAATATTATTTGTGATAACTGAATCCAAGATAGCCTAATTTCTAGCAGGTTCTTGTGTAACCTGCTCCAGATTATGATTGCTGAGTATACTCAAGAACCTACCCTCCTTAGCTGAACTGCTGGTTTCATTTATCCAGTTTATTTCGGGGTAATTGAAATCTCCCATTATTAGAAATTGTCCATGGTTAGCTGCATTTCCAATCTGTAACAATAATTGCATTTCCTCGCTTTCAATTATATTTGTTTGTTTTTTTAGCATACTCCAACCAATATTCTTTAGGCATTTGCTGCTCTGCTATTTAACTCTACCCACAAGCATTCAACATTACCGCTAGTTCCACCACAAATATTTTCTCTGACTATAGGCTTAAATTCAGGCTTAACATACAGACAAATCCTTCCTCCTCTTTTACCATTTCCCCTGTCTTTCCTAAATAGGTTATAACCATCCAGATTAACAGTCCAGTCATGAATTTCATCCCACCATGTTTCAGTAATGCCTACTAAATCCTATTTTTCATTAATTGCTAATAACTCTCCCATTTTTCCTGGTAAGCTTCCGGCATTAGCATACACCTTATGTTCTGAGTTTGTAGTTTTGAAGTGCCTGCCTCTGTATTTGAGTTACTTAGTAATACTCCCTATTGACTATACTAACCCTCCCCCATCTCCTCTCCCATGAGTAGTTAATCCATCCCTTATTCCCTCTACACTTTCTACTCCATTACATTTTAATTGTGTTGTTTGTTAATAAAATTCCTATTTAAGGATTTATTATAGCAATATTCAATATTAAATTCACTTTCAAAGATTAAAGCATAAGTCTTCAGTCTAGCTGCAAATAACAAAGACTTGTTGCTAGATGAAATGTTTGTAACTGAATACTCTGTTCCTCGTTGATGAATAGTTTTGTGTTGTTCCACTAAATTATATTATCTTCTAAACTCAGCATGTAATATACAAACGTAGAATGCTTTTTCATGTGTAGTAAATCATTATATCAATATTTGTTTTGCAGATGACTAGCAAGGAGAACTAAGATATAGGATGAACACATAAGAACAAGGCTTCCTCTTAGATCCTGACCACCTGAGCCAGTTAAACTCTTTCCTTCTTGCCGGGAATGACACAATTTGCTGATGGTGCAATGAACTATTAGTAGAGAGAACTGATTTTTCTTTTTCCTTCAGTGCCTTACGGAACAATCTGAGACTCACAACAATGCAAACCATCACTGAAATGCTAATGCTTTGCTTGAAAAAAAAATCTTAACAGGCCACAAGACATAGAAAAAATGTACTCTTGTAAAGAGCAATTCTATAAAAGCCATCATTTAATAGCACTGTACGGGCCTCAGATGCTCTATATGCATTGCAAAGGTGCATTCACTCTTTCTGTGGGTAAGAAACACATTTTCACTCCTGCGTATGTATTTTTACTTCATTGTAGTTGCATTACTGTATGTTCCACTTTAAGCACTCAGGCTGTCAGGGGAAGGACACGTGCATTTTCTGTGGGTTACATTAAAATGGCTGCCTCCACTAATGTCTTGCCATTCTCGACACTCACAGGATGTGATAAAGACTCAAAGCATGAGAAGAGAACAAAAATATGTCTTATCTAGAGTTAAACACCCATTGTCTAAATCTTCAAACCTGGAAATGTATAATTACTATTTTATGTCACTACCCACAAATCTTAGCGGCAAGTGGAACACTGGGAAATTCTATGGAAAATCAGTTCTCCTGGCCTGCTTGAGACATGTTGGGTTACTCGGTTTGGTTTTCTCTTTCTTTATTTTATTGACAAGAGAAAAATTTTGTTATTATAGATGCTTAGAGTGAATGCACTTTTAAATTCACAAGCATTACAATAATCCATTGTGACCGACAAAATGTTAATGATACTGTTTTCAATGAACAGTATCATTTTGTGTAGACATCGAATAGCATCTTTTGTGTTCTTCCAAATACTAAAATATGTACCTGTAACTTCACCAATCTCTTGATATTTCCTCAAAGTATATCATTAACATGAATGTAACAAAATGCTGATTCCAGATGTTATGTATTTCTGTACTTAAAGCTTACTCCTTTTATACTGTGACATTTAATCGCCCAATGTACCAAATAAATTGAAATGAACCATAGGTATAATATAGTTAAATAGAATGCAGTACAGCCCAAAAGTACAGAGGTGTAAACATGCATTCATGTGGGGTTAAAACCTGGCATGCTAAACCCATGGTTGATCCACTCTCTTTGGGAACTGAGTGATAAGATATGTGGAGGTTTTCTGGTGGAAGGTTGGGGTGTCTAACACTACAATGGATATGTTATAGGTTTAGGAACCGATTGATAAATAAAAATCTGTGGTTCTCTCTACATGGACAAAAAAATATTGGATCCACTTTATTAATATAATACATTCCTTTGACAAATCTGTAGAAGAAGCTCCAAATCAAAAACCTTAAAACAATTGAATTTTCAAACATAAATTAGTAATTAGAAGATGTGTATATCATTAGTTTTTAACTGTTATTTTGGAAAGCTATAAATAGTATACACTGGGTTGAAGTTGGTTGGAAAAGTGTATGATTTTTTCAGCTTCTGAAACTCAATAGCCAAATCATATTAAATATTAACACATTAAAATTATTTCTCAAAATAGTATCCACCAAAAGCAGGATACAAATTTGTGCCTGCAGAAACAGTGATTGTTGATGTTTCCATATGGGCACATATAAGCCAAATGGAATTTTTATTTCAGACTAATATTGAGCTGAATTTTCTTTATGATGCTCTTAATTACTACGTTTCTAAAGCTGTGTTAAACATAAAGTTTGCGGTTTGTTTTGACACCAAGCTAATGGCAATCCAATATGTTCAAGGTCTCTAGAAGCATAATACAAGTGCATTCAAAGGCTTATTTTCCCTATCAAAGTACATTTCATATTTCACTCCACATATTTCATGTACATTGCCAAACCAATCTGACCATTTTGTTTTCTGAATACTCAAATCACTACAATATGAATACTTTTTTTAACAGTCCTTTCACAGAGTTATGTGCAGTCAATCAATAGCTCTGAAATAAAGTCGACTCAGTTAACCTAAACTCAAGCAACCAGAACTCTCAAGCAACCAGAAAAAAAAAAAGAATACTGTACTTTAAATGAAAATGTAATTTTACAGGGCTCAACAAATGCCATGTCATGCCACAGGCACCTAGATGTCATCCACTTTACGTCTCTGCAATTGGCATGAGTGACTGTGCCAGTGCAGTGTTGTTGTTACATCCCCCTGGGCCAGCACTGAAGGAGTGAAAGCTGCTAGAACAGCCCTCACTGACAAATATACTTAGCAGAGCATCCTATGTGCAGCTAATCTAGGCCTCTTTTAATAGTCACTCACAAGCAACCAGAAACTACATTTATCCTGCATCTACCAATCCCTGTGGGTGCTGGATAATTGATAGTCTACTGTACTGCATTTTTTTCTTCTAATATAAAGCTCTTACACTTATGACAAAAATGCTAAGTTTCTCCTTTTCAGTGCTGAAGAGTTAATCGTTGGTTAAGTCAAAAAAAAGTTGGAGATAATATCTTAGATATCTCCTGTTCTAGGTCCTGTCATTAAATATGCTTTACAATTTATCCAGCTGGTACTCTTTATTATTACACTAAAATGAATAAGTTGTATAAGTTAATATATCAGTTGTAGTTTTGATAAGAGTTTCTGCTGACGAGATATATAAGCCCACAAAACTAATTTAGCTCCAACAGGCCCTCAAAATGGAGATATAGAATAATCTAAACTAGAAAATGTACAAACATTAATTCTGTGTCACAAGCAGCAATATAATTTCAATTTATTTATAATACTTTTAATACCTGATTTCCTCTGTTTTGCAACCAGAATTTATTAAATGTAATTCCAACTCTTGACAAAATTCAAAAACATCTATAATAATTAAAGTTTCCAATTAGCTATACCTAAATAATGCATTGGTTCGTTTTTCCTAAATAATTAAAATTTTCATAGCTATTTTCCCCTCACAAGATTTTATGTAAAAATGAATTACTATCATCGGTGTAGGAGCCAAAGAAAATCTGGAGGGGGGTATAAAAACACCACACAACTGCTTCTCTACAGATCAACAAACAGACATTAAAATATCTGGGGGGGATTTGTACCCCTCGTCCCAGTTCCTGCACCCATGATTCCTATGTTCAGCTTTTATAAGGAAGAGTGGACGTGCTTCAAAAATGATATTGTTTGGCTTTAGACAATTTTCTGTAACAAATTCCTAATGATGTGTTATGTTTCCAGTGTAAGCCCATTTACTAGTTTATCCACCTGAAACATTAACCACTCATTCCAGGTTTTATTTATAGAGTGGTTTATCTTCTATTTCTTTCTTATAGCCTCCTGGTATTGCAGAAGATTATATGACAATGTTGTTTTTTATCTCCATCACAAAGAAGTTATTCCAGAAATTTAAATGCACTACTTAAAATGTTGCTCACCAAAGCCAAGTGTGGGCTATGTCATTATCTTTGAAATAAAAATGGAGACTGCCATGACAAAGATTCACGCATCACCTCTTATCCAATAAGACCTTTTACATTTTCATTTAAATTACAATTCATGTAAATTCAAGTTAATGAACAACAGGGATAATTGAGTTTGATATCATAATAAACAATTTGTAAATTCTTACTGAACAAATTTGTACAGTTCAGAGACAATATAGTTATAATGATATCATAAATATATGATACAGTGTTAATATGTACAACTGGATATTTATGTCTTTTGGATGAGTGAACTGTGTCATTTTGAGTAAGATTGGGTTTGGTTCAGTTAGACAGATATTTCGACAAATACATTATGAAATCGCTTGCTACACTAAGCAACAAATTCAAACTATATTCTATTGCTATCTCAGCCAAATTCTAATTAAAAACTCTAATAAATTGGCTTATATTGCACATATGGCTTGGTCAAACAGAAATTAGCCATAATGGAACTAGGGATATCTCTCAAATTAGTTGCCAATTTATGAAATATAGGTATATATTTAACAAACAAGGTAAATATAAAATTAAGCAAGGTTAAAACAATTGGAGGTATGGAGTTAATAGATAAAATATTTCTACTTTCTATGATTTCTACAGGACCTACTTATCAATTGGAGAGCAACTTTAACTATGATAAATAGGCTCCACAGAAAACAATAGTATGGATATATACCACATAGTCTTCCAAAGTCTTGTAAAGGATATGGCCTCCATAAAATGCATGCTTAAGGATCCAAACCGTTGTGAGCTTGATTTGAATGCTGGGCAGTAAGAAGATTCTTGGACATTAAATAGTATCTTCACAGGACATTGAACAGGACATTAAAGTTATTAGTGAATTCAAAGTCAACTGCATATATGAGCTCCATCTTCTCTAAATAGTGTTACAATAAAATGTGTTGAGAAACCAAAATGGTAGATGTTTTAGAAGTGTAATAATAAATGAAATAAAATGTTTTAGAAGAAATTCTATAAATATGCTTTGGCCATCAACGTTCATGTGCAAACAGTTATAATTATGTTATAATGAGCCTAAAATGGCAAATCAATTTCTTAGTGATAAAGAAAATCCATATTTCCAGGGCATATGGGTATATAATTCTGTTGAATGCATTAATATCCAATAGATACAGACAGTGACATATTTTAGTCTTCCATATTGTACAGTCATTACAATTCAACAAACACAAGAAATAAAAAAATTACGAAGAAAACCCAGATGTCACAAAATAAATGTATTCATACTATTGTTAGTTTTGGGCATAATTGGTGGCATTTGCAAGTGGATTTACATAGTGTCATTCCAAGCTAATAACATTTCACTATTTAATTTCAATAACTTGAAACACCTCTTGGTATTGCTAAATCTAAAAATTTCCTTTGCTCTATCATCTAATTTATAGACCATTAAATTACCTCTTGGAAACACATCAATGGACAATGGAAGCAGTCTTTAATTATAGTGTTCTGGTTTTCAGTCTGTTTTTATTTATGGAATCCTAACATGTACATTGTGAGATGTTGAACCCCAGACCTCTTTCCACCCCCCAATGCAGTATGATAAGTTATCATCTTCTGCATTTAGTAAAATAATTAAGATTGATAAGAATTATAATGTAACTTATTGTAAAACTATTGAAAAATCCCATCAAGTATAAATGTCTTGAGAAATAGAAGATATTCACAGAAGATGCACATTGGTGTTATACATTAATTCACCCAAAATGTATGTATTGATAAAGTTGAATTGATAAAGTTGGATCTTGTGAAATGGGAAAACTCCATAAAAGTCCACAAGATTCCAGCTTAGTAGATAAATCATTTAAATCATCTCCATAAACCTCTAGATATATAATAGTTTTCATGTTAAGAGATGCAGATGTGTAATTTAGTGTGTTTCCAAAAAAAAAAAAAACTGGCCTTCAGATCTAATGGTTTCTCGGCCGGCAGCACATAATCAACCAGAGACTAAACCGTGAACAATGAGAGGGTGAACACTGACCGAGAAATGGGAAACTTTCTTAATATAACGGAACTGTGATTTTTATTTTTAAAGTTTTAATGCTATTAATATCCCATTATGGGAAACAAAAGCTGTGCAGAAAAAATATAAAATAGTACTTTTTCCTAAATATTATTTAACCCATTCAGTGCCACAGGGGAGAAGACTGAGATGTCAGTATGAGCTCTGCCACTAAAAGGGTTAAAATTTTAAGTTTATTGAATGACAACAATTTTTAAGAGTGTGAGCTTCATGCCGAGGCAAGGATAGTAGGTATTTTTTAAAAAAAATGCATGTATAAATTGTTGATTGCTTACAATTTCCTGCTATAATTGCAAAAGGAGAACAGTAGATTATTTGGGGAGGGGAAATATTTTTTAGTTATTATTTTCTTGGTTATTTTGTTTGAATTTATTTTTATTTGGTTTAACTGCAGATTGGTGAGCAGTAAAACTGCCAAGCAAACTTATGGATGTAAAGAGAATTACTGCATGTGTGGACAGATTACCAAGCCTCATTTTAATGAGGAGTGTACAAAGTTTTAATACATTTTGTAAATAAAACCGGAAAGAAAAGATTGTCTTTTTAACTGGCTGTTGTATATTTGCTGCTCAATCAGTAGTTTTTTCAGTACATTTTGTTATTTACCTGTGCCATCTCACTCTTTTATTCCCGCTCTCTTTCACCTGTACTTACCCCCCATGTTTCTTCATGTTTTCCTTTTCTTCCTCAAACACTCACTCCCTTCTCCAAGGGTCTCTTTCTTCACTTGGCTGATGGATAATGTGGAATGAGCAAAGGGTATGATGAGGAAATATGCATTAACATAAACATGAAACAAGAGCAATATGGTAATGGGATAAAGTAAATGGCAAGCAACAGAGAAAACAAAATCAAAACTAAGCAGAAAGTTAAAGAGGAAGAAAAACAACGTTGTTGCTGTGTGACGTGAAAGGATGTCTAAAGATGTCTAAAGTTGAGTAAATGATACTTTGGCAAATGCGCAACATGAAATCTCCAGGTTGTCCCTAATTCCAGCATCTCTACAATAGAGCTATAGTTGAGTCAGTGGTGATGTAACGTAGAATGATATAAAGAAAATACATTGATTTTGATGACAGATAAGAACCATTAGGCACATCTAGACTGACCATTCTATCTACATAAATATTTTGCTTAAGTGGAGACAGAATAGGTTTAATTGAAACAGCTTTTCTGCTGTAAAGTTCATGAAAAAATACCACCTAAACCTGAATTGTCTTTATAGACCATTTGAAAACACAATAAAACCAGTAATCAAGTATCATCCACCAGCTGAACACTTCCCCATAAATGACACGTCTGCAAACTTCCCAGAGGGTCTAACAACACTGTTGAGATGCTTTAATAAGGCAAAGGTGTTTTACTGCTTGCCCCAATGATTCAATGATTCCCAATGAGTACCATGAGCAAGTTTGAATAGTTCAGAATGGGGCTAAGGTAGAAAGAGGGCAAGTCAGTTATGTGGCTAAACAGAAATAGGATAACTGGACCAGCTGTATTAGTGGGATCTCTATAATTTCTTCCCCTCACTTCTATTTAATTGCTGCATCAACAGTGAATGTGTAACTGCCCAAAGAATGCATGTCAGTGACCAATGACATAACTGTGTGTCAAAGTTTTCCGTCAATGAAATAAGAGATACTTATATTGTAATACTAAAACAGCTCATAAATTGTGCATATACATGTTATATTTACAAACCTAAAATGAAAAGTTGTGGTTCTGATTCATTTGTAAGCCTAACTGAACTGCTGACAAACAAAATGGAATAATGTTCATTATACAAAGAAAAAAGAAAGAGAAGGGCACATAACTCCTTATGCTTATTTCCGAGCTATGTGTGAAGTTACTTATACCCTTCTGTTCATATAGTTGATACATTTGTCAGGGTGCCCCCTTTTCTTCCTGGTTTTACAGCCACAGAGTACTCTCTTAAAAATGCTGTTCATTTTTCTTCTCTACTTTTTTCTTTCCGCCCAGAACCAGTTGTCTGTATCTGCCCTTATATCTCTTTTATTCTTACTAATTTTTAGTTCGTATTTCCTGCAGTATGATTGGATTATCTCCCACTTCTCTATATCAAAAACTATATACACAGCAGATTAGTTGGGGAAAATTAATTGTCCATTTCAGTCCCTAAAACTAAAACGCCATAAACTAAAACGCTGAGATAATGTAAACATATGGACCTCTTATTAAATGGAAGCAGAAAAAAATCTTAATTGTGATGTAGTTTCTATTTCAAAATAAGTACTTTTGCAATTGAATGTTATTAAAAAAACTAAGGAGTGGACTTGCTGTCTAAAGGTTAAAATAATTCCCTCAGATTGCACAGATCTCATATACTCCTTTCAAAATCTTAGAATCAAATATAATCTCCCAATACAGATACTTACGTATGTGTCAACATATGAACATATTGGCTCGATATGCAAAACAATAAAGTGCTTCCTTCTCACATCGCATTTTCGTAAAAAGGTGAGCATTTTGAGTACATTTACTCACAGTGGACAAAGTCACAGTAGGTCCCTGTCATGAAGAAGATTGAGCTGGACAGTTAGATTCTCTGATGAGCTCTACCCTGCCTGCATTGGATAGTACAGCTATGAGTCTGTAAGGCTAAGATCCATCTCAACAGATGACCATTATCCTTGGCAATCCAATTCTTACATTTGGGGGTCCACTGTACCAGCAGGGACATCTTCTTTCTAGTGAGGTATTTCAGTGCCTTCTCCAGGTTAATGTAATGTGGAAAATAATGTGGATGTACCCAGAAATGCCAAAACCTGCTTCTCAGTCACTCGGGTGAGCCACTGCTCTATCAAGGCTATCTTGACTGGCTCGGGCCTGACCCTCCTGCTTCCTACTCTGTACCCTAGGTACTATACCCTAGCAAACAGGCACTTGTCAGGGCAAATGCTCAACCCTGCTTGCAGGATCTGACCCAGAACCATGACCAGGTGGTACACATGTTCCTGCCATTTATTGCTGAATACAGCAATATCATCCAGGTATGCATGGGCGAACTCCAAGCAACCCCTGCAGTAGGTGATCAACAAGCCATTGAACATGGAAGTGCATTCTTCAAATGCATAGCCGTAAACTACCTTAGCCCAAAATGGGTGTTGAATGCCAACTTCTTAATCTTAGTGAAGGGTGTCTGCCAGCAGCCCTTAGATAAGAACAGTGCCCCTCCTATCCTATCTAGAAGTAAATGTAGTGTGGGCATAGGGTAAGCATCAGTAGTCATCGTAATTTAGCCACCTATAGTCCACACAAAACCAGTTGGCCCCATCCTTCTCACAAACCAACCCCACAGGGGATGCCCAAAGACTACTGTGTAGTGTGGCTAGAAGACCCCTAACTCTAATATGTCATCTAGCTCCCTCCTTTTACTCCCTTTCACAGTCTTAAGGACTTTACAGAATCCCCTACTGCTAAGCATATTACTTGGGGATTCTGACTCTGGTATGGCTTTAGCATATTCACATGGATTGCCTTCTGAATCCGCAGTTACTCATCCAGGGCTACCACATAGGTGGTGTCAGTTTGTTTCAAGATGATTTGAAAGGGACCCTCCCAAATCACATGGAGCATGTTCTGTGGATTGGGTACCAACATTAATAATACCTGCTCGGCTTACTTAGTCTGGGCTTTCTGACCATGCCAGCTCTTCTGCTTTCCTTTGACTGCAAGCAGATGTTCCTTGGCTAGCCTGTCTCTGAGCCACAGCACATATGGAACTATGGGGAGTTTCTTCCTCCGGTGGTCCCATTCCCAAAACTCTAGTAACAGGTCACATGAAGCTCTCTATCTCTGTCCATACACCATTTCTAGAGGGGAAGAAGTCCCATATACTCTGGAGGGATCTCTGTGTAGACCAAAAATAGACATAGAAGCAACTTTTCTCTGGTCAGCAAACCTGCCATTGAACCTCTCAAAAAGCCATTGGTCTGGAGATGATAGGGGTGCACCTCAGCTGGGCCGATCCACACCTGCCACAAGTGCTGGGTCAGCTCAGTCAAACTGGGTACACTAATATGACAACATTTCACTAAGGACCCAAACCTGAGTGAGAAGGCCACTAAGGCATCAGCCACCATTGCTGCCTTAATGTGTCCAAGAGCTGCATCCTCCCCCTTGGGTGTCATAATTCACCAGCATGAGGATGTATCTCTTTCCCAAAATACTAGGATTGACAAGGGGTACCAATGACATCTACATCCTCTTGAAAACACAATAAAACCAGTAATCAAGTATCATCCACCAGCTGAACACTTCCCCATAAATGACACGTCTGCAAACTTCCCAGAGGGTCTAACAACACTGTTGAGATGCTTTAATAAGGCAAAGGTGTTTTACTGCTTGCCCCAATGATTCAATGATTCCCAATGAGTACCATGAGCAAGTTTGAATAGTTCAGAATGGGGCTAAAGTAGAAAGAGGGCAAGTCAGTTATGTGGCTAAACAGAAATAGGATAACTGGACCAGCTGTATTAGTGGGATCTCTATAATTTCTTCCCCTCACTTCTATTTAATTGCTGCATCAACAGTGAATGTGTAACTGCCCAAAGAATGCATGTCAGTGACCAATGACATAACTGTGTGTCAAAGTTTTCCGTCAATGAAATAAGAGATACTTATATTGTAATACTAAAACAGCTCATAAATTGTGCATATACATGTTATATTTACAAACCTAAAATGAAAAGTTGTGGTTCTGATTCATTTGTAAGCCTAACTGAACTGCTGACAAACAAAATGGAATAATGTTCATTATACAAAGAAAAAAGAAAGAGAAGGGCACATAACTCCTTATGCTTATTTCCGAGCTATGTGTGAAGTTACTTATACCCTTCTGTTCATATAGTTGATACATTTGTCAGGGTGCCCCCTTTTCTTCCTGGTTTTACAGCCACAGAGTACTCTCTTAAAAATGCTGTTCATTTTTCTTCTCTACTTTTTTCTTTCCGCCCAGAACCAGTTGTCTGTATCTGCCCTTATATCTCTTTTATTCTTACTAATTTTTAGTTCGTATTTCCTGCAGTATGATTGGATTATCTCCCACTTCTCTATATCAAAAACTATATACACAGCAGATTAGTTGGGGAAAATTAATTGTCCATTTCAGTCCCTAAAACTAAAACGCCATAAACTAAAACGCTGAGATAATGTAAACATATGGACCTCTTATTAAATGGAAGCAGAAAAAAATCTTAATTGTGATGTAGTTTCTATTTCAAAATAAGTACTTTTGCAATTGAATGTTATTAAAAAAACTAAGGAGTAGACTTGCTGTCTAAAGGTTAAAATAATTCCCTCAGATTGCACAGATCTCATATACTCCTTTCAAAATCTTAGAATCAAATATAATCTCCCAATACAGATACTTACGTATGCGTCAACATATGAACATATTGACTCGATATGCAAAACAATAAAGTGCTTCCTTCTCACATCGCATTTTCGTAAAAAGGTGAGCATTTTGAGTACATTTACTCACAGTGGACAAAGTCACAGTAGGTCCCTGTCATGAAGAAGATTGAGCTGGACAGTTAGATTCTCTGATGAGCTCTACCCTGCCTGTATTGGATAGTACAGCTATGAGTCTGTAAGGCTAAGATCCATCTCAACAGATGACCATTATCCTTGGCAATCCAATTCTTACATTTGGGGGTCCACTGTACCAGCAGGGACATCTTCTTTCTAGTGAGGTATTTCAGTGCCTTCTCCAGGTTAATGTAATGTGGAAAATAATGTGGATGTACCCAGAAATGCCAAAACCTGCTTCTCAGTCACTCGGGTGAGCCACTGCTCTATCAAGGCTATCTTGACTGGCTCGGGCCTGACCCTCCTGCTTCCTACTCTGTACCCTAGGTACTACACCCTAGCAAACAGGCACTTGTCAGGGCAAATGCTCAACCCTGCTTGCAGGATCTGACCCAGAACCATGACCAGGTGGTACACATGTTCCTGCCATTTATTGCTGAATACAGCAATATCATCCAGGTATGCATGGGCGAACTCCAAGCAACCCCTGCAGTAGGTGATCAACAAGCCATTGAACATGGAAGGGCATTCTTCAAATGCATAGCCGTAAACTACCTTAGCCCAAAATGGGTGTTGAATGCCAACTTCTTAATCTTAGTGAAGGGTGTCTGCCAGCAGCCCTTAGATAAGAACAGTGCCCCTCCTATCCTATCTAGAAGTAAATGTAGTGTGGGCATAGGGTAAGCATCAGTAGTCATCGTAATTTAGCCACCTATAGTCCACACAAAACCAGTTGGCCCCATCCTTCTCACAAACCAACCCCACAGGGGATGCCCAAAGACTACTGTGTAGTGTGGCTAGAAGACCCCTAACTCTAATATGTCATCTAGCTCCCTCCTTATACTCCCTTTCACAGTCTTAAGGACTTTACAGAATCCCCTACTGCTAAGCATATTACTTGGGGATTCTGACTCTGGTATGGCTTTAGCATATTCACATGGATTGCCTTCTGAATCCGCAGTTACTCATCCAGGGCTACCACATAGGTGGTGTCAGTTTGTTTCAAGATGATTTGAAAGGGACCCTCCCAAATCACATGGAGCATGTTCTGTGGATTGGGTACCAACATTAATAATACCTGCTCGGCTTACTTAGTCTGGGCTTTCTGACCATGCCAGCTCTTCTGCTTTCCTTTGACTGCAAGCAGATGTTCCTTGGCTAGCCTGTCTCTGAGCCACAGCACATATGGAACTATGGGGAGTTTCTTCCTCCGGTGGTCCCATTCCCAAAACTCTAGTAACAGGTCACATGAAGCTCTCTATCTCTGTCCATACACCATTTCTAGAGGAGAAGAAGTCCCATATACTCTGGAGGGATCTCTGTGTAGACCAAAAATAGACATAGAAGCAACTTTTCTCTGGTCAGCAAACCTGCCATTGAACCTCTCAAAAAGCCATTGGTCTGGAGATGATAGGGGTGCACCTCAGCTGGGCCGATCCACACCTGCCACAAGTGCTGAGTCAGCTCAGTCAAACTGGGTACACTAATATGACAACATTTCACTAAGGACCCAAACCTGAGTGAGAAGGCCACTAAGGCATCAGCCACCATTGCTGCCTTAATGTGTCCAAGAGCTGCATCCTCCCCCTTGGGTGTCATAATTCACCAGCATGAGGATGTATCTCTTTCCCAAAATACTAGGATTGACAAGGGGTACCAATGACATCTACATCCTCTTGGTGGAAGGGAATATTTCTAATGGGCATGGCCAGCAGGGGAGCCAGAGGCACTGGCCCACACAAGCACCAAATCGATGACACATGAGGTTTGTCACATGAGGCACACAAACTAGTGGCATCTCGTGGTACCCTGCTAAGTGGATCTAATGGGCAATAGCTAGCAGGCTTCTCAACACTGCTTAGGTATGATCAACTCTCATAGCACCTTCCAAAACTGCTCATCCCTCTGTTGTACAGAGTGCAAATTAGTCACCCTTTACAGCAGGTCACCCTCAAAAATTTACCTATCCCTCTCGGGTTCCATCACCCCTCTCAGTGCCCTAGCCCTGACCCCCTCTAAAGCATTATGCTGCTTCACCACCCGCTTATATGCAGTCAGGGCAGCCCATGGCCCTAACCTTTACCCAATTACCACTGGTGGCAACTGGACAGGGGTCAAACATATTGCTCTTCGGGCCTGGTTCCACTTTTTGAGCATTCAAATGGGATCAGCCACAATTTACCCACAAACAGCACAAGGTGAGCGACAGACCAGCAGAATGGAGTACACTGAATGGGAGAGGCACTCTCACTTCTCTCTCAGGTGTCTCTGTACTGGAGAGCCAGACAATCACCCTTATCTGCAGTGGTGGATGTTTTTTATTGGATCCAGGCTGTCATGGCTGGAGGGTAAAGCTGGAACAATTGCTCCAGTACAACAACCTGGACTGTCTCCTGAATGGACTGGACATGGTGCCCCTTCACCAACCCTAGCAGTGCTTCCACACCAACTCCCCATATGAGTGTCTGGCACCCTGGACCTATTCCCTTCCTGGAATTGTAATATTTAGGGGTCACATGGTATTGGGCTTGATTAGTGGTAGTAACGTCTCTGATTTTGCCCTTGATAGCAATGATCCCACTGCTGCCACCAGTTTGTCACGAGGAGAGACCAGCTGGACTGGCCACTGAATGGATCCAATTGGTTTGGTCCTTTCCTCTGTGAGTATTTATGTATCATGCTAGTGATTCCACTAGATGGAGGCTTGCTACAGGATCAGTAGAGAATGAGAATGCAGTTCTGGAACTTAGATGCATGATTACCTGGTAGCTGGGCTGGAACAAGTGGTTACAAAGTTCTTTATTTGTCCCCTTGTATATTTTCAAAAGGGATGATGCCCTTTATTGAAACACACAGGAACATATATTCATGGGAGAACAAAGAGGTCCTGGTAATTCAATAAGTAACAAAAGGTAATATAATTAGGATAAGCTAACCTAATCACTCCGTAGGATTCATCATAGTGTCAGTTTCACAATGGGCATTGTAGACCTCTCCTTGCAATCCATAATTGAACCACAATTATGAATTACAAAACTACATATAAAAAAATAACATGCTGTTAGCCACATAATGCCCAAAACACACAGAGTTATTTACTGGGAATGAGGGTCTCCAAGGGGAACCATGGTTGTGACAAGGGTAGCTTTGGGCTGGGAACAAAGCTTAAGGTGTCATGCTCATCTTCTGTGGTCCTAGCAAATGCATTCTCTTAGAGAAGACTGGGCTAGGCTCCTTTGGCGAAGAAGGAAAAGCAGGTTCTTTATTACAGCATCTCCCCCCATCAAGGCTGTCATCCTAACTTTCTAGTTCTTCTTCTTTTAGTCAAATATAACCCCTAAGACAATGACATTAAACACCCACCAGGCAAACAAATATTTTATTAATGATAGCAAAAAGAAAGCACAATACACTACAGTGGACAAACTCCTTATCTCTTAACAGGCTATACTCCAGCTACTGATTGTAGGTGGATCAAATGTTATACTAGGGTCTGATAACATGGCTAAGAGCTTTTTAGATAAAGTGACTTTTTCCAAATGATACTAGTTTAACAACCTACATGTATCTGCATCTACTTCAATACAGTGCATAGGTGACTATTGCAAAACCATGGGCATCATACCCCAGCTCTTGAAACTGGCTCATGCAAAAAAAACTAAACACAAGCTACACAGGAGAGGATTGGAGTTACCAGAATGAGACAAAAGGGCAACACTTTAATTCAATTAATGTTATTATTATTATATTGAAAATAATACAATATAGATATATTTTCTGAAAAAGACTAGATTATATATAGAAGACTACCTTAAGTGCTCTTGATGAGTTTCTGAACTCACCGTTATATATCCTAATGATGGAACTGGTCTGCTCATCTTCAAGACTAACTTCAGTGGGATACTGCTATATTTAACCATGCTTACAAAAAAATGATTTCGAAATGTATTCTCCATTTACATCTACGTACTTTTTTATGCGCAGCCATGCATAACTTTAACATTGATGGGTGCATATACCTATTGGAGAATCTATGTACGTAATGTTCCCATTTATTGGCAGTATACTGTATTGTGCAGTTGTAATTCCATTTCTAGATCAGAAACAAAAACATCCTAGAGGAAACATCTAACAATTTAGTGCAACAGAAAATAAACTAATTTCGACTTGTTCAATGTATTTAAACACATTTCAGGTTATTTTGTACAATAGTATCCTGTTATGCACTGCATCAAAAATATTTGCACAATCTAAATAGACCACACATATTACATTGCCAAGCACCATGTGAGAAAACAAATTAAATTTGCTTGCCAAGAAACAACCTTGTTAAATAATTGTTTGTTTCCATTTATAATCTTTGATATACATGAAAAGATTATTGAATATTATCCATTTGTTTTAATAGACAAACATCATCTGCAAATGATGCAAAGAAAAAAAAACTAAATTTCTAGGGACCAAGCAAAGTCCAAATGCAGCATTTTCCTGTGGTCCTTTGGTGTATCTAAAGTAAACAAGATCAAATGTATTGCAGAGAACATGCATATTTATGCATTTTTTTATTTAAAAAGCTCATGTTTTATACATTACCATATTTACTGCATGAAAATTAAGTAGGCTAATTTTATAAAATTGCATTAATGTGAAACAGGAATGGGATGGTTTTCTCATCTGTCCTGTTACCGGAAATAGATGGGCAGAGGACTTGTGAATCTCTGGACTGCAACAACCCATTTAAAGATAAACATACACTTATTTGTCAAGTATGTATCAATATAACAATTTTAGCACCCATGTAAGCCATAGGCATATAAATTATCATATTCTAGTGCTGGTTGCTTAAAATGAGGCTATTGTTTAAACTAGATACTCTTCCTAAAACCAACAAATAAATGCAGGAGGCAAAATTAGCTCCTAAAACTTAATTTTATTATTTAATACTGGTTAAAAAGTATATAAATGCAATCAATTAAAACACCTAAAAATAGGGGAGGAACAATATCCTCCCAGTGTAGTTATTACAATATCTCACTGATAGATACAAAATGACACTAAGCAATGTCCAAGTGTAATAAATATTTAGAAATATTTCTCAGTTTTTTGTTTCTATATATCTACATTTAAATACCAGCAGAGTGGCTCTGAAACAATGTAGTTATCCCACACTTATGTTTTTATAAATTCAGGATAAAAATACTAATCTCTCAGGATCTTCAAAACGATACATTTTCATGTAATATTAAGATACATATGTCTCTGTGGATATCTTGATACAGATAGGATACCAATTACGCAACATAGGATAATGCAGCACCTCCTGCAACCCAGCAGTATCCTACTCTGTACTCTGAACTGACATTGGATCACTGCTTCCGCTGTCAGTCAGTGCCATGGATCACAATCCCCCATAAACTTATACCACTCTCCTTGCCTTCATGTTGCCGCAGGAGCACACAGGATTAAGGTAGGCAGTAAAGGAATCGGGTGCCTTTGACGAATTAACACGCTGGTCCGGCAAATTGGTTAATCAGGCAAGCTCCTGGAACAGAGCATGCTGGATTTTCAGTGTCCTGCCTGTATTAAAAACCTAATCTATTCAATGTACTGTAAATAGTTTCCACTTGGATTCAATCGATTAATGGGAATATTATAAATATATAACATATTGGGATAAGATAATCTCGTGAACACAATTTTATTAATTTAAGGTAACAAAGGCAAATTTAAAAACAATGAAAAATCCCGGATTGGAACATAAATACTTAAAAATAGGCTGATTTTGTAAGATCTATTACCACCTGATGTTTCTTTGAGTCTGTTAATAGAGGGGTAATTGTCTTCTCACACCACAGTACTTATGTGTGTTAATAAAATACGGCTATCCAGCCACATGCCTTTGTAATAAAATCAAAATAGGAAAAACGCAGTGACAACTACGCAGACGTATTGGTGAACACATCTATTCCATCATGAAAGAGCTAGATACGCCAATAGCACGCCACGTAAAACTTTTTCATAGTGGAAGAAGTGAGGTTTTTACCTTCACAGTGCTTGAAAGGGTGCATCCAGGTCCTAGACAGTGGGACCTAGATAAAAAAAACTTCTCCAACATGAAGCCAGATGGATTTACAGGCTAAAAGCACTGACCCCCAAGGGATTAAATGAGGGGTTCACTTTCTCGCCCTTCATTTAAGTATGAAACACTGGTTTATAGAGTAGGAATACACTTCTAAATGATGGGCTTATACACTATATATAAAAATTCTACACACCCCTGTTAAAATGTTAGGTTTCTGTGCTGTAAAAAAAATGAGACAAAGATAAATCATTTCAGAACTTTTTCCACCTTTAATGTGATCTATAAACTGTACAACTCAATTGAAAAACAAACTGAAATCTTTTAGGTAGAGGGAAGAAAAAATATAAAAATAAAATAATATGGTTGCATAAGTATGCACACCCTTAAACTAATACTTTGTTGAAGCACCTTTTGATTTTATTACAACACTCAGTCTTTTTGGGTATGAGTCTATCAGCATGGCACATTTTGACTTGGCAAGATTTGCCCACTCTTCTTGGCAAAAACACTCCAAATCTGTCAGATTGCGAGGGCATCTCCTGTGCACAGCCCTCTTCAGATCACCCCACAGATTTTCAATCGGATTCAGGTCTGGGCTCTGGCTGGGCCATTCCAAAACTTTAATCTTCTTCTGGTGAAGCCATTCCTTTGATTTGGATATATGCTTTGGGTCGTTGTCATGCTAAAAGATGAAGTTCCTCTTCATGTTCAGCTTTCTAGCAGAAGCCTGAAGGTTTTGTGCCAATATTAACTGGTATTTGGAACTGTAATTCCTTCTATCTTAACTAAGGCTCCAGTTCCAGCTGAAGAAAAACAGTCCCAGAGCATGATGCTGCCACCACCATGCTTCACTGTGGGTATGGTGTTCTTTTGGTGATGTGCAGTGTTGTTTTTGCGCCAAACATATCTTTTGGAATTATGGCCAAAAAGTTCAACCTTGGTTTAATCAGACCATTTTCCCACATGCTTCAGATGTGTTTTTGCAAAATGTAGCCTGGCTTGGATGTTTTTCTTTGTAAGAAAAAGCTTTTGTCTTGCCACTGTACCGCATAGCCCAGACATATGAATAATATGGGAGATTGTTGTCAGATGTACCACACAGCCAGTACTTGCCAGATATTCCTGCAGCTACTTTAATGTTGCTGTAGGCCTCTTGGTAGCCTCCCAGACCAGTTTTCTTCTCGTCTTTTCATCAATTTTGGAGGGAGCTCCAGTTCTTGGTAATGTCACTGTTGTGCCATATTTTCTCCACTTGATGATGACTGTCTTCACTGTGTTCCATGGTATATCTAATGCCTCGGAAATTCTATTGTACCCTTCTCCTGACTGATACCTTTTAACAATGAGATCCCTCTGATGCTTTGGAAGCTCTCTGTGAACCATGGCTTTTGCTGTTGGATGCGACTAAGGAAATTTCAGGAAAGACCAACTAGAGCAGCTGAACTTTATTTGGGGTTAATCAGAGGCACTTTAAATGATGGCAGGTGTATGCTGACCCCTATTTAACACGATTTGGAATGTGATTGCTTAATTCTGAACACAGCTACATCCCCAGTTATAAGAGGGTGTGCAGACTTGTGCAACCACATTATTTTTCTTTTTTTTTTCTTCCCTCCACCTAAAAGAATTCAGTTTGTTTTTCAATTGAGTTGTACAGTTTATAGGTCACATTAAAGGTGGAAAAAGTTCTGAAATGATTTATCTTTGTCTCATTTTTTTACAGCACAAAAACCTGACATTTTAACAGGGGCGTGTAGACTTTTTATATCCACTGTATATATATATATATATACCTATTATAGAATCACATATTATATTTGTAAGAAATAGTGGTTCCTCCCTTTTTACCTAGGATGAGAATTAACAACTATTTACTAGCATAACTAGGGACTAGGATGAGGCCTTTTTCCCCTATATATTTATACAATTAGTCACATTTTATTTTATTCTTTAATTTAGAGGAATGGGCCATTCCCTTGCTCACATATTGCAACCAGTATTCCTTCTATATTGAGTATAAGGAATTATCTTCACTTCAACAGCACCCCCATGGAGATCTATTGTCTTTGGGATGGATTAATAGCACGTTTGCGCCCCCTTCTCTTAGGCGACTAGGATCACTCAGCTATTTATGGTAAACAATATGAGTATTTTATTCACATTATATAATATTACCTTTAACCCATAGTTCATTGTCTTCAATAAAGTATTATATTTGGAGGATATCCATCTGTCACTTATAATCACAGCACTTTTTTCACATATTAAGCACAATATGATTAGTTTAATACATATATATAAAATGCCTCTCATTTTCAGGAAAGATTCTTAAAATGTCAGCAAGTTTCCCCAATTGAGATTACTAAGGACCTCGTCCGCCTTTGTTTAGGACTTTTTTGTCCCCATTCTGGAGTCAGTAGCATATTACCATATGTAGGCTCTAATATAAAACAATATGATAAATCAGTTATATGAAATCCAAGCGTGGATTTCATTCTATATATAACGTCATTATTCTCCTTTATTTTAGGTGGCAATTAGGAGCAAAGATAACTCCATATATATTTGTGTTGGTTTTTGCTTTCCATTGCAAAGAAATTGCCTTTTTGATAGGCTTCTTTCCATCCTGTAAGAATAAAAACAAATTGCCTCTCTGATAAGCTTTTTTTTAATTCTGTAAGAATCACAACACCATCAGGGAATCACTGATGGCGCTGTTAGACATTACTGCGCATGTCCGGATTACATTATGCAGTTGCTGTGGTTACGGCAAGCTTTATAAGGGGTCCAGACGGCCTGTGAAGCTTTACCTTTGACAAAGACGTCTAATGACGTTGAAACGCGTTGGCATGCCCTGACGCTAAGGCGTCTCATTTCACAACAGTACTGTGTGTTTTTGTATAGAGGATGTGTGCTTACCCTCCCTGTCCTTATCCATATGTCTGAATGCTGGATAACTGCATGAGTGATTTTTACTCCAATTAGACAGACTTTTAAGAGACTAAATCTCTTATTATAGAGTAGACCGTTGATACGATTTTTCTCTCTGTTCCTCTAAAGAAAATGAGCACATTTCTAAATTCCCCTGAAAAAAGAGGGTGATCATTATTTAGGAGCTCAGATACTAGGGGACAAACCTGGAAAATACAGAAATATATTTATCAAGGGAATCATCTGACTAAGAAACAGATATTTTGCACACTGAGAGTCTCCATTTTGGAACCGGATATATAGGGTATAAAAAGAGAGATGGTAGATATCATTAGTCCCCATGAATGGGATTTAATGTGGTTCAGTCCCTTTAGCTATAGGGAGTTCATATCCTCATGCAGATAATTGTATGGCATTTAAAGCTTAGGAATTAAGTAATTCAAGATTTATGGATCCTGCATGAGATTATAAGACTAGGTAAATAAGGACATCATTTACAGAGCTGGATAGCCATATTTTATTAACACACATAAGTACTGTGGTGTGAGAGGACAATTACCCCTCTATTAAGAGACTCAAAGAAACATCAGGTGGAAATAGATCTCACAAAATCAGCCTATTTTTAAGTATTTATGTTCTAATCCAGGATTTTTTATTGTTTTTAAATTTGCCGTTGTTACCTTAAATTAATAAAATTGTGTTCACGTGATTATCTTATCCCAATTTGTTATATATTTATGAGGTCAATTTTGGTAGAAAATACCTTGGGAAACTAGCATTCCTTAATTACTGAGTTTAATGGGAATATTAGTTCAAAAGCATAACAGTACCGATAAACTGCAAAAATGAAAGTGTCAAGATAACTGGAAGTTGCATCTCATGCAGGGAGACCTCTACAGCCTTATTAAATTGCAATTCGGCAAATTCTAAAACGCTCTACATAAGCACATAGCATATTTTTTTACAAAAAGTTTTTAGTTAGTGAACTTCTATCCAAAAGCAAGGTTTTCACTAACTAAAAACTTCTATAAAAAAATATGCTATGTGCTTATGTAGAGCATTTTAGAATTTGCCGAATTGCAATTTAATAAGGCTGCTAATTCGGGAGTTACATACTGTTTTAGGATTACCCATTTTCCCTAGGTCCCCACTTTTCCCTTCTACCAACAGGATAATTTTTTCAAAAGATCTCAAACAGATTTTCTGTGCTAACTTCTAAGTACTGGCTACACTAAGGCCCTCATTTAATTGCAGTTTGGCCAATTGAATAGGGCTTTAAATAAGCACATAACATATTTTTTTGAAAGAAGTTTTTAGTTAGTAAGCATCTATCCAAAAGCAAGATTTAAACAATGCCCTGCGATCGCTACATCTTTATCATCATATCAGATATGGCAGATATTGATGGAGTAAAAATAAAATTCCTAATCATGATATTGTTTCAATACTAATAAATCAACTTGTTAAAATGAATCAATGGCATTATTAGAAGTATTAATATATGTAAATAGATAGAGGTCTAAAAAATAACTGGGGTAACCCTATGAAGATAAATAAATGTAGTACATGGTCAAGTCTATCTCCCTAAAAACTCTGATATATTTTTAATAATTTGAATAATTATAACCTCAAATTATTGTGTGATCCATATCAGGAGAATATGTATGGTCCAACTGTTGGACCATACATATTCTCCTGATATGGCTCACGCAATAATTTGAGGTTATAATTATTCACATTGTTAAAAATATATCAGAGTGCCATACATATTCTCCTGATATGGCTCACACAATAATTTGAGGTTATAATTATTCACATTGATAAAAATATATCAGAGGACCATACATATTCTCCTGATATGGCTCACATAATAATTTGAGGTTATAATTATTCACATTGATAAAAATATATCAGAGGACCATACATATTCTCCTGATATGGCTCACGCAATAATTTGAGGTTATAATTATTCACATTGTTAAAAATATATCAGAGGACCATACATATTCTCCTGATATGGCTCACGCAATAATTTGAGGTTATAATTATTCACATTGTTAAAAATATATCAGAGTGCCATACATATTCTCCTGATATGGCTCACACAATAATTTGAGGTTATAATTATTCACATTGATAAAAATATATCAGAGGACCATACATATTCTCCTGATATGGCTCACACAATAATTTGAGGTCATAATTATTCACATTATCACCTATAATAGTTGTCAAACTACGAGACTTCGTCACACTTTGCATGGTGCGTACGAGTTAGGCAATGAGTGCCAAAGGCGCTCATCGCTTACGAGCCTTGCAACGG
This sequence comes from Discoglossus pictus, assembly GCA_027410445.1. Lineage (NCBI taxonomy): Eukaryota > Metazoa > Chordata > Amphibia > Anura > Alytidae > Discoglossus > Discoglossus pictus. The sequence goes on from CM050168.1 coordinate 123,088,264, forward strand.
GAGTCGAGCCATTAAAGCTTAGCACTTAGGCGATGAGCGTCGAAAGCGCTCATCGCTGCAAGCCTCGAGAAGCGAGGCGAGCCATTAACGCATAGCACTTAGGCGACGAGCGTAGCGAGGTGAGATGTGAAGTCACTAAAACTCTCAGCACAAAGGTGAGGAGGCAATGAAACACGCGGGACTTAGCCACCAAACACTTACTAAACGCGGGATCGCCTTACCTTGCAAGCAGTTGACAAACGCAAGACTTAAAAGTTACGAGATGCAGGACTTTGAAAAAAAAACACACAGCACGGGGGAACAGCCAGGACGTCTGGGAGTGAGGTGGAACGTGAATTTGAGGCGATTTTCATGCGTTTCGCTACTTGAAAATCGCCTCAGCGTTAAAAAATATGGCCGACGAAAAAAATGAAAACAATGCTACACGACCCCGGACCGTGCAAAACACTGCCACATGCGTAGCACTTTACACAGGAGCATACAAACTACAAAATACACTATTACAAAAGACAGAAAATGCTCACGATCCACGTAACACATTAATAACATTACAAATCTACACTGCCGCTTTACACAACTAAACCAACGGCTTTCCCTCACGCACGCAGCCTATTAATAATGCACAGTTGGGACATTCATTACACCAACACTCAAACTGTACATTGTATGCTGCTGGAAAATACAAACAGATTGTTAGCTGTTCAGGCTATTGATTGCTGGATATATTAATTACAAATAGGTAAAGTATATTAATTTATTCAAGAAATAATTCATTCATTAATAGTTAACTCAATATAGGTAAATATAAATCTCTCTTTATCATGACTGATGAAGGTGCTCAGAGGAGCAAAAGTACACGACAGAAGGCGCTCAGCACAAGGCTCGCAATAAGCGCTGAAGGTCCTCAGAGTACAAAAAGCTTTACATTGTGTGTAAAACAGCATTCCCATGCCTTCAAATTTTATTGCCCCATCATTTTTGATGGGCAAGTTGCTAGTTAAAAATATGTCAGAGTTTTTGGACTCTACTGTTTAGGGTAGAATTGCCTGCTATTTCAGGTTAGTTTGTTCTCTGATTAAAGTCCTCTAATGTTGTCTTTACTCCTCCATTGAAGCATCAGCGAAATGTGCATCAGGCAGGTTGTTTAACAAGACGGCATATGCGCCAGGTCAATCGAACACCAGAAAAACTTGCACTCCCTTTGCCCCACAAGAAATGTAAGTTCGGCTTTCCAGAAATGTAAACACACTGCTCAATCACACTGCTACCGCCATATCCATGGTATCAAATTTATTTTGTCTAATTACAAACAAGCTTTATGAGTTTATGCTTGCATAAATATTCACTCAGTCAGATTCAAAGCTTTCAAACATATATTTTTGTTCATTGTACATGTGATGCCCAGACGGACCTCTGGACTGGGACTGTCAAAATGTTATAGACCCCTGGATTGGCAATAGTTACTATGTGCGTGTTTGTTATACATAGGGCAGTGTGTGGGTTGGCAATAGCTACTATTGTGTGTGCGTGTGTGTTACAGTATATACAAGGCAGTGTGTGTGCGTGTGTGGCCTTCACAGGCAAGAATTATTATCATTTCTGTCCCAACTTCTTGGACATTGGGACTTTGTGGCTATCATAATTTCATGGACTTCGAGATTGTGAGGGTTAAGACTGTGTGATTTTAGTTTATTGCAATGATTATTAATATTAATCTATACGTGTAAACCCTTATAGGTAAGAGGCATTCCTCTCTGCCCTGAGTGGTGGCATCAATGGGTTACCCAAGTGGTCATGAAGGCTAGCTGTATCTGTCCATCCTGTGACAAATTGATAACTACTGAGTGCATAGAGAAGGAAATTCCAGATATGGGGCTGGGACTGATCTCCTCTCTCTGGTTTGAAGTGTTATGTTAATGTTACTTTTTTTTTCTATAAATTGTGTTCAATGCAAAGCAACTGTGGTACTGTATTAACATACTCTTTCTATTTCTTGATATTTTGATCAGGAAACAAGTTTATTTATTTGTCTTTAGACAGCAAAATGCCCATAGCAATATTTTTGATTGAAAACATGATCGAAAGTTTTGGACTATAGTAGTAATTCAATGTTTTTTGCTGAATATGCTGCTTCTTTAATTGGTAATATTAATTGGCAACTACAAAGGCTGTTTCAGACCGACTTCAGATAGGAACAAACTAATATAAGGTTGCATGGCCATCACTCTACAGTTTTAATAGCTCAAAGCTACCATCACTGTAATATGCAGAACAATGTAATTATGATATACCATGCAGATAAATGGTGTCTTCTAATTCAGTTTCCCAATGACTGACAAATATTTCAAAAACAATTAGGATCACAGTTGAAGTGTTACATCATATCTATTATGTCTGCAAATTTTAAATAAGATGGAACTGTGTAAATTAAAATAAAATAAAAAAATCACTTAATCACATTAGAGATACTGGAAAAAATGCTTGTGGCGAATTCTAGTAAAATGGAGAACATTGACAAGCTATCTGTGAGAACTTGGTGTTGAAATTACAGAAGGGAGATAAAGATCCACAGAAAGAGCTGCTCAGCAGGTTCATCCCACTGCGACATTGTTAACCTTATCACAGTCATATCGCGTAGGAATGCGTGGAAAGTGTTCCTGCAGCAAAATGAAACCCTGCAGTGTAATATGCTGTAAATATATTTTTATAAAGTATGTCATTTTTTTGTTGTATTATTTCAAGAGCAATATTTTAAGGACGCACTAACAGATTACATTTTAAAGGGCAGCTGAAGTGTCACATGTACAGCATATTCATATGAATAACTTGACTTAATAATGGGCAAATTGTTGAGTGTAATAAATAAATGACACAGTATTATATTCAATTGTATTTAATGTTTTTGTTCAACACTTGTTAGGAATGTGAGGAATCTTGGATTCATTTAACATCCCTATTCAGTTTTAATGAAAAACTGCCACAACAACAGGACTGAATAGAAGAGCAAGTCACAGCATGATAACCCTCCTTCCCATTCCCTGGCCAAGAGGCAGTCCATGATGGAAGGCCCCATAAGACAAACATATTAAGTTTTTCTCGAAAAAAGCATTACTTTGCTGCTTATTTAGCTGCTAATGGCTAGCTCTTCGGTCTTATTCAATTGCAATTTTGCTACAATTACATTCAATTGAACAAGCATGCAATTTACAGGCTGAAAAACAAAACAAAACTGTAAACATTCAAACATAAGTGGCTTTTCAGTGCGTGATCATGATCAATCAAGCAAGGCCGTAACTACCGATTTAGAAACAGCCAATAGTAAATAAGACCGTCATTATTGAGTCAGTAAAACATGGAGGTTAAACATCAATCAATTAGCGTTTAGAGGTCCAATATGCTATCAGACTCAGACTTTTTTATTTGCATTTACAGTGCTACAAACAGGTTTTTAACCCCCTTGTCCTGACTGGTACCCGTAGGATTTTCTTCTACATTTGTTATTTGCAGGTTTGAAAACATTTGCGGGCTTGAAGAATTGTAGCAATTGAATAGCTATTTGCGATTGTAACATTTGCGGGCTTGAAAGATCAAATGCTCAGATGGGTTAGGAGTTACGATTTTGACAACAGCAGGGATTTTCAGCCTGTAACCCATAGATCGCTTGCAGCTCTCTAAAAGACGCCAATTTAATAGCAAATTTGTTTACGGTCTACCTTACGTGCTCCAGTAACCAACAATTGCTCAATTGAATAGGGCCTTAGTGTGCTACATACTTCACAAATATGTGCAATTCTTTTCCAAACTGCATAGGGCTCGATCAATATCAACTACATATTATTATTATCATTTATTTGTAACGCACCCACATATTCCGTAGCGCTATTCATAAGTTAAGTTACAGGCAATGACAAGTTCAAGATTCCCACATTGCAATGAATGGAGGGCCCTGTCTTTGAGCTTGGAATCCAGTGTCCATAGAGCTTTCTGATAGGATCAGATTAGTGAGTAATCATGTATTCTGATGTGTGTATATTATTATATCTGAGTACTAAGATATAATGAGAGAGAATAATGCACAGAAGTCATAGTGTCATCAGAATAATCTCTGAGTTTTATTTAGACAGTCTGTTTCTTATATAGCATAAAACACGTCACAGCTTATTAGCATAGTTGGAAATAGGGTTAAATACATATTTGCAAGCAACTGTCTTTTTTTATGTTTACTCAGCAAAACCTTATCTAAAACCCCTGCTTGCTTCAGATACATTGTCTCAGTAGTATCTGAAGCGAAAAACAGGACACAGGATACAGATGTTTTAACGTAAACATTCTACAGATGACGCACTTAAACATTCTAGTGAGATAAGAAACATGCTGACATACTTTTTATAACCATGATACTCTTATCTAATTAATTTCTAAATGAAGAAATTAAAATACCTAACACTTTCCCTAAGGCACCTTGCAGGATTGAAACTCAAAGACTTACAATCAAATAAGGTTGCTCGCTTTTTTTGCGTAGATTACATATGTCTTATGGTGTATACTCGAAATACATAAACCCATGTACCATCTATTAAAAAAAGGGATAGCTTAGTATATGTAGGGGACAATTTACATGAAGTATTGGCATTTCTTGCTGCTCAATAGCCCTAGGAACTAATTGAAAATGTAAATGTCACGTTAATTGTCAGGAATGGGTCCTAAAAAAGTGTGTTGTAGATTTTTCTAGTAAACAAGCAGGTCTAGGAGTTGCAGGAGTTTTGTGCTGTTCATAGGAGAGAAGGAGAGGTGTCAGTAATTTGAAGTAGGAAGGAATTAGTTTAGGTTTAATACAATGGGAAAGAGGGAGAGTTGTAGAGAATGAGAGTAGTGAGGAGAAAGGAAAGGAGAAAGAGGTGTGGAGAGCTGGAGAAGTGAGGAGAGAGGACTAGTGAGAGGAGGGAGAGGAGAGATGAGGACTGGGAGCAGTACTGGATTAGACATGGCCAGAAGTAGCAGCAGTCTGGGAGGGCCAGGAGTGTAGGAGAGGTTGAGGGAGAGAGGGATGTCCCCCACCCTAGAGTAATGCCCCTAGCTGCATGCTCACAAAGATCAAGGACAGATGAGGAGGGGAGAGGAACAGGGCAAAGGAATAGATAAGAGAGGCCAGGTTCCCCAGGCATAGTCTGGAGGACAAGAGGTAAAGCTACCCAAACACAGGGCCCCCAATTATACGCACAAGGAGTTTATGGTCCTCCTACATGATATCCGTACCCAATCCAACATTCTAAATGGGGGCAGAGATGTGTGGTCTAGCCAGAGGGCCAAGATGTGGAAGGACATAGCTAATGAGACAAGTGGCATGGAAGTCTACATGAGGGATATGAGAACAGTGAAGCATTGCTACGACAACTGTCAGTGCAAGGTCAGCCTCCAGATGCCTGAGGAGGCCAGAGCTGCAAGAGCGATGGCCCTTCAGTGATCGTCCACTTCAATGAGTGGGATAAGATGCTGAGGGATTGGATTGCCCCAGCAACGGTTGTCGGACTTCCTGGACTGGCGAACACACATCAGACAGGGATCCTGCCAGGTGAATGTCATATTCACTATAATCCCCTCATATGTACAACACACATATAAATAAAGCACATCCAAAGTAAATGCTGACCATCAATGGGATGTGTAAGCTTAATGGATTTAACTACGGCTATAATATACCTGTATGTGTAAATACTTATAAATACTACTAAACAATGAGAATCAATTTAAACATTTAATTAAAGTGTATACACATCAAATAAAAAAGTCCCTGTATGGGTGTGCCCACTGATGAGTATGCATACAGACTCTCTAGGGTTGTATGTCCAGTGTAATGTCCTAGCCTATCAGGGACCACGTCTCAGCAGCATGTTTCTAACTTGCTGAGAGATGGTCACAGATTGTTGGATTTAACACACTCTACAGCAAGTTCAGCAAAGTCTGTATCTTTATGAGCTGCAGTGGGCCGAGCCCAGCAAGCTTATTGGTTTAATATGAGCCAGTACAAACAAAGCTCATAATGCACATCAATGTCAAATCATAGGCAATAGATCACATGCAATATTAATAATTAATTAATACAATAATGCTAGCAATGATTTAACATGTTTATTATATATACAGTGCCTTGCAAAAGTGTTCACCCCCCCCCCCTTGACTTTGTACCTATTTTGTTACATTACAGCCTTAAGTTCAATGTTTGGTTAATCTGAATTTTATGTGATGGATCAGAACACAATAGTCTAAGTTGGTGATGTGAAATGAGAAAAATATATACATAAAACTATTTTTTAGAAGAAAGAGAGAAATAACAGAAAAAGTAATTGTGCATAACTATTCAACACCCTAAAGTCAATACTTTGTAGAGCCATCTTTTGCGGCAATCACAGCTCCAAGTCACTTTGGATAAGTCTCTATGAGCTTGCCACATCTTACCAGTGGGATTTTTGCCCATTCCTCCTTGCAAAACTGCTGCAGATCCTTCAAGTTGGATGGTTTGCGCTTGTAAACAGCAATCTTTAAGTCTGACCACATATTTTCTATTGGATTGTGGTCTGGGCTTTGACTAGGCCATTCCAACACATTTACATGTTTCCCCTTAGACCACTCAAGTCTTGCTTTAGCAGTGTGTTTGGGTCATTGTATATACATATATAGACATATGTGTATATATGTTTGGTCTGGGCCTGCATGATTGCTGCCGGCACTAAGGAGCTACAGTTCATTGAGGGAACCATGAATGCCAACATGTACTGTGACATACTAAGCAGAGAATGATCCCCTCTCTTCGGAGACTGGGCCGCAGGGCAGTATTTCAACATGATTACGACCACAAACACACCTTCAAGATGATCACTGCCTTGCTAAAGAAGCTGAAGGTAATGGTGATGGTCTGGCCAAGAATATCTCCAAACCTAAACCCTATTGAGCATCTGTGGGGCATCCTCAAATGGAAGGTGGGGGAGTGCAAGGTCTCTAACATCCATCAGCTTCATGATGTCATCATGGAGGAGTGGAAGAGGACTCCAGTGGCAACCTGGGAAGCACTGGTGAACTCCATGCCCATGGGGGTTAAGGCAGTGCTGGAAAATAATGGTGGCCACACAAAATATTGACACTTTGGGCCCAATTTGGACATTTCCACTTAGGGATGTACTCACTTTTGTTGCCAATGGTTTAGACATTAATGGCTGTGTGTTGAGTTATTTTGAGGGGACAGCAAATGTACACTGTTATACAGGCTGTACACTTACTACTTTACATTGTAGCAGAGTCATTTCTTCAGTGTTTGATGAAAAAGGAAGAAATAGACACTCCACTTAATTATTTAACCCTTATATATTGATTTAAGGAAGATAGAATCATAGTAGTAAAAAATAAATGTATTTTCAATAATAAAACTTAACGACACTTAAAACATATTTTAAAAATTATCTAAATTGCACTGCTTCACCATATCATCCCATTTATTAAGAAATATAGCTATTGCACTGGATAATAAAAAAATAAGTATCCAATATCAGATAGAATATAATTATAGAGTATAATTACTCATCCAAAAATATTGATAATGTAAACAGAGAGCTGACTGATATATAATCTCCAAAGTGATATACTAAAGTGCTAAGTGCTATTTTTTTTAATAAGAAACATAAATAAAGTACTACTAAATAATTGGAAATGATCCAATTATATATAAATATATAAGTGCCTATGAAATACAGTCTGATCAATTTTACAGATTTAATATAAGGTGCATAATGTTTAGTAATAATATGAGAGACCATAAATCTATTTGCATAAGTAACCTTGTTATACATACATAATATATAGATAATTCTATATATAGTTTGCACAAAAAGAGTTACAGTTAGTAAGCAATTGCAATTGATGTATCCATTCAAAGTTCTTTTCAATTTCTTTTCAAATTAGTAAACAATTATAGTCAATGTTTCAATTCACAGTTATTTTCAAATGTCACTTGGTTACTTATTTAATTGTATCTTTAATCCAACAAATGTATCCAGGCAGTAGACAGTATTATTGTGTATGTATCCACTCTCGCTGGAAAAATTATGCCACTGATCCTCAGCAAGGCAGATCGGCATGTGACGTCGGTGAGCCGTGCCTGATTGGAAGTCAACGCGCGTTTCGTAGGTAAACGCTTTCTCAATTTCTACAATTTGAAGATGTTAGAAGTATTACCCTTACACAGAAGGTTACTCGCTCTCCTAGATTTAATTTCTTCAGTGTTGTCACATAAAAATATATAATAAAATATTTACAAATATGTGAGGGGTGTATTCACTTTTGTTAGATACTGTATAACCAGTAATAAAGAAGGAAAGTAATTCAAACACCACAATTTAAAGGTGTCCGTATGTTACTACTGGGAATACCATAGTTCTAACTATGAAGACCGTTGTTGCTAGTTTAATTAATATCTTTACTTTTTACTAGCTTGTCCAAGCTTGCCAAAGCTTTCCTCCCCAGAAGCAAACATCTGCAAAGATCTTGGATCCCAGGAAAATAAAATCTGTCACTACCTCCACTTCTTCCCCATCTATATTCCAGGAACTAAGATTGCCGTTTGCAATGATCTTCCTCTTTTTAATGCTGAGCAGCAGGCCAATTTTTCCTCTTCCTTTACCCTCATCAATAAGTACTTTAGTTCCTGCTCACTTCCAGCCATCAGAATAGTATCATAGGCGTATCTGGGGTTGTTGATATTCCTTCTAGCAATATTGATTTGGAATCATACAGTCCGGCCTTACGCATGATGTATACTGCATATAAGCTGAATAAATAAGGTGACAATATAAAACCTTGTTGCACTCTTTTCCAATCTTGAACCATTCTGTTGTCCCATGTTAGTTTCTGACTGTGGCTTCTTGGTCCACATACAGATTCTTTAGGAGGAGGATGAGATGATCTGGTACTCCCATCTCTTTAAGAACATACCACATTTTGTTGTGATCCACATAGTCAAAGGCTTTAGAATAGTCTATGAAGCAGAAGTAAATGCTTTTCTGTAACTCTCTTGCTTTCCCTATTATCCAGCAGACATTGGCAATTTGATCTCTTGTGCCTCTTTCTCTGCAAAACCCAGCTTGGACATCTGGTAGTTCCTGGTCTATATATTGTTGGAGTCGAGCTTGTAGAATCTTAAGCATTACATTACTAGCATGTGAAATTAATGCGATTGTTCGATAATTCGAGCACTCTTTGGCACTGCCTTTTTTGGGGATTGAGATGTAGACTGACCCTTTCCAGTCTGTTGGCCTTCGGCGCTCCATGCCAGCAACTGAGGCCCTCGCCCGCTACGCGAGCCCGCAAGTGTGAGCAACGGCTCTGGCTGGCTCGCCTGCTCACAACTATATATGTGATATACTGTATATGTATATATATATATATATATATATATATATATATATATATATCTAAATGTATATATATATATATATATATATATATATATATATATATATATATATATATAGAAATAACTACTATCACCCAAAAAGAATAAATAACATTGTGTGTATACAATTCACATATAAATACCAATAATAATAATTCTACTAAATATAATATGCAAATATATATAAATTGATATAATTGTAAATTGAAATATAATAAATTCTGAATATATTATTGCCTAGATCTTTCTGAATCTAGCAATCAATATTATATTGCAATGTGATAAAGTGTATAATAAACCTAGACAAAACACATGGTAACTTTAGAAATTCATTGCTACAATGTCTGATACAATGTGTACTCAATAGAAAATATCACCACAGTCATCCCCCGTCTGCTCTTACAACCGAACTCAACGCCCGGCGTGTGACGTCATCAGATGGCCGACAGGATCAGGTCCAGAAGAAGCTACCTCGAAACGAGTGTTGACCTGATCCTGCCGCCCACCTGATGGCGTCACATGCCGGCGAACTCAGATTTCTTCTAAGTTCAATTACACTTACAAAGCAAAGTGACTTTTCTATACACTCTAGAAACCTATTGAATTAGAGTTTATTTATGTAGAATACAAGTCCAATCTCAAAATATGATATAATTTTTGTTCCTTTTTTTTTTGCAATAATTGATGTTCCCATAAAAAACCCAACCAAAATGATTTTTAAAAATATGTTCAAATGCAACAAATGTGCATATGGGAATGTTATGTATTCATTTTTAAAACACTTACATAGTTTTTCATGATTTTTTTTATTACAGTACTGTGTCTTTAATAGCTTTTAACTGTTTTTTAGAGCAGTTATGGGTGGTATTCGGTACACTTAGATTTTTGTTGGAAAATGAGCTATGTAAGGCCTTCAGCTACCATGAGGACCATTTTGATTATGTTGGAGTGCAAATGAATGGAACAGCAGACTGTAACATGGTAACACTAGTCATGTAAGGCTATTTTGTGGTGCTCTCACACAGCACTGTAAAAAAGTTTTATATTGATTGGCAGGTTAAAAAGTTGCAGTGCTACGTGCACCGTAACTCTTTCATGGAAAGATTTTGATGAGGACCTTTGTCAGAGTCAAAGGTTTTGAAACAGATTTTTTTATACATTGCAAAGAAACTCTTTAAGATTGCTTAGGCCAACTGTTTAATCTTTAATTGAATAACAAGACCTAATTACAAGTAGAAAGCCACATTACATTTACAGATTAACTAGTTAGCCCCAGAAAGTTGTAAACTATAACAATAAAGCATGGCCAATCTGTTCATTTTTTCATAACTAAACCTGTTATCAAGCAAAATGATTTTAGAAGGAAAAACAAATCAACACGTTTAAATGCAATTATTTTACACCATGCTTCCATTTTCTTTTTTCTACTAATTCTACCTGTTATTTTCTCAAAAGGATGTATTATACAGATCAAAACTTCTTGTTTATTTAAAATCTTCTTCCACCTCAGGAATTGCTCGAGAAGAAAAATAAAATGGTTGCATTGCTGAATATACATGTTAAATAATTAGAGGCTGTATTATTTTATTACTATATATTTTGAAGTGTATTTTAAAGTGTACTGTAGTTCTTTAAAATAATATATTTCTACAACCTTTAACAAATTAGATTTACTAGAAAATACCTCTCTGTTAGCTGACCTTTTAATTTTGATTTATCCCAATGGTGATTGTTTTCTTAGAATGTAAAAAAAAAAATGCGTTACAACTCACTGTGAAAATGAACTCTGTTCTATGAATATCACCCTCAAAAACCTCACAAGCATAATTTATATTTTTAAAGAAAAGATTGATGTTGTTTTGTTGGCATTTTTTTAAATAGCCACTGCAGTCCTATTTTTAAAAGATACTTTTGTGGCGACCTAATCTTAAAATAGGGATGATATTTTTTATAATGTACAAATATAGTGTTGTCTGTTTTCTTACTTCTTAAATAAATTCATGTGGCAATGGTATCATTTTGATTTCTTCTAAAGAACTTCATGAGCGAGGAGGGAAGTTTCAAAACAAAAACAGATGCACTCTGCATAAAATTGACAGGGATTTTTTTTTCTGGAGTAATTGAAAGCACATGATATAGCCCTTCTTAGAAGAAGCAACCATAATCAGCCTCAAAAAAGAAAATCGATTACTAAAATATAATTGCATATAAAAGCTAAAAATTTAAAGGTTGCTATCTAAAATAATGTGACCCACTATCAAGTCGGAAATTGTGGAAAACCACAAATGCGGTCATTGTAAGCCCATATATAAAAGATGTTAAACAATTTCAAGATTGACAGGCAGAACACATACCTTTAGGTAGTACTTTACTTGCAGCACCAAGGGTGTGATACAATATTTTGATTAGAATATCCTTGTGATCTGAAATATGTAGGTATGACTAGCAGGGAGTTACGATGCAGATTGGGAGAGCATTTGAATAAAACCAATAACAATATGAAGGATATGGCTAAAGGGAAAATACTAACTATGGTGGTGAAACATGTTTTGAATGTTTATGATACCAAACAGGACTTACAGTGTTGGGCCCTACAAAAAATATCTTTAGGAATCAGAGATGGTAATATGGAAGAAGCATTACTTAGGGCTAAGAGTAGGTGGAAATTTTTGCTGAATACAGTTGCACCAGAAAGCCTTAATGAAAATATGAATTATTCAGTATTCATATGAGCTATATCCATCTGTGAAAAACCTCATCTAAGGTATCAATATTTTATAAACCACACATGGTAAAAAATAATAACTTATGAATATGGATTTTTACCATTCCCCTTTTATCATAAATGTATGTATAGTGGATATAAAAAGTCCACAAACCCCTGTTAAAATGTCAGGTTTCTGTGCTGTAAAAAAATTAGACAAAGATAAATAATTTCAGAACTTTTACTACCTTTAATGTGACCTATAAACTGTACAACTCAATTGAAAAACAAACTGAAATCTTTTAGGTAGAGGGAAGGAAAAATATAAAAATAAAATAATATGGTTGCATAAGTATGCACACCCTTAAACTAATACTTTGTTGAAGCACCTTTTGATTTTATTACAGCACTCAGTCTTTTTGGGTATGAGTCTATCAGCTTGGCACATTTTGACTTAGCAAGATTTGCCCACTCTTCTATGCAAAAACACTCCAAATCTGTCAGATTGCAAGGGCATCTCCTGTGCACAGCCCTCTTCAGATCACCCCCCTGATTTTCAATCGGACTCAGGTCTGGGCTCTGGCTGGGCCATTCCAAAACTTTAATCTTCTTCTTGTGAAGCCATTCCTTTGTTGATTTGGATGTATGCTTTGGGTCGTTGTCATGCTGAAAGATGAAGTTCCTCTTCATGTTCAGCTTTCTAGCAGAAGCCTGAAGGTTTTGTGCCAATATTGACTGGTATTTGGAACTGTTCATAAGTCCCTCTATCTTAACTAAGGCCCCAGTTCCAGCTGAAGAAAAACAGCCCAAAGCATGATACTGCCACCACCATGCTTCACTGTGGGCATGGTGTTCTTTTGGTGATGTGCAGTGTTGTTTTGCACCAAATATATCTTTTGGAATTATGGCCAAAAAGTTCAACCTTGGTTTCATCAGACCATAACACCTTTTCCCACATGCTTTTGGGAGACTTCAGATGTGTTTTTGCAAAATGTAGCCTGGCTTGGATGTTTTTCTTTGTAAGAAAAGGCCTTTGTCTTGCAACTCTACCCCATAGCCCAGACATATGAAGAATACGGGAGATTGTACACAGCCAGTACTTTCCAGATATTCCTGCAGCTCCTTTAATGTTGCTGTAGGCCTCCCAGACCAGTTTTCTTCTCGTCTTTTCATCAATTTTGGAGGGAGCTCAAGTTCTTGGTAATGTTACTGTTGTGCCATATTTTCTCCACTTGATGATGACTGTCTTCACTAATGTTCCATGGTATATCTAATGCCTTGGAAATTCTTTTGTACCCTTCTCCTGACTGATACCTTTTAACAATGAGATCCCTGATGCTTCGGAAGCTCTCTGTGGACCATGGCTTTTGCTGTGGGATGCGACTAAGAAAATTTCAGGAAAGACCAACTAGAGCAGCTGAACTTTATTTGGGGTTTATCAGAGGCACTTTAAATGATGGCAGGTGTATGCTGACTCCTATTTAACATGATTTGGAATGTGATTGCTTAATTCTTTTTCTTCCCTGCACCTAAAAGATTTCAGTTTCTTTTTCAATTGAGTTGTACAGTTTATAGGTCACATTAAAGGTGGAAAAAGTTCTGAAATTATTTATCTTTGTCTCATTTTTTTACAGCATAGAAACCTGACATTTTAACAGGGGTGTGTAGACTTTTTATATCCACTGTAAGTTATTATAATATAGAACACAATTCTGTTTGACATAGGAACTAACACCTATTATAATTGTCGAAGTACAAGACGTCGTCACGCTTTGCGTGGTGCGTACGGCATAGCTATGGTAACTCAGAGCACTTAGGCGTGCTTGCGAGCTTTGCAAAGCGGGGTGAGCCATTAAACCATAAAACGTGCAGCACTTAGGCGATGAGCGCCGAAGATGCTCATTGCCTGCGAGGCGAGCTGTTAAACCACTAAAACGTGCAACACAGGCGATGAGCACCGAAGGTGCTCATTGACTGCGAGCCTCGCGAAGCAAGGCGAGCAGTGGAGGTAATGAAACAGGCAGGACTTAGCCTACAAACACTAGGCAGTTGATGAACGCAGGACTTTGAAAAAAAAAATTACAAGACGCGGACTTAGAAAAAAAAAAATACGACATAGGGAAAATACGAAGTTAATGGCCGAACCGCGCAAACCAACAAAAAAAACAACAGAAACACAAAAAATACAAAAACAAATACAACAAAAACATCCCACACAGCATGGGAGAACAGCCAGGACGTCTGGAAGTGAGGTGAAATTTATGTCTGATTTAAGCAGTTTCGGCACTTGAAAATCGGCTAAGCGAGAAAAAAATGGCAGCAGAAAAAAATGAAAACGAGGCTACACGACCCCGAATCGCGCAAAACACAGCCATCAACATACGGGGTAGAAAAATACTAATATGAAGGATGCAAAATGCCCGCAAAAGGTTTAAAACATAGACTAACGCCGCCATTTTACAACACTAACTTACACATTTACACATTAAAATTCAGTAATGGCGTATTTCCTGCCTAAACCAACGGTTTTGTCTCACGCAGCCTATATATAAGGCACGCTTGCCACAGAACTGACACTTTCTCCTCAGGTGATGACTGTCTGAGTGGACTTTTTCTGGATTGTTAGCCTTTAAGGATACTGAATGCTGAATATTAAATACAAATAGGTAAAGTATATTAATTTATTTTAATAATCATTAATAAATAATTAATGCATGAATTATTCTTAAAACAAGGTATATATTACTAGTTAAAAAAATCGAGCAACAAGCTTATAATTTACACTTACTTTAGTTTATCAATACTTTCATGCTTAGCTGTTTGTAATATATTATTTTATTGTACATTAATTTACTAATTATTAATTAGTAATCATTAACAAATAAAAATGTATAACAATTTTAAACTGCCTTTAATACATCAATGCTTACCTCTTTGTAATATATTTAGACATTGATTAATTAATTATTTATTAATGTACATTATTTTATTAGTTAATTATTAGTAATCATTATGAACAACAAATATTATATATTTTACAATGCCTTTAGTTTATTAATATATTAATGCTTATCTTTTTAGAATACATTTAGTCATTGATTAACTGATTATTAATGTACATTCATTTATTAATTAGTAATATTACCACACACAAAAAAGGACCACAAACAATATGTATATATTACTATGCACTGATATATCCGTGTTGCTGCTGATTGCCTGATAGGGATGAATCCAAATATTACAAATGCTTTCCATATTATTTGTCATTGTAAGCTGACTGAACACAGAGAGTGACGTTTGCAGCCTTTGGACAGCATAAAGATCACCTTTACATTGATATCATTTAATTATGTTCTTATGGAACAAATAAGGATTAAGTCTTTTTATTTTGAATTGATGACAGTTATTGATTAATTAATGTATATTAATATTTTGATTAATTAATAATTATTAATCATTACAAAAAAAAAATTACATTTTATACTGCAATAAAAGTAATAACAAATTTGAACCTGCACTTATATATCTGCCTTACTGCTCATTCATGTACATTGCTTTTGGTACTATTAATTAATAATAAAAAAACAAAAAAAAACATTTATGATAGATCAAAAATTATGTACATTTTACAAAGCACTTACATATCTGGAGTGCTTATAATTGCCTGACAGGGATAAGACCTTTAAAGCACTTATATTCAAAGCACTTTCTTAGATTCTGACATGTGCTACATTTAACATTTTGTAATGATTTTATTTATGAACATATTGATGATTATGCGTTTATGTTTTGTTCATGCCAATTAAACATCATAGTTTCAATGAGTCACAAATTAATTAAATACAAACATTAAAAATGATTTTCATGTCATTTCACAGATTACTCATCTCTGCACCTGACTGAAGACAGAGAGTGAATTCTGCAGCTTTTTAATAACATCAATTTCAAGTATATGATTTCATGATGTCCTTTTTGTTTTGCACTGATGACAATTAATGATTATTTAATCAACCTATATTTTTTTAGGGCCTCATTCAATTGCAATTTGTAAAACTGAATAGGGCTCTATATAAGGACACAGCAAATTATTTTTACATATTTTTTTAGTTAATGAACATCTATCCAAAACTAAGGTTTTCACCAAATAAAAACTTACAAAAAAAATATGCATTCTGCTTATATAGTGTCCTTTTGCATTGCACAACTTGCAAATGAATGAGGCCATTAGTATTTAATTTTGCATTGCTAATAACCCCCCAAAAAATAGGCATACATATATGCTTACCTAAAAAACTTTTAAAGAACGTAAATTACACCTCATAAGTCAATTGATTTCATCATTAAAAAAATTTCAAAATTGCACATTATTTTAAGCCCGCTCTATACTTTGCTCATAGCGCTTTCTGTTTGCCCTTCTTTAGGAAAACATAATGACCTCTTTAGGTTTACCATTGATGTCAGTTATTGATTAATTCATTAACGTATATTCATTTATTAATGACTTAATAATTAATTATTACAAAAAAAAATAGTTATCAATATTTATATGTGCAGCGCTTTCCTTTTTAATGTATGCCAATAAAAAAAAAACATAATGGATTAATTTATTTCATGGAAAAGAGCAGCTACAAACAATATGTACAATACAAAAAAAACATTACATCTTACACCTGTATTTACAATTACAGATTACAATGGCGGACAATGGAGGAGACAGGATTGAACGCAAAAGAAGAGTGGCAAGGGAAAAGAAGCAAAGGTGGGGATATGCACCGTCCCCCGAAACTTCATAACGCTTAAGAGAAGAAGAGACTTTTAAATTAAAGAAAAATTAGTAAGAAAGCACAAAGTGAGTGTGCTGGAGCTTCAAAGAAAAGAAAAACTAAACAAAAACATGTCTGTGAAACATGTCTGTGATCCAATATTGCCTATTGACACCGATGTTCATACACATTACACCAATGTAGATATAGAAAGTTGTAGTGATATCTATGTTGAGGAAGCTCAGGATACTGCTTACATTACAGCACTAACCATAGACACTCATTATTGTGGATTACTCAGTGTTGTTTGTCGGTTTTGTGGGACCTATCATTTTCTCAAGGAAAGACTAACTGATGGAGACTTCATTAGTTGCTGTCAGAAAGGAAAGGTAAGACTTCCACAAATACACACATTTCCAGATTGCTTACAAAGTATCATGAGCGATCCAACATTTCCAAATTATACCAATTTAAAAAAACAAAACATCTGGTCTTATAACAGTGCAATTTTATTTGCTTCAATGGGTGCTACATTAGCAGAAAATATCCCAGGACATGGTTGTTACGGTTTTAGCGTTCAAGGACAAATCTACCACCGCACTTCACATTTACACCCACAAGAAGGAGAGTAAAGGAAAGTTGCACAGTTATGTGTCTTAGATACAATGAAAGCTGTTTAAAAAGCATAGTCTTTGAACAGCTGGATAAAATTATGGCCAACAACCCATATAGTCAAGCATACAAACAAGTAGCACAGGTTGAAAAAGAAAAACAGCAACATGCTTAAATACATCAATTGACAATGCCAAGAGTAAATATGGTTTTAAAAAGAGATCGTAACACTGATCAAAGATGGTATAATTTACATAACAGTAAATAAGGGTGCCATGAACTTTAAAAATGAGGATGGTGAACCACCTTTTCAGAGGGATATTACAATATATCCACGCAATGAAGACCAACCTTTTATAAACATAAATTTATTTAGTTGTAAATACAAATAGGTAAAGTATATTAATTTATTTTAATAATCATTAATAAATAATTAATGCATGAATTATTCTTAAAACAAGGTATATATTACTAGTTAAAAAAATTGAGCAACAAGCTTATAATTTACACTTACTTTAGTTTATCAATACTTTCATGCTTAGCTGTTTGTAATATATTATTTCATTGTACATTAATTTACTAATTAGTAATTAGTAATCATTACCAAATAAAAATGTATAACAATTTTAAACTGCCTTTAATACATCAATGCTTACCTCTTTGTAATATATTTAGACATTGATTAATTAATTATTTATTAATGTACATTATTTTATTAGTTAATTATTAGTAATCATTATGAACAACAAATATTATATATTTTACAATGCCTTTAGTTTATTAATATATTAATGCTTATCTTTTTAGAATACATTTAGTCAATTTGAAACCAATGACATATCCCATTTTCTTTCCAAATGGTGAACCTGGATGGGAACCAAAATTACAATTGCAAAGTTATCCCAATAGTAACGTTCGTGTTAGATGCAATATTTCTTTGCTAGAATATAAAGTGGCACAAACTGCTATTCAGGATTATTTTAATCCTATTTTATGTGGATAATTTATTCCTATCTACAAATCAAAGCAAATAATCTAAATTTTATAAAATTTCAACAAAACAAGCTTTGAGTAGAACAATATTGTGGATTGATGGATTATGTCGCTGAATTGGCTACCAAAAGAGACATTCCAGCTGGAAGAGCAATCATTTTGCCATCCACTTTCCAAGGATCTCCTCGCAATTTGCGAGAAAGACATAATGATGCCATGGCTATTGTCACAAAATCAAGGAAAATTTGAATCTTGGACAAAATACATCTGACCGACTAGATTTAGTGGCAAGAGTATTCAAATAAAACTCAAATCCTTAATACATGAGATAACTAAAGCATAGTTATTTGGAAAATGTGTGGCTTTTGTTTATACCATTGCATTTAAAAAAAGAGGCCTGACACATGCACACATACTTTTAATCCTGCAGGAAAAAGATAAATTGAATACTGCAGAGAGAGTGGATTCAGTCATTAGTGCTGAATTGCCACATCCAGAAAAATATTTCAAACTTTATGAGATTGTAACACACAGAATGATTCATGGGACATGTGGAGATATCAATCCAAATTCACCATGCATGGAAAAGAAAAAATGTACAAAAGAATTTCCTAAGCAATTTTAAATGCAAACTTATGCTAATTGTGATGCATACCCTTTGTATAAAAAAAGAGGACAAACAGCTATCATCCGTGGATAAAAGGTTGATAATAGATATGTCGTTCCAAACAATCCACATTTGCTGATGAAGTACAATGCACACATAAATGTGGAAGCTTGCACTTCTATTAAATCCATCAAATATGTGTATAAATATATATACAAAGGATATGATGCAGCAACTGTTGTTGTGCAAGGTGCACAAAACGAAAAGGCAAATCCAATTTTACATGACCAACTTTCTAATTATTTAGATGCTCGATATGTCAGTGCTCCTGAAGCAATGTGGCATCTTCTGAAATTTGAGATGCATGATCGATTAGCTGTACATTTGCCACAAAGTCAGTTTGTTTGCTTTATTGCAGGCAATGAAAGAACTGCCTTAGCTCAAAATGAACATCGAGAAACAACACTTACTGCTTGGTTTCAATTAAATTGTCAGGACACTCAGGCCAGACAATTTTTATACATTGAGATTCCATATCACTATGTATTTGTAAATGGTCAATGGCGACAACGAAAAAGAGATACTCGTAAAATTATACCACAAATTTATACCGTCAGTCAAAGAGACATTGAACGTTTCAGTTTAAAATGACTTCTTTTACATGTTCCCAGTGCACAAAGTTTTGAACTTTTACGCACAGTGAAAGACATAGTTTATGAGACTTTCCAATTAGCTGCAAGACATAAAAACTTCATAGCAGGTGATACGGAATAGGAGAGGTATCTGGAAGAAGCAGCACTATGTCAAATGCCAAAGCAAATGAGAGAACAATTTGCATTCGTTTGCATCTTTTGCAATGTACCTGATGCATTTACTTTGTGGAAAACATTTACATTAAATATGTCTGAAGACTTCTTGAAACGTTACAATGAGCCCATTGCTCTCTTAAAAGCGTTAATGGAAATTCAAGAAATATTTCTTGTTCAAGGATTAAATTGTGCAAGTTTTAATTTGCCTGATCCAGGACTTATAGATGAAATCAACTTTGATGATTATGACACTGAGCTTCAACAACAAAAAACAGAAGAAAAACTGGCAACTTTAAATACTTTACAATTGCAAGCATTTAATGCCATCACAAATGCTACAGATAATGAAATGGTCAAAGACCGTTATTTCTATCTAGGTGACCCTGGTGGATTAGGAAAATGTTATCTATACAATTGTTTAATGAGTTACATTCGAGCACATGGTCAAATGGCAATGCCATTTGCAACAACTGAAATTGCCGCACTTTTGTTAGAAGGTGGCAGAACTGTGTATAGTGGATTTAAACTGGCAGTTCCCATTTTGGAAACATCAGTGTCAGATATTCGACTGATTTCTTTACAAGTCAAATTTTTTTAGAAAGTAAATTATTTATCATAGATGAGGCAACAATGATGTCATGTCATGCTTTGTAATGTATTGATAGATTATTAAAAGAAGTGATGGATAATAATTTGCCATTTGGTGGAAAAATGATGTTGTTAGGAGAAGATGTTAGGCAAACATTACCTGTTGTGCCACATTGAAATAGGACTGACATCATTAAAACATGTATCAAGACAAGTAAAGTGTGGAAATATTTACACACCACAAATTAGAATTAAATATGATATCTGAAGGCCAAAACTAATTCAATGATTGGCTCATTCAAATTGGAGAAGGAAAACATCCACAAATAAATGATTTACCCAATGATACCATTGAAATTCCACCACAAATGGTTTGCAAGGAATCACTCATATCAGAAATCTTTCTAAACACTCTCAATAACGACGATTACTCAGACATTGCAAACAAAGTGATATTAACATAAAAAAATATAGATGCCTTGAATCTAAATAACGAAATTTTAAAATTCATCAACCCACCACAAAAGAGTTATTACAGTGCAGATTCAGTTCTGGCTGACGATAAAGACAGTGAATCTAATTTTAGTATAGAATTTATTAATTCTTTAACCCCATCTGGAATGCCACCACATGATTTGTAATTGAAAAAAAAGGGCAATTGTCATGCTATTGAGAAATATGAATCCACAAAATGGACTTTGTAATGGGACCAGATTAATTGTGCATGATTTAAAAGATAATTTCATACATGCAGAAATTATGACTGGTACCCATAAAGGTGAAAACGTTTTTATACCAAGATTTGATTTGGCTCCAAGTGAGAGTAGTTCGCCTTTTGTCCTTCAAAGGAGACAATTTTCAGTTATCATGGCATTTGCCATGACCATAAATAAATCCCAAGGAAAAACTTTTAAGTCTATGGGTATTTTTTTACAGGAACCGGTTTTTGCACATGGACAAGTCTATGTTGCTTTTTCTAGGTGCACAAATCCAGATGATATTAAAGTTTCAATTGAAGACAACCCAAGTCAGGGTGATCTATTACAACATGAACACATTTTTACAAAAAACATTGTGTACTATGAGGTTTTGTAAAAATAGAGAATAGTAGTTTCATTTCCAGTATTTTACAAGGTTTGAAAAGTTGATTTATTGAATGTTATTAAGGATTTATGTCAGTAGCAGCATAATCATTTGTTACAAATTTAAATGCATAGTTAAATAGACAGGATTCACCTAGGGAGTAATTTGATCGCCAGTTACTGGGGTCAGGAAGGAATTAATTATTTCCCCCTTTGATACAATTGGCTAAGTTTCAATGGGGTTTTTTACTCTTTGCCTTCCTCTGGATTTAATACCTATGTGCTTTACCAGGAGTTCAACTACAAGTTGCATGTTAAGAAGCATTCTGTAATAGTTTAAAATACTCATTTATACAAAGTTGACCTATTGATGTTAGTATTGTTAAAAATAATTCATTCAACACTGTTTACAATATAAGTTGCATGTTAGAATGATGATAATGTATAATGTATTTTAATCATTTTATAAAATAAACTTTTCTCACCATTACACAGTCTTATCTTTTATGTTTAAAACTGGTGCCTTATTTATTCATTCATTTCTTTTACCACTTTTCCTCTGGTTCAGAGGTATTTAATATGGATTATTATTATTTAGTTTTTTTGACAGTACACATTTCTTGAATATACAGTTGTGCTCAAAAGCTAGCATACATTGGCAGAAATTGGGAAATTTGGGCATTTATTTTGAAAATATGAATGATTATGCATAGTGATCATATGAAGCCATTTATTATCACATAGTTGTTTGGCTCCTTTTTAAATCCTAATGATAACAGAAATCACCCAAATGGCCCTGATCACAAGTTTACATACCCTTGAACGTTTGGCCTTGTTACAGACACACAAGGTGATGCACACAGGTTAAAATGACAATGAAAGGTTAATTTCCCACACCTGTGGCTTTTTAAATTGCAATTAGTGTCTGTGTATAAATAGTCAACAAATTTGTTAGCTCTCACATGGATGCACTGAGCCGGCTAGATACTGAGCCTTGGGGAGCAGAAAAGAACAGTCAAAAGACCTGCGTAACAAGGTAATGGTACTTCATAAAGATGGAAAAGGATATAAAAAGAATTCTAAAGCATTGAAAATGTCAGTCAGTACTGTTCAATCACTTATTAAGAAGTGGAAAATTCTGGGATCTCTTGTTACCAAGCCAAGGTCAGGTAGACCAAGAAAGATTTTAGCCACAACTGCCAGAAGATTTGTTCAGAATACAAAGAAAAACCTACAGGTAACTCCAAGAGAAATACAGGCTGCTCTGGAAAAAGATGGTGTGGTTGTTTCAAGAAGCACAATACGACGATACTTGAACAAAAATTAGCTGCATGGTTGAGATGCCAGAAAGAAGCCTTTACTGCGCTAATAGCATAAAAAAGCCTGTTTACAATATGCCCGACAACACCTTGACACGCCTCACAGCTTCTGGCACACTGTAATTTGGAGTGATGAGACCAAAATAGAGTTTTATGGTCACAACCATAAGCGCTATGTTTGGTGAGGGGTCATGAAGGCCTATTATTAAAAGAATACCATCCCCACTGTGAAGCATGGTGGTGGCTCACTGATGTTTTGAGGGGGTGTGAGCTCTAAAGGCATGGGGACGCTTGTGAAAATTGATGGCAAGATGAATGAGGCATGTTATCAGAAAATACTGGACAATTTTCATTCTTCTGCATGAAGGCTGCGCATGGGGCACTCTTGTATTTTCCAGCATGACAATGACCCTAAGCACAAGGCTAAGTTGACCCTCCAGTGGTTACAGCAGAAAATGGTGAAGGTTCTGTAGTGGCCATCACAGTCTCATGACCCTAATATCATAGAGTCACTCTGGGGAGATCTCAAACGTGCGGTTCATGCAAGACAAACAAATACTTTGCATAACCTGGAGGCATTTTGCCAAGACGAATGGGCTGCTATACCACCTGCAAGAATTAGGGGCCTCATAGACAACTATTACAAAAGACTACACGCTGTCATTGATTTTAAAGAGGGAAATATACAGTATTAAGAACTAAGGGCATGTAAACTTTTGATCAGGGCCATTTGGGGGATTTTTGTTATCATTATGATTTAAAAAGGAGCCAAACAACTATGTGATAATAAATGGCTTCATATGATCAATATCCTTCAACAAAATACTTTTTTTTGCATGATCAGTCATATTTTCAAAATAAATGCCAACATTTCACAATTTCTTCCAGGGTATGCAAACTTTTGAGCACAACTGTATATTTTTCACCATTACTCATTCTTATAATTTTATTTTTTATTTTTTAGGCACTGTTTATTGTTGCAATTACAGATTCATGCAGTCACGATTCTAGTGTATGTGTACTTTGTAATTTCTGAGACTAACTAATTTAAAGTCCCATCTCAGAGAGGTTTATATTATGAGGAATTAATATAGAACTTACCTGCGATATTTCAAGCACAAGTATTAACAGGATATTCTATTTAATACAGTTTTCTTTTTTGTGCCTCTTCAGACTTAGTAACCGGATACTGATTACTTTTTATATTTATTGGATTACACTATTTACCTGTTGTTGTATCCCTCTTTCAGGACCTTTTATAATGGATTAACAAGGACCTTGTTTATTACATCCAGTATAGGGTTAATAGACTCCATGTTTAGAGGATTATAAAAAGGCACCATCTATGAGGATTCAGGTTTTGCCTCCGCAGAAGCAATAAGCGAAACATGCATTAGGCAAATTAGTGCAGCGGTGATGAAGTCACACGCAGCAAGGTTTTAGATCCTCAATTAGTTCTCTAACAAGGGCATGTGCAGGGGAAATGTCAACAGCCAAATGTAAGAAAGGACCTTATTAGTTTTATATCTGTGATAAGAGGAAGCATTATTGCAGGGAATGTTACCGATTAACCGGCATTCAAAAGTCCTAGTCACAGAATCAGCAGCAAGTTGCAAGGTATTTGGGACAATAACAAGTACAAGCTTGTGTTAGGTATAATTTATTAGTTTACTGCAACAATGAATCTGCTCAGAATTGATACATAGTAAATTAAAGGTGTCAGTGTTCAAGTTCTTTTAATCTGCATTTGCAAGCAGATACTAGTTTATATGTGTCAGTTTTAAATCCATATAATCGGCATTTATAAGCAGATACTTGATGGACTTTGTGCTTACATAGTTGCTAAAGGTATTCTTCAAAATGAGATAATAAACAATAATATAGGCTGCAACAAACATTGTAGTGATAATGGTTCACTAGTAATCTGCTAAACCATTCATTTAATGATACTATTACATGTAATTAGTATCAAACATATTATATGGAGAAACAAATGAGCATAAATATATATAATAGAATACTGGAATTTACTTAGTTCATATCCAAATGAGCGTACTATTTTTATAGCCAGCAGTTTTTGTAGGCACCTTGACCATATTTATCAAACTCTGTATTAGCAAGTGACTATTGAATGAGCCTGGTGCTTGTGTAAATATCTGAACACTATACACCTACTTTATATCTAAGTATCCTCTTTGGATAAATGAGTGAGTTGAAAAAAACATAATAAAATGTTGGAATTTGCATACTGAATGGTTTAAAAAAACTGACAACAAATGAATGTGTATGCAGCCCACATTTTGAGACCAAACACAATCAATAAATGGGGGTTCCCTCCAGTTAACCTAAAAGTCATATTTATTAAGGTTTACATAGCTCATACTCTGTGTTTCAATACTGATAATAAATAAACATGGTATCTTCACAGAGAAATACTTAGGAGAAATTCAATAAATCATTCAGAAATTATGCACAAGCTTTAGTGATGGAACAATTATCAATATAATCATTATTATTGTAGTTAATACTAGAGCAAGTATATAGCTCTTGCAGGCTCCTGTATTGAAAAACATTTCCTAATGAGTTTGATTTCTACTGGAGTACGCTTTAATTGTGGTGGGAAAAGAATAAAAAATTACTTTTATTTAATATTATTAAAATAAGACACTTATCAACAAAGAACATGTATAAAATCACTTGAGGTAGCATCACAACAAAGGTACATTTAATTTCAACTAAACACCTCCAAGGAGTCTGCACCTATATTATAAGGTTGTGTGCTAGAAGATTATATTTGATACCAGATATATTATTATAATTATTACCTTTTATTTGTAATGCGCCAACATATTCTGTAGCGCTGTATAGGGGAAAAGAACAAAGAAATATACAATATACAATATTGACAACTGAAGAAAATGGAGGGCCTTGTTTTGACCTTTGAATCTTGTAAAAAGTGATTTTTTTCCAAAGCACCCTACAAGATTGGAAACTACTTACAATCTAAAGGGAATGGAAGAGGCAGAAACCTGGGGAGGAGCAGATAAGTAATAGCAAGGTTGGGAAGGAAGTGGGAATTTACATAGGAAGGAAATTGTGTAAAGTAAGAAGGTTAATCATTAGTTGGAGAGGGAAAATATGTGATGTAGAGTGAGTGGCAATATTATGTAATATGGTATCTGCCCTTAGTGGACAGATAATGTAACTTGCAAATGGGAATGTCAGGAGACACATAGTTTAATCACAGCTTCAGTAAAATCATCTCATGGGTGAGTAAAAGAGCAGTGGAGGACATGAAAGGTGAGATGGTTATGTTGGAGACAAGAAGGGGAAAAGTTATGAAGAAGAGTCTGAGGAAATGGCATGGGGATATGCGTAAGAAGAAGAGAAAAGGAAACATTATGTAAAGAGTTAATAAGAATAGTTAGTAGATGTTGCTAATTAGTCAGGTGTAGAAGATTTGTGTGACTCAATAAATGAAGACTAAACAGGGGCGGATGGGTGAAGGTGAGGGGCAGGGAGGGACGGGATTGGAATCAGAAAGAGAGAGACCAGAGAGCAGTCTAAAATAAATGGGTATAGCTTCAGGATGTGAAAGAGTTACAGCAATTAACACAGGGCTGTTGGGAGACTATAAAAACAATGAGGGAGGGTACAGAGAAAATCAGAGGTACACAAATATATCTAGATAAAATGACTCAGCCCCATTAAATTCTCTCTATGTGGTAAATCATAGCTCGTAGAGTAGCTTGCAAGACTTAAGGCTATTAAATTGGCCTCTTAACGCTACCGACAGACGTCTTGCGGGTTAGGTGCGAAAAAGGCCAAAAAAAACCTACGGGACTTGGAACGTGGAACTTCGTAGGTGCAAATCCTTTGTTCTCTCAAGCCCGTAACCAATACGTTTCCAATTTAGCTATTAAATTGCATCAAGATCACTGGCGTTCAAACTCGTAACTCACAAATTGAGCCAAGAAGCCAACAAATGCTAGAGAGGATCCACAAGCGGGGTAAAGTCCAATCCGTAGCACTGTGAATGCACATATACACACACTACTGTAAATATCATAACAGGGAAAGTGATGTTAGATATTAGAATTAATAGCACAACATTCTCAAACTCGCAAATCGGCTCCCGAAAAATACTTTATTTGATGATTATTTTCTGTGTTATATCGATCCTGGCAATCAATGTGTTAATACATATACTGTAACTCACATGTGATAGAATATCATATTTACGGCTTTATTAATATTGAATTATATCTGGAATGTGGGTCCGATCATAACTCGTAATTGAACCCCACCTCCATTTTTCAGTGACGTAATTCTGCCGATCTCAGTCGCAGTTGGCTCCGTCCCAAATCGTAACTACAAGTTAGACTAATTGATCACGTTTACGGCCGCACATCCGATGAGCGAAAAATTGTTTACGGGTTTGCTTCTCAAGGCCGTAACTAGCAGCATGTTCTAATTTAATAGTCCCGTAAATCTGGAACTTTTTAAGCTTGCAGCTGTTCCGGGTCTCACATTGAACATACAAGCTTCAAATTTATTGTAGCTGTATAATTACCATAATTAATAATCAGTAACAGTGCCAGAGAATATTCAGTTGTCCAGATACCTTAGCTTAGCTGTGGAGATGTTTAGGAACCAGGAGTCTGAGAGAGAGAGACCAGAGAGCAGTCAAAGAAAATGGGTATAGCTTCAGGATGTGATAGAGTTACATCAATTAATACAGGTCTGTTAGGAGACTATGCAAATAATGGTGGAGGGTACAGAGAAAATCAGGTACACAAATATATCTAGATAAAGTGACTATGTCAGTAGTTATAATAACAGATATATAATCACAATAATTAATGATCAGTAACAGTACCTTGGCTTAGCTGTGGAAATGTTTAGGAGCCAGGAGTCAGAGAGAGAGATCAGAGAGTAGTCTTAGCTTAGCTATGGAGATGTTTAGGAGCAAGGAATTAGAGAGAGAGAGAGAGAGAGACCAAAGAGGACAAGCACCCATCTAAATAAGCATTTACCCTAGACAGGTAGAAGGTCTAGCACTATTTTTTGACAGTCTTGAATTGTGCCAATTTGTATCTCGCTAACCACTTGAGTATTAGCTAATAAATTAAATACTAATGCTAGTCTATCTGCCTGCAGTCTTGAGTTGTGCTGGGTGCCAGTCTTCCTAAAACTTCTAAAGCCTATTATGGAGTAAACTGCAGAGTGAAGCCTGTGTGGATGCTCCTGCTATCATTTACAAAGAATCCCTAATGCTAGTTTTGTCACAACTAGCTGAAGTCATCAGGGGAAGCACCACTGTAAAGCTGGTGCGCCTTTAAAAGTGTCAGAATTCATGCCTAACGTGTTGATTTGTTTGGATCAGACTGTAATGAGTCACTATGGAAACATAATGTCAACAAAAAATAGCTACCAAGATGGATCGATCTTAAGTTAAGTAGAAGAAGTTGTGCCACTATGATATACACAACAAATTGCAGCATAATAGGGACAGTGGTAAAGTTGATCAGTAGCTGCAAATTTACAATAACCACAAATTTATACAAGATCATGATTATAGTTTTGATGAAAACACTCAGAAAATTAAAGTTTAAAACTAGATAGCTCAATAAGTGCTTAAGTTATCAGTACTGATGTTATTTGAATGGACATAATGATGAGACCTAACTACAGAAGATGACATAAACCAGGATTCATAAATGTTGTTTAAGAGTTAAGCAGATGAGCTAGGCCAGAGGTTTAAGTCTAGAGGTTATCCAAATAGTTGCCTAAAGGAGGCCTGTAAACATGCCTTCATTTCTGACCGTAATGTACTCTTGAACTCAACTAAAAAGAAAACACCTGAACCCAAAATAAGAACAGCCTTTACATTTGGCAATAACTGGCGCTCCGTAAAAGGGATTATGAAGAAACATTGGGGTGTTTTTTCTTGATAAAGACATTGGATGATTTATTGGCCAGTACCCCCAAATTACCTCCAAAGAGAAGAAGGGAGGGAGAGAAAGAGAGGAAGGGAGTGAGAGGAAGGGAGAGAGAAGTAGGAAGATAGAGATAGAAGGAGAGAGGGAGAGAGAGATCGCACAGAGAGAGAGTGAGGGCGTACAGAGAGAGACAGGGTAAACAGAGAGAGGGAGCATTATACTGTCATTTTTTATGGGCAAGTGACTAACATAACAATAATGAGCATGTGACAATTGTATCCCAATTATTGGGTCCAGATAGGGTTAACAGGGCTTAGTATAGGTTAATGGGGTATAGTTAAGGCTACTTGGGTTTAGTATGGGTTAATGGGGTATAGTTATGGTTGGTAAATGGGTTAATGGGGTATGGTTAGGGTTAAGGGGTGAATGGGGTATGGTTAGGGATAATAGTGTACTTTAGTGCTTAGACTTTGCGTCATGAGGGTATGGAGGGCCCTCATGGCACTTATAGTGTTATTATCAGGGTTATTTAGTGTCCTATAGGGGTTTATATAGACCCCTATTGGACTGATTGGGTTAATTAGAGGCTCATGGGGGTCTGTATAGACCCCCATGAGTGATGGGGATAATTTTAGGTGCCTGGGTGGGTATTTATAGTACCCCTGCGGCAGGGGTTAATTTTTTAGATCTTGCGGGTCCTTTCAGGACCTTTACGATCCTTTCAGGACCCGCGAGGCCGGAAATTTGAAAAACAGTGGGTTCCAGCAAGGTTTAACATGGGGACACTGCAGGGGTCCTGATGGGGACCCCCAGCATAGGGGGATTAATTTTAGGTGCCGGGGGGGTACTTGAAGTATCGATCCTCGTCCCCCGCAGCAAGGGCCATTTCCAATTTTTTACGGGAAGAAGCTCACCAAGCCTCATTTGCGGTGGGTATCTCCTCCAGGGATGAGCTCCATTGCTTTTTCAATATTATTAGCGCGTCAGTTTTTTTTTCAAGGGTTCTGCCGTAGAAGACGGGGACATTGTGGAAAGCTAAGTGTAATATCTATAATGTATTGTTTAAACATGTTTATTTTGTTACTAATTGTAATGTTTCTTTTTCTCGTAGGTGTGCCGGACCTGCGGCAATGAAGGATGGGCCCTTATGCTAGGGAGGAAGGCCAGAAATGCGTTGTCGCATTTGGGCAAGTTATGTAGATAGGGGTATTGATGTATGTAGTTAGGGTATTTGTAGTTAGGGGTGGGGTAGAAAAAGCGCACGCTCTCCTGGTGTAGAAAATAAATAATTGAGGGATAGGTGGACACACACGATAAAGTAATGAGCTCACCTTTGTTGACCCCAATAATTATGATGTATGGATAGAGCTCGAAACAATGGGTAAAGGTCCCATTTGTGTGGCTCTTCTTCTGTGGTAGTGATGATCAAATCCAGCTGTGATCCATGCCTCAGCAGCAGTATTTGAATGAATATACTATGTATTTAGCCAAATACAGTATGTAATGGCATATATAGAAACGTATATGTCTTCAATTTTTTATGTGCTTCTCCAATCATCAGAAAATCCAAAGAGAAATGGACTTGAATAAATAAATAGACTTTTATTTGTCGAATAAAATTGATATTAAACACAATTATCCACCCTATGGGTTATAACAAATGTTTATATATATATATATATATATATAAAAAAAAAAAAAAAAAAAATATATATATATATATATATATATACTGTGTATATATATATATATCTGTTCTGAAATATAAAATGGTATAAAATATGATGCTTTAATTAGCGATGATTATGGAAAGTGTATGTACACTTCAAATGCATTTTGTTGTTAATTTACGGCTTCCTCAGTGATAGTGCACTTTTTCTACCCACCCCTAATTATTTTCAGCTAGAATATTGGGCAAGTATGTCAACAGAGCCCTACTAAAAGTGGCAGATTTCCATCAGCATTGAGGGACCTGAGAGATTGTAGCTTCTGAAGAGACTAGTTACCTCATCATCTTCTATTAAATTCCCAAAACAGGAAATGCATAAACACCAGTTGACGATAAATTGAGTCCAACTTTTGGATTTAAGTCCATCTAAAGCATCACACTTGACCTTGTGCTACACCGTAGTTGGAGATATCGACTCAACATCACTATCTATATGTAGTTAGGGTATTAATGTATGCAGTTAGGGTATATGTAGTTAGGGTATTAATGTATGTAATTAGGGTATATGTAGTTAGGGCATTCATGTATGTAGTTAGGGTATATGTATGTAGTTAGGGTATATATGTACTTAGGGTATTAATGTATGTAGTTAGGGTATATGTAGTTAGGGCATTAATGTACGTAATTAGGGTATATGTAGTTAGGGCATTCATGTATGTAGTTAGAGTATATGTATGTAGTTAGCATGGCCAGATTACACATTAGGCCAACTAGGAAGCCGCCGAAGGGCGCTTTCCTGGGAGAGGCGCCACATTTATAAAAAAAATAATTCCTGGCTTAAAAAAAATGAAATGATGCAGGTCATATACTGGCTACTAAATAGTAACCACCTAGACTAAGAGAGTTACAACAGGAAAAGGAACTTACACGCACAGAAAAGGCAAAAATGTGTCCATGCATACCTTGTGTACTCCTTCACTTCATTGCCTAGGGGCTCTAAAAAGCTATATCCGCCCCTGGTCGTTAGGGTATATGTAGTTAGGGTATTAATGTATGCAATGAATGTTTTATTGCATGTGATGTATACCTTTCTTATTTTCTGTAACTTAGGTTTATTTATTTTCAGTAAAGTAGTTTTTTTATTTTCAGTAAAGCAGGTTTTTTATTTTATGTAATTTAGTTTTTTTATTTTGGATAATGTTCTTTTTTATCTTTTTTTTCCATTGGTTAGGTAGCTTGTCTAGGTGTTAATAAGTTAGGGTAGAGGGGTAATTAGGATAGGAAGGAGGGGGGTTCATTAGTTAGAGGGGGTTGGTTTAGATTTATTGGTTTATTGGGTGGGGGGATAGTGTAGTGTAGTGTTTGTACTTAGTGTCATGAGGGTCCTGGAGGACCCACATGGCACTTCTGGGGTTACTGTTAGGGTTCTTATTGTTCCATAAGGGTCTTTATAGACCCATATGGGACTGATGGGGTTAAATAGAGGCTTATGGGAGTCTTTATAGACCCCCATAAGAGATGGGGTAAAATGGAGGATTATAAAGGTCTGTATAGACCCCGATAAGAGATGTGGTTAAATGGAGGCTTATGGGGACCTGTATAGACCCCCATAAGAGATGGGGTTAAATAGGCCTAGATGGGTTTAAATAGGCTTAGTTAGGTTATTGGGTCCAGATAGGGTTAACAGGGCGTAGTATAGGTTAATAGGGTATAGTTAGGGTTAATGAGGTATGGTTAGGGTTATAAGTGTACTGTTGTGCTTTGACTGTGTCATGAGGGTCCTGGAGAACCCTCATGGCACTTATAGTGTTATTATAGGTGTATAGACGCCCATAAGAGATGGGGTTAAATGAAGACTTATGGGGGTCTGTATATAGTACCCCCTTGGCAGGGGTTAATTATTTAGTGATTGCAGGTGCTTTAAGGACCTTTAGGGTCCTTTCAGGACCTGCATGGGGAAATTTTAAATGCAGCGGTGCTGGGGGGGGGGGGGGTACTTGAAGTACTCCCGCGGCAGGGGTTAACACTTTGACTGCCGTGGGTGTCCCGATTGGGACCCCCAGCATTTGGGGGGTTAATTTTAGGTGCCAGGGGGGTACCAGGTACCCCCGCTGCAGTAATTGCACAATAGAGTGTTAATATGGTGACACTGCGGGGGTCCCAATGGGGCCTCCAAAATAGGGAAGTTAATTTTAGGGGCTTGTGTTGGCAGGGCGTGTATTTTTAACTGCCACGGAGGTCCCAGTTGGAAACACCGCGGCAAGGGCTGATGTCGGGAGCCTGCGTGTGATCACACAGGCTTTCATTAGCCATGATGGCAATCTCACCTGCCATTGGCTAATTCAGACCCATTGCTACATAATTGCTTAATTAACATTGTCATAAAGTTATGATTGGATAGTATTACCTCCAAGAAAACTGTATTATTGTTGTTCACTCATGATGTATATGTGCTAATAATGTATAAAATACTGCCTGAACATACTTTGGGCATAATAATACAGGCCACATCTGGAAAACCATATAGATAGATGTTATTAACCATATGATATTAATCTCTGCATGCAGATAATTTCGGAAAATGTCAATCATACACTTCCACCAAATATTAAAACAGGATGAGTATACTGAAAGATCTTCCATGTACAATCTGCAGGTTGTGACTTTCTGTTCATCTCAGCACCCAGCAATTCAGATCAGTACATCCA
Source organism: Discoglossus pictus (assembly GCA_027410445.1). Lineage (NCBI taxonomy): Eukaryota > Metazoa > Chordata > Amphibia > Anura > Alytidae > Discoglossus > Discoglossus pictus. The sequence continues at coordinate 123,121,505 of CM050168.1, forward strand.
GGAGTGGCAGATAATTCCGCTGGCAGTTCAGAGGCAGACTGACCAGTGTATTACTACCAGATATTTCAAACTAGCGAATTGCCCGTCAAAAAATGAAATTGTAAGGTAGCTAATGCTGTTTGGTGTGTAAAAATGAAATATGTAATACATTAATAAATGAATATACTTTACCTATTTTGAAGCATTGTGTTGAAGAGCTGCAATCTGTTTTGATGTTGCTGCAGCATGAGTGGTATGGAGCTGCTGTGTAAGCGTGCTGAATGTGTGCAGTGTAATACTGTGTGTGCGCGAGACCAGACCGTTAGCGTAGTCGTGTACTTCCGCATTGGCGTAAAATGACGGGTAATGTGTTGTATGCGTCTTAGCGGAATATCCGTAGGTCTTTTGTGGTGTTTTGCAAGTTTTTTGTGGTGTTTTGCGAGTTTCTTGTGGTGTTTTGCGTGTTTAGAGTGCTGTAGCCTCGTTTTCATTTTGTTCGGCAGCCATTTTTTCTGTCGCTTAGCAAATTTTTTAGTATCTAAACTCTTTTATTTTGAGTGAAATGAAGGTGTAAGCTGCTTTTTTGAGGTCCTGGATGCTCCCTCTTGCTGTAGGTAAGCTTTTTATGTATGTGCTGTCTGTATTTATTGTGTTTTGAATTTTGTAATGTTCGCGAGTTGTGTCCGAGTGTTGCGAGGTCGTAATGTGTGTTAACGTGTCTTGTATATTGTTTGCGTTGCGAGGTAAAGTTTGTGAGGGTCGAGGTTGGTGTGTCGTGTTGTTTGCGTTGCGAAGTAAAGTTTGCGAGGGTCGCAATTGCTGGCAAGGAGCGCCTTCGGCGCTCCATGCCAGCAACTGAGGCCCTCGCCCGCAGCTTAGCGAGCCCGCAAGCGTTAGCAACAACTCGCATGCTCACAACTATATATGTGATACCGAAAGATCTCACCCACACCCCTTCCTTATTCTCCTCCCTGTATGAGGGGGTCTGAATTCTTAGTGTGACCACACCCCGTCACCAGACGATAAACCCCCACCCATCACCAGACACACCAGAGCTGGGGGTTATCTGGTTAGGTCGCTAATATCCTAGACTTGTGTTTTGCTGTTAGGTACAGTGTAACACTTTATGACTGTCTAAGGCCAGAGAGTGTATGCCCGGTCACTCTGATATAAATTCTTTTGAAAAGTAACCCTTGGTTGTCCCACTAACAAACATGGCAGAAAACGTATCTCTGCTAGTTACAGGTAAGATAACATTATGACAGTGCATATAACATGATATAGTATCTCCTAACATAAATTATTGTGGCCCACACTACACTACACACAAAAGCAACACATCACAGCCCCCACAACAACTTTCATGTCAATTTTAAAAACCTTTGACATTAGCAACCAGAGTCCCCAAAACCTGGGTTTCTTGTGGGGTTCAGGGTCCCAAAATCATCCATGACATGTATATTGATATCCTAAATCAGTAACCATTATAAACACAGGAAAACATGAATTACTATATAATAATGAAAGAGTTTATTATATACACAAAGCATAGTCATAAATGTATCCAACTGTGCATTAATATCATATGTGTTTGATGTGCGTGAATCACAAGAGGATGAGAGGTTTTGTGGACAATGGGAAAAATCAAAAAGGGTTAAAGGTAATACTGTATAATAATAATAATGATACATAGCATGTACTAAAGTCACATGTGGGCATTAGACCACAATAACAATAATCAGATAAATACAAATCCCATCATTGTTCTCTTCATACAATAGAACTAACCAATATTACGCATAACACTTCCATTGTCTCTTCATCTGCTCAATTAAACAGATACATCATCTCCTGGATTATGTAATCCAATTGAGAAAAAATTGGAAAAATTAAAAATTCTAAACTGATTAGTGAATGCTCATAATCTAGAAAAAACAGAGGCATTAGCATTAGCATGATCTGTATGTATTGTACAGTGCTTTAAAGCATACTCTAACAATTAACCAACTTACCTGATGCTCATCTACAAGCGATGCAAACAATGCTATATCTGTCATGAGAAATCAGTTGCCATGACCAATAGAAATGATGTGGCATCTCACAAGCAATGCTTAGCTGTGACCACATTCATTGGGCCAAGATTACTATCTCCATCTCTATATGATATTGTTTAGCCACATTAAAATCACATATTAATAGGTATACAGGTGTTATCAGATGATAACTGATTGTTATGATATCATAATACACGTTAATATTAATATGTACACGTTAATATTAATGGAAAACAACGGTCATCAGCTTTAACATTTGTTAATTATATCAGACAAAAGTATCTGGTCTCATATCGTTAAGAGGATGACATGCCTAACTAAAACATGTATTAGTGCTGAGTTTCATTAACATAGTACTGTAGGACTTTGCAAGCCCACAGCCATTTTTGTACTGGTACAAATTAAACCTAACAACAATCAAGAATATTAAAACATGATATATTTGTTTAATTATGGTGTGTGAGATCATTCTGTTGGGGGATATCATTAATGAAATGTCTATCTGAAAGCCACTGTGTTTATAGTTTACATACATTATTTGATAGCACTGCTTGCAGATGAACAAAATTGTAAATAATAAAAAAGGGACTACATCAACTCTTCTCAACGGCATTCTTTAGTGGCCATCAATTGGTGAAATGTTAACGATAACCATACATGTCCACAGAGAAAATGTTATCATTTTGACCAAAACATTTTCACTGAGGAGTGCTATTGAGAAGATAAATAAATGATGCTGCTCCGATCTCCTCCTCTGTCTAAGCACTAGGCCCCCAACCCCCATGCCACCACGCCATTGCCTACACCTCTGGTTCTGCACCGCCTGGAGCAGCCTGGCCAAGTAGTTCTCTACCTGGAGATTGTAGTACCTCATCTTCCTGTAGAGCCTTCTAATGCTGTGGTCCACTGTTGTCTGTTGTGAGGGGACACTGGTTAAGATGCTCAGCATAGCATTCTACCGGCCTCTATACAAAGACAAGCATCTTCTGCATAGTAGTCTCTAACATTGGGTGAGGGGTTGAGGTCTGACTCTAGCAGGGCCAGGCATAACTGTGGGAGGAGATGGTAGGAGCTGCGGAGCTTGAGGAATTTGTGGAGGTGGGTCTGGTGATCTCTGGGTCCAGGTGGTGGTGGGAGGAAGAGGTGGAGGTAAGGGAACTGGCATTGTTCTGGTATAGTCCAGTAAGAGGGTGGTGAGTCGATCTGGGAGAGGAGGGAGCCAGTGGGGTCAAGTAGCGTGGGAGTGTTGGACTGACCAGCAGGTCACCCAACTGACCACATGAAGCTTACGTTCTCTCCCTCCTCAAATCTCGAGCCCTCCTACCCTCACAAATCCTTGTAGGTGGGGGCATAATTTGGTTCCTTCTCTTATTATGTATTCTGTGGGATTTTAATGTATAGAGTGGGGGATATGGGTGTATGTGGAATGAGGAATGTATATAAATATATATATATATATATATATATATACTGACACGAAATAGGTTTTGCAAGTAAGCTACGTAAAACTCAGAAAGCAAGAAATTGAATAGATATGTGAAATGGGAAAATAATGTAATAAAATAAAGGATAACAATTATTTCTTTTTGTACACTATAGTACATAAAAATAAGCCCCAAAATATATTTTCAAGTATTATAGGCCCTCTAAAATCAAAAATAGATACAAATGACAATCAGATCATATCCTGTGATTTTACCCTCTCATCCTTTTGTCCTGTCCCCATACCCAAGGATTACGACCTGGGTTCTTACCACTGCCCCAAATCATTAAAACCAAGCTATGGCTCATGGACCACCTGTGATCGTTAAGCTCCATTCTGGTGGTCCACAGTACAACGATCATTACAAAAAAATTCTGAAATAAAATTGAAAAAATTAATTTAAAAAATGCAGAAAGCAATACAGAAGCTTCTAGATATTTATTTTATAGATTATAAGTGCATAGGATATGTATAAATGGTAACTGATTTTAGGAATGTGAGGCATATAAATCATTAGACTGTACACAAAGACCCTGGTCAACTTTTAAATGGCCCATCAGAAAAAAAAATTGTGAACCACTGAGTACACAACCTCATATTGAATTTAACCCCTATTGGATTTCACGGGTGAGGAATAATGAAGGTAAATATAGAAGGTCAGTTTGAAACTTAAAGTCAAATAATTTTGTGAACATGACAAAAAGAATAAAATTGTATAGAGTTTTGGCCACACAAACCCTCTCTTCTATACCCAACTATCATGAATAATGTCAAGTTGCCTGTAAAAGCTCACCTACTGAAATCTTCTTTGTTTCAAAACATGTTATATACTGAGCACATTTTATGGAGGTGGTCAGGTTTTCGAGCCATATAACATTTGAAAGCATTACTTTTAAAATTCCACTCTTGGATACTGCCAAAAGCAGGTTGACATATTAAATCTATTTTCTGCTCAAAGGTAATTGCCTTGCTCTTTGTTGAGGTACTTTATTATGGCTTTGGAAAGGACATTTAAAAAGCTATTAAATACAGCAGCCCATCAGTGTAAAGAAGAAAATACAAATTAGAAAATGTTGTGAAATATAAGCTAAGCCTTTATTGAAGATATTTAGATTTCTTTAAAATATTTAAATATTTTTTGGGGATAAAGCAATCAATAACAATCTGTAATAATAATAGCATTATTATTAGGTGGAGATGATTTTTTTTTGTAGATTATAAGCAAAACTAGCAAACATTAAATAAATAGTTTGTATAAAATGATAAAAGTTAAAAATATATTTTTTAAATTATTCAACATGAACTGTCTCCCTAAATTATACAGTTTTTAGTTATGTTATGTGTGGCTACTGATTTCTAATGTCTCACACTGTACCCTTCTTATATGAATATTTTTGTCTTTTAGTCTACATATACAAGTTGGTTCTGGCATTTACATTCTGCGCCTATGCTCAAATATTTCACTATAATGATACATGGAAAACATGTTTTCTATTACATAAGTGGCTTTATGTATGTATATGTTTTTCCTTTGCACTACATTTGCTTTGGATAATTTAGCTATTACTCTTTTCACATGAATGGTCTTTGTTGTATCCTCTTGACTGTATAGAGCTGAACATAAACCATCTGAGCTGAAGTACATTTGGGAAAGTTGCGCCAGCCTTAGTAATAGTAAACTGGTGCCCTATATATAACCGGATAGACTAATATGTTTGTGTGTATATATATATATATATATATATATATATATATATACTGGATATAAAATTAACATCTCAGACAAGATTATTATTTTAACAACGAAAACACACTGCGAAAATTAATTTTTTTTAAAAAAAAACGACACACATCCGCCCTGGCGGATGTCTCCGACGCTAATGACCTTCCTATGGAGTGTTCCAGACTAAAATTGGCAATGGCGGCTTCTGATTGGCTGAAAAGGCTGTCTATCAAATTCAGCCAATGAGAAGACCCCATTTGTGAACCAATGAAAAAAGTATACACCCCAAAATACAACACTGATTGGATAACACACCTTTCAATCTTTATTTGAACCAATCCTAAGACTTTATTGCCATCAGCCAATCACAATGGAATATACCCCCACGTACTGATTGGTGAAGACATCTGCGCCTACCCATTGGCTGTAATATTGATTGATATTAACAGTAGCCAATGAGAATGCGCAAACCCTTCACCAATCAGTACGTGAGGGTATATTCCATTGTGATTGGCTATTGTCAGTGCAACCAATCAGAATGCGCAGAGGCTCCAACCAATCACCCTGTGGGGGTGTATTCCATTGTGATTGGCTGAAGGCATCTGCACCTTGTGATTGGTTTAAATAAAGATTGATAGGTGCATTATGCAATCAGAGTGGGATTTTAGGGTGTATCCCTTTCTGATTGACTCACACATTGGCGCCTCCTGATTGGGTGAATTTGATAGACAGCGTTTTCAACCAATTAGAAGGCGCCATTGCTTATTTTCTTCTGGAAAATTCTCCTGGAGCCTCATTAGCGTCAGGGATGTCCGGGAGTGCGGATGTAAGTATATATATATATATATATTTTTTTTTTTTTTTACAGGGCGTGGCAGAAGAGGATCCGGAGGAGGCCGGAGACATCGCTGGGAGGTAAGTATAATGTAGATTATGTTTATTTTATTTTGATGTATGTGTATTAATGTTGTGTTTTTTTTAACAGGTGCCGCGTCGGAGAAGGATTAAAAGAATGGCGGACGGGACATGCCGGAAAGGTGAGTATAATATTTAGAATGTATAGAATGTTTATTTTATAACTGTAAACATGTTGCACTAATTTTTTTTAAAAAAATTTTTCGTAGGTGGCTGATCCCAATGTACATCTGCAAAGGTAAGTGGTCTTAATTTTTTTATTTTAGCTTAGACTTAGATTAAATAATATATAGATAGCATTTATTGTATGTTAGCTAGGGGTTTTATATAGATAGCATAGGATGGATTGTATATGAAATTGTGTTATTTATTTAGATAGATTGGGAATGTATTATTATATAGATAGGATGTATATTAGATTATGGTATTTATGTAGATAGATTGGGAATGTATTATTATATAGATAGGATGTATATTAGATTATGCTATTTATTTAGATAGATTGGTATGTATTATTATATAGATAGGATGTATATTAGATTATGGTATTTATGTAGATAGATTGGGAATGTATTATTATATAGATAGGATGTATATTATATTATGCTATTTATTTAGATAGATTGTGTGATGTATGTTAGATAGTGGTGTATTGTATTGTAATTGTATGTAATTGTATTGTAATTGTATGTATTTGTATTGTATGTATTTGTATTATATGTATTTCCTTTTCAGGTGTGTATTTTTTTTTTCTGTAGTGAGGGGGGGGTTGTAATGTTTTTTTTCTGTAATGTTCCTTTTTTTTATTTTTTGTGACTAAGGTTTTTTTATTTTGTGTAATGTAGTTTATTTTTTTGTGAGTTAGGTTTTTTATATGATGTAATGTAGTTTATTAGTTTTTGTGACTTTAGGCTTTTTTATTTTCTGTAATTAGAGTGGTGGGGGTTAATAGGGGGTAGGTAGTGTAGATGTTAATAGGTTAGTGTAGAGGGTGTTTAGTTGATATTTAATGTTTTATTGGGAGTGGTATAGTGCAGTATAGTGTTTATACTTAGTGTCATGATGGTCCTTGAGGACCATCATGGCACTTATGTGGTTAATGTAGTGTCATAACAGGCCCATAATAGTGTTAATATACCCTTATGGGACTGATGGGGTTAAATAGAGGCTAATGGGGGTCTGTATTGAACCCCATGAATGACAGGGTTAATGAAGGGCTTATGGGGGTCTGTATTGACCCCCATGAGTGACAGGCTTAATGAAGGGCTTATGGGGGTCTCTATTGACCCCCATGAGTGACAGGGTTAATGAGGGTTTTTGGGGGTCCGTATTGACCCCCATGATTGACAGGGTGACAGTGTGAATTTTGTTTTCTTTTACAACGGGTCCTTTAAGGACCTTTATGGTCCTTTAAGAACCTGTAACGGGGGAATTTTGAATTTTGATTGCAGCGAGGGTCCCCGATCGCGTGCAATCGGGAACCCCACTGCGATGGTTAATGTGGGGTTAATGCAGGGCTCAGAGCTTATCTCGGATCTCCTGCGGTTAATCCGGGTTTCCGAGCTTATCTCGGATCCCTTCTTGAGTAAGTTGTAGGTGGCTGAGCAGTCCTGGGTCTTTGAGCCTCCTTTTCATTTTTTTGGGCGGCCATTTTTTCTCTCGCTTAGGGGATTTTCCTGTGTGTGAACTCGGGAATGTGTACTTAAATGGAGGTGTAACTGCATTTTCAGAGGTCCTGGGTGCGCCCTCTTGTTATTGGTAAGCTTTGTATGTTGTTTTTGTGAGTATTTGGAGTGTTTTGAGTGTTTTTAGGTGCGAGCAGTTCTGCCATTTTTCGTGCGTGTGGGTGTTTGTTACGTTAAGGTTGGTTCTAAAGGTTAATGCGGTTTCCGAGGTGAGCCTCATTTTCGTTTTTTTCGGAGGCCATTTTTTCTCTCGCTTAGGGGATTTTCGTGTGTCTGAACTTGGGAATTTGGACTTAAATAGAGGTGTAACTTCACTTTCAGAGGTCCTGGGTGCCCCCCCCCCCTTGCTTTTTAAACTTTTTATGTCGTTTTTGTAAGTATTTGGTGTGTTTCCACTGTTTTTAGTGGCGCGCGGGTAGGCCGTTATAGTGGGATTCTTAGTGCATGTGGGTGTCTTATACGTTAAGGTTCCCTAATTCCCTAAGTGCTTTGCGAGGACCCGCATTGCAAATGCGGACCCTCGCTTCGCGAGGACCCGCATTTGCGGAAGCGAGGGCCTCAGTTGCTGGCATGGAGCGCCTTTAGCACTTCATGCCATCAACTGAGGCCCTTGGCCTCGGTGTTTGTGTGTGTAACCGGGTGTGAGGCGCCTTTGAGATTTTGTGTTAACAGAGCCGACGTTTGAGCCTCCACCTCCGCAAATGCGGACCCTCGCTTCGCGAGGATCCGCATTTGCGGGGAAGTTGTTTTTTTTTTGGCTGGGAGGTTGTTTTTTTTTTGATAAAACGTTGTGTGTGTGTGTTTGTGTTAACACAGCCGACGTTGGAGCCTCCACCTCCGCAAATGCGGACCCTCGCTTCGCATGCTCACAACTACAGTCAGGTCCATAAATATTGGGACATCGACATAATTCTAATCTTTTTGGCTCTATACACCACCACAATGGATTTGAAATGAAACGAACAAGATGTGCTTTAACTGCAGACTTTCAGCTTTAATTTGAGGGTATTTACATCCAAATCAGGTAAACGGTGTAGGAATTGCAACAGTTTGTATATGTGCCTCCCACGTTTTAAGGGACCAAAAGTAATGGGACAGATTAACAGTCATAAAACAAACTTTCACTTTTTAATACTTGGTTGCAAATCCTTTGCAGTCAATTACAGCCTGAAGTCTGGAACGCATAGACATCACCAGACGCTGGGTTTCATCCCTGGTGATGCTCTGCCAGACCTCTATTGCAACTGTCTTCAGTTCCTGCTTGTTCTTGGGGCATTTTCCCTTCAGTTTTGTCTTCAGCAAGTGAAATGCATGCTCAATCGGATTCAGATCAAGTGATTGACTTGGCCATTGCATAACATTCCACTTATTTCCCTTAAAAAACTCTTTGGTTGCTTTTGCAGTATGCTTCGGGTCATTGTCCACCTGCACTGAGAAGCGCCGTCCAATGAGTTATGAAGAATTTGGCTGAATATGAGCGGATAATATTGCCCGAAACACTTCAGAATTCATCCTGCTGCTTTTGTCAGCAGTCACATCATCAATAAATACAAGAGAACCAGTTCCATTGGCAGCCATACATGCCCACGCCATTACACTACCACCACCATGCTTCACTGATGAGGTGGTACGCTTTGGATCATGAGCAGTTCCTTTCCGTCTCCATACTCTTCTCTTCCCATCAATCTGGTACAAGTTGATCTTAGTCTCATCTGTCCATAGGATGTTGTTCCAGAACTGTGAAGGTTTTTTTAGGTGTTGTTTGGAAAAATCTAATCTGGTCTTCGTGTTTTTGAGGCTCACCAATGGTTTACATCTTGTGGTGAACCCTCTGTATTTACTCTGGTAAAGTCTTCTCTTGATTGTTGACTTTGACACACATACACCTAACCTCCTGGAGAGTGTTCTTGATCTGGCCAACTGTTGTGAAGGGTGTTTTCTTCACCAGGGAAATAATTCTTCGGTCATCCACCACAGTTGTTTTCAGTGGTCTTCCGGGTCTTTTGGTGTTGCTGAGCTCACCGGTGCGTTCTTTCTTTTTAAGTATGTTCCAAACAGTTGATTTGGCCACACCTAATGTTTTTGCTATCTCTTTGATGGGTTTATTTTGTTTTTTCAGCCTAATGATGGCTTGCTTCACTGATAGTGACAGCTCTTTGGATCTCATATTAACAGCAACAAATGCAAATAGCACACTTGAAATGAACACTGGAGCTTGTATCTGCTCTTTGTAAATGGGATAATGAGGGAATAACACACACCTGGCCATGGAACAGCTGAGCAGCCAATTGTCCCATTACTTTTGGTCCCTTAAAAAGTGGGAGGCACATATACAAACTGTTGTAATTCCTACACCGTTCACCTGATTTGGATGTAAATACCCTCAAATTAAGGCTGAAAGTCTGCAGTTAAAGCACATCTTGTTAGTTTCATTTCAAATCCATTGTGGTGGTGTATAGAGCCAAAAAGTTTAGAATTGTGTCAATGTCCCAATATTTATGGACCTGACTGTATATATGTGATACTAGCGAATTGACCGTCAAAAAATGACGGCAATGAGATGTGTATGTTTGGAAAGTTGTTTAGTTATTAATATACGTATTTGACACTTGTGAGGTTTTAGTTATGATGAAATAAGTACTATTCTGATATTAAACATGTTTATTTTTGTAAAATGTTCTTTTGTTGAACATTAACTGTTAAAGCACTTTGTATTAAAAGTATTAACATTTCAATGTAAGAACAGTTAAACTTGAAATTAATCAGTATTGTAAACTTGAGGTAATGTTTTTTTAACATGCATGTTCTATCTCAAGAATTGTTAACTTAAATATACATTGAATCCAGAGGAAGGCAAACAGTAAAAACCCTCCTTGAAACATAGCCAATTGTATCAGAGAGGGAAAAAAAATAATTCCTTCCTGACCCCATTAACTGTCGATAAGATTACTCCCTGGATTAATGTTTAACATAAAAGACAACATTTACATTGTGATTTAAAATGTGGTTGAGCTCTTAACATGAACTTTGTAATGTGCCTAAGTAAGGAACTTGAAAGTATATTTTTTTAAACTTGAACTTTCTTATCTGCCTAAGTAAGGAACTTGAAAATATTTTTTTCAAACTTGTAACATTAGAAACAGTAACATAGTTAAATAACATTTTAACCTAATTTGTGAAAATAATGCAAGGCAAGTGTTTTGTGAGGCGAATCATCCATAAACAGTACTTCCATTAATTATGACTGAATTGTTTATTGATTTGTATTTTTCAATGGTTGACCTTTGTTTGTTGCTGTGACTTAAAACGTGGTTGAGCTCTTAACATGAACTTTGTAATATGTCTAAGTAAGGAACTTGAAAGTATATTTTTTTAAACTTTAACTTTTTTATCTGTCTAAGTAAGGAACTTGAAACAAATTTTTTCAAACTTGTAACATTTGAAACAGTAACATAGTTAATTAACATTTTAACATAATTTGTGAAAATAATGCAAGGCAAGTGTTTTCTGAGGCTAATCATCCATAAACATTACTTCCATTAATTATGACTGAATTGTTTATTGATTTGTATTTTTCAATGGTTGACCTTTGTTTGTTGCTGTGATTTAAAACGTGATTGACCTTTTAACATGAACTTTGTAATATGTCCAAGTAAGGAACTTGAAAGTATATTTTTTGAAACTTGAACTCTCTTATCTGTCTAAGTAAGGAACTTGAAAATAAATTTAAACTTGTAACATTAGAAACAGTAACATAGTTAATTAACATTTTAACATAATTTGTGAAAATAATGCAAGGCAAGTGTTTTGTGAGGCTAATCATCCATAAACAGTACTTCCATTAATTATGACTGAATTGTTTATTGATTTGTATTTTTCAATGGTTGACCTTTGTTTGTTGCTGTAGTAATTGTTTTAAATCGCACATATAGTTTGGTCTGTGGAAAAGTGGTTCTCTAAAAACAGAACGCAAGAACTTAAACTTGTTGCACGCTGTGTAAGCACTGTTCTGTATGTGTTTGACAATTTAATGTAGTTTAACAGGAAAATATTGTTTTTATAAATGTAATTTCTGTTGCGTAATAATGACCTTTTGAAGGGAAGGGACATTTATGTGTATTTGTTTTAAAAATGTAATGGTTATATTGTGTTTTTTTATATTGTTGCATTTGCTTTTAAATTTGTTTTGCATGGCTTTTGTTTGTTTAATGAAAAGTTAAAGTACTTTAGTTTTAGTAAAAATACGTCCATCTTCTAATAAATCACCTTGACTTTCATTCTGTTCAATGTAAACTTTAATAGCCTGTGGATTTTTGCACTGTGATAACGCAACGTACAATTGGCCATGTGCAAATACTGGTTCTTGTAAGAAAATACCCACGGATTTGAATGTTTGTCCTTGTGATTTATTAATGGTCATGGCAAATGCCATAATGATGGTAATTTGTCTTCTTTGTAGTATAAAAAGGAGACTACTTTCACTTGGCGCTAAATCTATTCTTGGTATGAAAACTCTCTTTCCTTTATGGGTACCAGTTAAAATTTCAGCATCTATGAAATGGTCCTTTAATTGTTGAACAATTAATCTTGTCCCATTGCATAGGCCTTTTTTGGGGTTCACATTTTGCAGTAGCATGACAATTGCACCTTTCTTTAGCTGCAAAATATGTGGTGGCATTCCAGAAGGAGTTAGTGAGTTTATGAATTCAGTGGAAAAGTTTGCCTGACTTTCATTGTCATCAGCAAGTACAGAATCAGCACTGATAATTTCTTTGTGGTGCATTAATTTTTTTTTTTAAGATTTCATTATTGAGGATTAATGCATCCTTATTTTTACACATAAGTATGACTTAGTTGGAAAGCTCTGAATATTCCTGGTTATTTATGCTACCTTCAAATATAGCCGATATAAGATCTTGGTGACAAATCATATGAGGTGGGATCTGCACAGTGTCGTCAGGTAAATTTGGTATTTTTTCTGTTCTGCCTTCTCCAATTTTAATAAGCCAATCATTGAAATCAGTTTGGCCTTCTGATCTCATATTTTGTTGCAGTTGAAGATGGGTAAAATGTTTCCATAGTTGCTTGACTTTATACAGGTTTCGATAATGTCAGTTCGATTTCCATGTACAACGACAGGTAATGTTTGTCTAAAATCGCCACCTAACAAGATTACCTTTCCACCAAATGGAAAAGTATTATCCATGACTTCACTAAGCAAACGGTCAATACATTGTAGGGCATAGCATGACATCATTGTGGCCTCATCTATTATAAATAATTTAATTTTTTGGCTTGTAAAGATGTCATGCGAATATCTGACACAGAGCTTTATAAAATAGGCACTGGCAGTTTAAAGCCACTATGTACAGTTCTCCACCTTCTAACAAAAGTGCAGCAATTTCAGTAGTGGCAAACAGCAGTGCTATTTGACCTTGTGCTCATACAAAAATCATTAATAAATTATATAGATACGTTTTTCCTGATCCACCAGGTCCATCAAGATAGAAATAACGCTCTTTGACCATGTCATCATCTATTGCATTTGTAATGGCATTAAATGCTTGCAATTGTAACGTATTTAAAGTTGCAAGTCTTTCTTCTGTTCTTTGTACTTGTAGTTGAATGTCATAGTCTTCAAAGTTTATGTCATTTATAAGACCTGGATCAGGCAAATGAAAACTTGCACAACTTAATCCATGAGTTAAAAATACTTCTTGGATTTCCATTAACGCTTTTAAGTGTGCAATAGGTTAATTGTATTGTTGCATAAAGTCTTCAGCCATATTACTCTTAAATGTGCCCCACAAAGCTGATGCATTTGGAGCATTTGAGAAGATACAAATAAATAAATGCAAATTGTTCTCTCATCTGTATCATAAGCTAGTAAGTTTCTATGTCTTGCAGCTAAATGGAAGGATTCATATACTATCACCCTTATTAAATTGCAATTCTGCAAATTCTAAAGGACTCTATATAAGCACAGAGCATATTTTTTTACAGAAGTTTTTAGTTAGTGAAGACCTTGCTTTTGCATAGAAGTTCACTAACTAAAAACGTCTGTAAAAAACATATGCTATGTGCTTATTTAGAGCCTTTTAGAATTTGCCAAATTGCAATTTAATAAGGCTGTATGTCATTAAAAGTTCTTAAGTGTTCAAAACTTTGTGCTCCAGGAACATTTAAAAGTAATAGTCGTAAGGAGAAACGTTCAAGATCTCTTGGACTGACTGTGTAAATTCTTGGGATTATTTTATTTCCTCTGCTTTTTCTAGGTCTCCATAATCCATTCACAAAAACATAATTATATGGAATTTCAATATATAAGAATTGTGTTGCTTCTGAATCTGTGGAATTTAATTCAAACCATGCAGTTAGTGTAGTGTGACGATGTTCACTTTGGGCCAATGCATTACTTTCATTTCCAGCATGGAAATACACTAAATGTCTTTGTGGCAAATGTACTGCTAATCTATATACTGCATGTGATCTATCATGCATTTCAAATTTTAAAAGGCGCCACATAGCTTCTGGTGCACTTACATAGCGAGCATCTACATGAGATGTAAGTTCATCATGTACTAACTCAGTGCTTTCAGGGTTGTCTGCACTTTTGACGACTACAGTAGCTTCATCATAGCCTTTGTAAATATATTTGTACACATATTTAATGGATTTGATGGAATTGCAGGCTTCTACATTAATGTGTGCGTTATACTTCATGAGTAAATGTGGATTGTAGGGTACTACATATCTATTGTCAACTTTTTTGCCACGAATAATGAAACTATCTCCTTCTCTTCTTTTATAAAGTGGATAGCCATCACAATTGGCATAGGTTTTGTCTCTATAATCTTTTGGAAAATCTTTGGAACATTTATTATTTTCCATACATGGTGATTGTAGATTAAGCTCACCAGAAGGTCCATGAATCATGCGATGAGTAACTTTCTCATATAGTCTACCATATAGTTCTGGATCTGGTAGTTCAGCAACAATGACTGCATCCACATTGTCAGCAGTATCTAATTTATCTTTTTCTTGAAGTATTATGAGAAGATGTGCATGTGGGAGGCCTCTTTTTTTTAATTCAATGGTATATACATAAGCAAGACATTTGCCAAATAAGTGACTTATAGTGATGTCACGTATTAATTCATTTAATTTAATCTTAAAAACTCTGGCTACTAAATCTGGTCTATCGGAAGGACTTTGGCCAAGAAGTAAATTTTGTGTAATTTCTGGCCATTGGGGATTACATGTAAATGTAAGAAATAAATCAGGTTTGCCAAATTTGGTGACAAAAGCCATAGCATCATTGTATCTTTCTCTCATATTTCGAGGAGATCCTTGAAAGGAAGATGGTAAAATGATGGCTTTGCCAGCAGTCATGTCTCTGCTTGTAGCCACCTCAGCAACATAGTCCATTAGTCCACAATATTGTTCTAAACGTAGTTTATATTGTTGATATTTTTTACAGTTTAAATTATTGGCCTCAACTTGCAAATAGGAATCAATAATCGATTGTTGTGTTAGTTTTCCACCACATAAAATTGGATTAAATGTATTTTGAATGGCAATTTGAGCTACTTTAAATTCAAGCATAGAAACATTATTTCGGATTCTGGCTTTAGCATTTGGGTAACTGGGAAGTGTTAATTTTGGTTGCCAACCTGCTTCTCCGTGTGGGGAAAAAATGGGATATGTCATTGGATCTAAATTTGGACTTAAGATACTGATATTAATAAATGGTTGCTCCTCATTTCTGGGATATATTCTAATGTCTCTTTGAAATGGTGGTTCTCCTTCATCATTTTGAAACACCATTGCAACCTCATTTGATGTTGGCAAGTTATAACGACGTTTATCAGTATGTCTATCTCTTTTAAGCACCATATTGACCTTTGGGATTGGTAATTGATGTCTTTGTGCATGAAGTTGTTGTTCATTTTCTACTTCTGCCAATTTTTTATAAGCTTTAGTGTAGGGGTTATTGGCCATAATCTTATCTAGCTCTATAAAAACACTGGGTAAGCATTTTTTTATTTTCTTGCAGCTGCATACGTTGGTCAACAGCTTCCATTGTATCTAGGACATATAGTTGAGCAAATTTTCTTTGCTCTCCTTCCTCTGGATGTAAATGTGAAGTCCGATGGTAAATTTGGCCTTGGACTTTAAAACAGTAAGGACCATGTCCTGGTACATTAGCAGCTAATGTTGCCCCCATAGATGCAAAGGATATGGCACTATTGTAGGATCTTATGTTTGTCTTAAAATTTTTGTAGTTTGGAAAAGTAGGTTCAGTCATAATGTTTTGTAAATAGATTGGAAATTATTTTCTTTCTGGAAGTTTGACCTTGCCTTTTTGACAGCAACTAATAAATTGGCCATCTCTGGGTCTCTCCTGTTTAAAATGATAAGCCTCACAAAACTGACATTGAGTATTCATGTCCCCACAATTATGAACCTCTACTGCTAAAGACTTGAGTAAAGGACAATTTGCAAAGCATATATCAGTTTCATTTTCAAATTCATCAGGTGAAATGTCATGTGATGTTTCAGGAACAGGTTCTAAATGCTTTGTTTTTTTTGGTGGCTTTCTTTGGTATATCTTTTATTGGTTTAGGTAAAATGTCATGTAATGTTTCAGGAAGAGGTTCTAAATGCTTTGTTTGGTTAGTAGCTTTTTTTGGTGTATCTTTAATTTTAGCAGGTGATAGTCTTTTGCTTGCAATTCTTTTGCGTTTTTTTACTCGTCAAATTTCCTTCTGCCCCGTTGTCTGCTGGCTGGCCAATCTTTGTTGTCGTTCTCTAGCTTGCCGTCTTATCTTTTCTTGTTTGCTCTCGTTATCAGCCATGTTAATCTGTAAAAAAAAAAATGTATCATTAGTTTATTTTGAGATGTTAAGTTTGTTTTTTAAATGTTTTATTATCAACAGTTTGTTTATATGTGATTGTAGTTCATTGTAGCAGTACTTTCTTTGTATTGTTAAATAAGTGTTTGTTTGTTTTTTGCTTTTACTTTCTGTCGTAGGTTGTAATTTTTGCCTTACATGCATAGCACACTCAAGGTAATTACACTATAGCTTCTTCTAGATCTAGTAGGTATATAGTGTTAATTGAAATCGATATTTTTTGGGGTTTGGTAATTTATTTATTTTTTGCACTTTTGGCTTATAGGCATAGTAGAGGGCAGAAATTAGTCTTTGTAATTCATCATACAGGGTTTGATACATTGTTATAATGGCTTATATGTTGAGGCTGTGAAAATGTTTCTATTGTTGTTTTTTTGGGTGTTAGTACTATTTGTTGTAGTATTGTATTTTATGTGTGTGGTTACTTTTTATGCTTAATATTGTACATTAGGACTGGTAATTGAAAATGAAAAATGTTATTTAGTCTGTGTTTTGAGACTTTTGTGGACTATGCTGTTTTCTGTTTTTTTTGTAGCTAGATTGAAGTTTGGATCTACTGTTAAACATTTTTGTCCGTAAAAGACAAATAATAGGTAAATGAGAAATGTGTCAGTTATATTTTGGTAAAGGTTATAGTTAGTGGTTGTTATTATATATTTTTTTCTGTTGACATGGATGCAGAGCAAACATGTTTATTTAGTTTTCTCTTTTTTTACTTGTTATACTGTACCTTGGTTGAAGTGTGATTTCAAGCAGAATCTTTGTTGGTCCACTGTAGTTTATTTTGAGATGTTAAGTTTGTTTTTTACATTTTTTATTATCAACAGTTTGTTTCTATGTGATTGTAGTTCATTGTAGCGGTACTTTCTTTGTATTGTTAAATAAGTGTTTTGTTTTTTTTTGCTTTTACTTTCTGTCGTAGGTTGTAATTTTTGCCTTACATGCATAGCACACTCAAGATAATTACACTATAGCTTCTTCTAGATCTAGTAGGTATATAGTGTTAATTGAAATAGATATTTTTTTTGGTTTGGTAATTTTTTTTTTTTTTGTACTTTTGGCTTATAGGCATAGTAGAGGGCAGAAATCAGTCTTTGTAATTTATCATACAGGGGATTGTTATAATGGCTTATATGTTGGGGCTGTGAAAATGTTTCTATTGTTGTTTTTTGGGTGTTAGTACTATTTGTTGTAGTATTGTATTTTATGTGTGTGGTTACTTTTTATGCTTAATATTGTACATTAGGACTGGTAATTGAGAATGAAAAATGTTATTTAGTCTGTGTTTTGAGACTTTTGTGGACTATGCTGTTTTCTGGGTTTTTTTTGTGGCTAGATTGAAGTTTGGATTTACTGTTAAACATTGTTGTCCGTAAAAGACAAATAAGAGGTAAATGAGAAATGTGTCAGTTATATTTTAGTAAAGGTTATAGTTAGTGGTTGTTATTATATTTTTTTTTCTGTTGACATGGATGCAGAGCAAACATGTTTATTTAGTTTTCTCTTTTTTTACTTGTTATACTGTACCTTGGTTGAAGTGTGATTTCAAGCAGAATCTTTGTTGGTCCACTGTTGTAAGTTTTTGTCCGATGCTCTTCACGCAGTGTCTGTTGTAAAAGAAAAAGTAAAATGTTATTTAATTTTAATGTTTTTGTAATGAATAGCATATTTCATTCTTTTGGTCTATTCTATCTGTTATGGTGTATTTTTCTGCTATGTTGTTTTTTGTGCAACCTTTTGAAATCCTTTAACTGTATTTGTATATTACAGTTATCCTTTTTTTTTTTTTTACTGTAATAATAAATGTTTATACTATTTTGGATATGATCACAATGTTTTTAGCATTATCCTGTTTTGTGTCTACCACTTTTGGTATGCTTATTTAGGCTTCTTTTTAAGGCTTATATGTTCTTAAACAGTAAAGAAGAATATTATTTAACTTTTCTATCTGTTTGTGTGATTTTTGGTACAATCCTGTTTTGTGTCCACCATATTTTGCATACTTTATTTGCTTAATTAGTCTTCTTTATGAGTATTAAATGATGTTGGACAATAAAAATGAATGTTAATTGGCTTTTCTATATCAGGGTAGGCTTTTTTGTTTTATCCTGTTTTGTGTTCACCACTTTTTGGTTGCTGCATTTGGCTTGTGGGTGATGATTGGAGGTTATTTTACAGTAAAGAGGAGGAATACTTTTGTTTTATGTATGTTGCTAATGTTTCGGATGCTATCCTGTTTTGTGGCAACCTCTTTTTTTTTTTTTCTCTGAAACTGTCTTTTTTTGTAAATTGTATAGGTGTTTGTGAAGTTTGTTGAACTGTGTTGTTTTAGTCTTTATTACATTTGTATTTTTTTTTTTTTTACTTTGAATTTTTATATTTGCGGCCATTAAACATATTTATGTACTTTTTTTTTCTACTTCTTATACTATACCTTGATTGAAGTGTTGTTCTTGTCCGACTGACAGAGGGTCCCCTCCTGCCAATCTTAATCCACCAGTCTTCTTGTAGTGTCTGTTTGAAAAAGAAAGTTAAATGGTTAATTGTATATTTCTTCTTTTTGATTTAGCAAAGCATGGTATTTTTCTATCTTACCTCTTCTTCTTTCTTTGTGTTTTTTAAAAGTAATTCTCGTTGACAGTCCACGGTGCAAATTCTTGAGTGACGCTGTTGATGCAGAGTCTGTTTGAATAGTGAAAAAAAGGGGAACGATTCAGCTTCAGGTTACATAGTGTCATATTATATTTTCCTATGAGTTGCAGGAAATTAATGTAATTTAAATATACTTGTTTAATTAGTTTCGGTTAACATTAGTTTGTTGTAGGGACTATACACATATATGTGCGTGTCACATGTCACTATAGATGAATAACACTTTCATAGTTAAAGTTGTTTGTTTTTTGTTTTTTTTTGCTGTCTTGGAAATAAAATGTAATATATTATAGCTTACCTCTCAGTTGTAATTTGCTAATTTGCACAGTGTAAAGTAGGAAATTAGGAAATAATTATCTTCTCAAGTAACAGCAGCAGTTAACTATCCAGTCACTCCGTCCATCACCTGAGTCGAAATGTAGATTTTTCTGGAAAGTAGGCAGTATTTATAAACTTTGAGGTGCCTCAGAACGTTAGAACGCAATACGCATGCACTATTTGCGTTCCAGCGTACAATTTGCTTTCCATCCGCCATTTTATGCGTAGTAGTTTTCAAAATGGTGGTTAATATCAGTGTGGTACGTGCCGCATAGTATGTGTTATGTACCTCGTAAAGTTGACTGTAGCATTGTTTCAGTTTTGCCAGCCACTGTAGTCTTGTTGCGTCTGTAGCCTCGTTTTCGCCATTTTTTCTCTCGCTTAGGTGATTTTCGGCAGTTTAAACTCGTTTTTTTTGTACTTAAATGGACGTGTAAATCCACTTTTCGAGGTGCTGGATGCCCCTCCCCCTTGCTGTAAGTAAGCTTTTTATGTGTTCGTTGTGTTTATTTATTGTGTTTTTGACGTTTGCGGCTCGTTTTTGCGTGTTCGGAATGGGTTGTAGCACGTCACGTATATTTTGCGAGGGACGCAGTTGCTTTTTTTTCTAAGTCGTGCGTGTGTGTGTGTTTTTAACCGCGTGTGAGGCGCCTTTGAGCCTCCACCTCCGCAAATGTGGCCCCTCGCTTCGCGAGGGTCCGCATTTGCGGACAAACACAGCCGACGTTGGAGCCTCCACCTCCGCAAATGCTGAGTCATAGCACGTCACGTATTTTTTTGCGAGGGACGCAGTTGCTTTTTATTCTAAGTCGTGCGTGTGTGTGTTTTTAACCGCGTGTGAGGCGCCTTGTAGCTTCCACTTCCGCAAATGTGGCCCCTCACTTCCCGAGGGTCCGCATTTACGGACAAACACAGCCGACGTTGGAGCCTCCACCTCCGCAAATGTGGCCCCTCGTGAATACAGCCGACATTGGAGCCTCCACGTCCGCAAATGCTGGGTCGTAGCACGTCACGTATTTTTTTGCGAGGGACGCAGTTGCTTTTTTTTCTAAGTCGTGCGTGTGTGTTTTTAACCGCGTGTGAGGCGCCTTTGAGCCTCCACCTCCGCAAATGTGGCCCCTCGCTTCGTGAGGGTCCGCATTTGTGGACAAACACAGCGGACGTTGTAGCCTCCACCTCTGCAAATGCGGCCCCTCGCGAATACAGCCGACGTTGGAGCCTCCACCTCCGCCAATGCTGGGTCGTAGCACGTCACGTATTTTTTTGCAGGGGACGCAGTTGCTTTTTTTCGAAGTCGTGCGTGTGTTTTTCACCGCGTGTGAGGTGCCTTTGAGCATCCACCTCCGTAAATGTGGCCCCTCGCTTTGCGAGGGTCCGCATTTGCGGACAAACACAGCCGACGTTGGAGCCTCCACCTCCGCAAATGCGGCCCCTCGCTTCGCGAGGTTCCACATTTGCGGATAAACACAGCCGACGTTGGAGCCTCTACCTTCGCAAATGCTGAGTCGTAGCACGTCACGTATTTTTTTGCGAGGGACGCAGTTGCTTTTTATTCTAAGTCGTGCGTGTGTGTGTTTTTAACCGCGTGTGAGGCGCCTTGGAGCTTCCACCTCCGCAAATTTTGCCCCTCGCTTCCCGAGGGTCCGCATTTGCGGACAAACACAGCCGACGTTGGAGCCTCCATCTCTGCAAATGCGGCCCCTCGCGAATACAGCCAACGTTGGAGCCTCCACGTCCGCAAATGCTGGGTCGTAGCACGTCACGTATTTTTTTGCGAGGGACGCAGTTGCTTTTTTTTCTAAGTCGTGCGTGTGTGTGTTTTTAACCGCATGTGAGGCGCCTTTGAGCCTCCACCTCCGCAAATGTGGCCCCTCGCTTCGTGAGGGTCAGCATTTGTGGACAAACACAGCGGACGTTGGAGCCTCCACCTCCGCAAATGCGGCCCCTCGCGAATACAGCCGACGTTGGAGCCTCCACCTCCGCCAATGCTGGGTCGTAGCACGTCACATATTTTTTTGCAAGGGACGCAGTTGCTTTTTTTTCTAAGTCGTGCGTGTGTTTTTAACCGCGTGTGAGGCGCCTTTGAGCCTCCACCTCCGCAAATGTGGCCCCTCGCTTCGTGAGGGTCCGCATTTGTGGACAAACACAGTGGACGTTGGAGCCTCCACCTCCGCAAATGCGGCCCCTTGCGAATACAGCCGATGTTGGAGCCTCCACCTCCGCAAATGCTGGGTCGTAGCACGTCACGTATTTTTTTGCAAGGGACGCAGTTGCTTTTTTTTCTAAGTCGTTCGTGTGTTTTTAACCGCGTGTGAGGCGCCTTTGAGCCTCCACCTCCGCAAATGTGGCCCCTCGCTTCGTGAGGGTCCGCATTTGTGGACAAACACAGCGGACGTTGGAGCCTCCACCTCTGCAAATGCGGCCCCTCGCGAATACAGCCGACGTTGGAGCCTCCACCTCCGCCAATGCTGGGTCGTAGCACGTCACATATTTTTTTGCAAGGGACGCAGTTGCTTTTTTTTTCTAAGTCGTGCGTGTGTTTTTAACCGCGTGTGAGGCGCCTTTGAGCCTCCACCTCCGCAAATGTGGCCCCTCGCTTCGTGAGGGTCCGCATTTGTGGACAAACACAGTGGACGTTGGAGCCTCCACCTCCGCAAATGCGGCCCCTTGCGAATACAGCCGATGTTGGAGCCTCCACCTCCGCAAATGCTGGGTCGTAGCACGTCACGTATTTTTTTGCAAGGGACGCAGTTGCTTTTTTTTCTAAGTCGTTCGTGTGTTTTTAACCGCGTGTGAGGCGCCTTTGAGCCTCCACCTCCGCAAATGTGGGCCCTCGCTTCGTGAGGGTCCGCATTTGTGGACAAACACAGCGGACGTTGGAGCCTCCACCTCTGCAAATGCGGCCCCTCGCGAATACAGCCGACGTTGGAGCCTCCACCTCCGCCAATGCTGGGTCGTAGCACGTCACGTATTTTTTTGCAGGGGACGCAGTTGCTTTTTTTCGAAGTCGTGCGTGTGTTTTTTACCGCGTGTGAGGTGCCTTTGAGCATCCACCTCCGTAAATGTGGCCCCTCGCTTTGCGAGGGTCCGCATTTGCAGACAAACACAGCGGACGTTGGAGCCTCCACCTCTGCAAATGCGGCCCCTCGCGAATACAGCCGACGTTGGAGCCTCCACCTCCGCCAATGCTGGGTCGTAGCACGTCACGTATTTTTTTGCAAGGGACGCAGTTGCTTTTTTTTCTAAGTCGTTCGTGTGTTTTTAACCGCGTGTGAGGCGCCTTTGAGCCTCCACCTCCGCAAATGTGGGCCCTCGCTTCGTGAGGGTCCGCATTTGTGGACAAACACAGCGGACGTTGGAGCCTCCACCTCTGCAAATGCGGCCCCTCGCGAATACAGCCGACGTTGGAGCCTCCACCTCCGCCAATGCTGGGTCGTAGCACGTCACGTATTTTTTTGCAGGGGACGCAGTTGCTTTTTTTCGAAGTCGTGCGTGTGTTTTTTACCGCGTGTGAGGTGCCTTTGAGCATCCACCTCCGTAAATGTGGCCCCTCGCTTTGCGAGGGTCCGCATTTGCAGACAAACACAGCGGACGTTGGAGCC
Organism: Discoglossus pictus; assembly: GCA_027410445.1. NCBI lineage: Eukaryota > Metazoa > Chordata > Amphibia > Anura > Alytidae > Discoglossus > Discoglossus pictus. Next base: position 123,144,831 of record CM050168.1, read on the forward strand.
TCCACCTCTGCAAATGCGGCCCCGCGCGAATACAGCCGACGTTGGAGCCTCCACCTCCGCCAATGCTGGGTCGTAGCACGTCACGTATTTTTTTGCAGGGGACGCAGTTGCTTTTTTTCGAAGTCGTGCGTGTGTTTTTCACCGCGTGTGAGGTGCCTTTGAGCATCCACCTCCGTAAATGTGGCCCCTCGCTTTGCGAGGGTCCGCATTTGCGGACAAACACAGCCGACGCTGGAGCCTCCACCTCCGCAAATGCTGAGTCGTAGCACGTCACATATTTTTTTGCGAGGGACGCAGTTGCTTTTTTTTCTAAGTCGTGCGTGTGTGTGTTTTTAACCGCGTGTGAGGCGCCTTCGAGCCTCCACCTCCGCAAATGTGGCCCCTCGCTTTGCGAGGGTCCGCATTTGCGGACAAACACAGCCGACGTTGGATCCTCCACTTCCGCAAATGCTGGGTCGTAGCACGTCACATATTTTTTTGTGAGGGACGCAGTTGCTTTTTTTTCTAAGTCGTGCATGTGTGTGTTTTTAACCGCGTGTGAGGCGCCTTTGAGCCTCCACCTCCGCAAATGTGGCCCCTCGCTTCGTGAGGGTCCGCATTTGTGGACAAACACAGCGGACGTTGGAGCCTCCACCTCCGCAAATGCGCCCCCTCGCGCATACAGCCGACGTTGGAGCCTCCACCTCCGCAAATGCTGGGTCGTAGCACGTCACGTATTTTTTTGCAAGGGACGCAGTTGCTTTTTTTTCTAAGTCGTTCGTGTGTTTTTAACCGCGTGTGAGGCGCCTTTGAGCCTCCACCTCCGCAAATGTGGGCCCTCGCTTCGTGAGGGTCCGCATTTGTGGACAAACACAGCGGACGTTGGAGCCTCCACCTCTGCAAATGCGGCCCCTCGCGAATACAGCCGACGTTGGAGCCTCCACCTCCGCCAATGCTGGGTCGTAGCACGTCACGTATTTTTTTGCAGGGGACGCAGTTGCTTTTTTTCGAAGTCGTGCGTGTGTTTTTTACCGCGTGTGAGGTGCCTTTGAGCATCCACCTCCGTAAATGTGGCCCCTCGTTTCGCGAGGGTCCACATTTGCGGACAAACACAGCCGACGTTGGAGCCTCCACCTCCGCAAATGCTGAGTCGTAGCACGTCACATATTTTTTTGCGAGGGACGCATTTGCTTTTTTTTCTAAGTCGTGCGTGTGTGTGTTTTTAACCGCGTGTGAGGCGCCTTCGAGCCTCCACCTCCGCAAATGTGGCCCCTCGCTTTGCGAGGGTCCGCATTTGCGGACAAACACAGCCGACGTTGGATCCTCCACTTCCGCAAATGCTGGGTCGTAGCACGTCACGTATTTTTTTGTGAGGGACGCAGTTGCTTTTTTTTCTAAGTCGTGCATGTGTGTGTTTTTAACCGCGTGTGAGGCGCCTTTGAGCCTCCACCTCCGCAAATGTGGCCCCTCGCTTCGTGAGGGTCCGCATTTGTGGACAAACACAGCGGACGTTGGAGCCTCCACCTCCGCAAATGCGCCCCCTCGCGCATACAGCCGACGTTGGAGCCTCCACCTCCGCAAATGCTGGGTCGTAGCACGTCACGTATTTTTTTGCAAGGGACGCAGTTGCTTTTTTTTCTAAGTTGTGCGTGTGTGTGTTTTTAACCGCGTGTGAGGCGCCTTTGAGCCTCCACCTCTGCAAATGTGGCCCCTCGCTTCGTGAGGGTCCGCATTTGTGGACAAACACAGCGGACGTTGGAGCCTCCACCTCCGCAAATGCTGGGTCGTAGCACGTCACGTATTTTTTTGCAAGGGACGCAGTTGCTTTTTTTTTTAAGTCGTGCGTGTGTGTGTTTTTAACCGCGTGTGAGGCGCCTTTGAGCCTCCACCTCCGCAAATGTGGCCCCTCGCTTCGTGATGGTCCGCATTTGTGGACAAACACAGCAGACATTGGAGCCTCCACCTCTGCAAATGCGGCCCCTCGCGAATACAGCCGACGTTGGAGCCTCCACCTCCGCCAATGCTGGGTCGTAGCATGTCACGTATTTTTTTGCAGGGGACGCAGTTGCTTTTTTTCTAAGTCGTGCGTGTGTTTTTCACCACGTGTGAGGCGCCTTTGAGCATCCACCTCCGTAAATGTGGCCCCTCGCTTTGCAAGGGACCGCATTTGCGGAGCGAACTGCCTCCCTCACTTCGCAAGGGATACAGTTCTTGCGAGCTCGCTGCGCGAGCCCGCAAACGTCAGCAACGGCTCGTATGCTCACAACTATACATGATATATATATATATATATTTATATATATGTAAGAAAATAATACACACATATATATATATATATATATATATATATATATTTATTTATACATATATGTGTGTTTTTTTTTAAGAGGCACCGACCAATTTCTGGTTGGGGGTGTGTGGCCAAGGAGGCCCTTACACTACAGAAAAAAATGAATTACATTCTTGTAGGCACCTCTGCAAGAACAGATAATGTATAGTGAAATATCTCATGCTTCATATATTTTGTATGGGGAAAGACAGAGGCTGCTTTGGAGCTCTGCTCTCCCTATAATCCTTACTATTTCCCTTATGCAACCCCTTCAATGTGATGATCCAAGAAATGCCCATAATCAGGGAGTATTGAAGCAATCATCTGAGAGTTTCACCTGAAAAGCTTAAACCATCACTTTAGGAGCACTATACACACAATCTTCATTTTTCCAGTTTACTGAATTAAGGTTAATTTCTAACTATAGCAGTGTATTGTAGCACATATAGCAATTGCTTCTCTCTCAGCACCAGTATAATAGTTCTCATATTAGTTTTAGAAAATAGACACCTAGTAGCCCTATCCCTTCCATGTGCTCTTCCCATTTTACCATAATGTGTATGTATGCATGTTTTGTCTTTATATTATATTACATTTATTAATTGATGTTGCTATACCATTAAAAATATATACATAGATTTAAAGCAATGTTATGAAGATGAGGGATGGAGTTTGTGTCCAAGTAAGACTATAAAATAGACAATAAGAACGCTTGTAGGCAGAAACGTAATTAGTTATTTCCAGTGATTAATTCTTAGCCATTACTTTTAGGCAACAAGAGTGACCACATGTGCTCAGAAGAAATCACCTCAGGCAGGATTCACCAGATGTGTTAAATATGTGACTAATTCCAAGGACAGTGATGGCAGCTTATCTGTATATAATTATCAAACTCCATTATTTGCTTTTTCAGTATGACACACAAGACACTGGTCTTATATTAGCAGATAGTCAGTTCCAGAGTTAACCATTTAAAATGCTAATATAACTGCAAATGCATTATATTTTAAATTATATGGGTGATATTATAATACACGGAGACATTGCACATTTGCTCCTGCTACAATATTAAATTTGCCAAGACTTGTGACCAATAATTATGAAACAAATGTTGTCTTAAGGTGTAATAACAATTGTTACTAATATCTTATTAAGACAGGAAAATAGTCCAGTCTTAAAGAAACCTAGACCTTTTTTAAGATATAGTTAAAAAATAACTTTCACTTGGTAAAGCTTAAAAAAGACATACATTGATTAAAAAGCAATATTTAATTTAAAATTATAAAAAGGCATTCAAACCACTTTTTTATTTGTTACAATTGTTCCTTCTAATGTTTTGATTATCTTTTTCATCTGGTTTTAAGTGGTGATTTCCTTTTGTTTTGTGATACTGATTTCCTTTTGTTTATAGTGACAACTTCACTTATTTTTATATAAATAAAATGTACTTTTAAAATTGAAAGTGGTTGGTTTTATCTCACGGGATAACCAATCTGGTTTACCAGGATTGCACTTAATAGAGTTTCTCTTTGCGTCTCATCTGTGGTAGACCCACCTACTGACAGAAATTGTATAATATTTTAACTTTTTATTCAGTTTTAATAATTATATATGATAGAATTCAGTTTATAACGCAATTACTTGCAAGGCTCTTACTTACAAATCATAGCACCAATTAAGCCAAATATAAAAGCCATCCTGTACTTTTATTAGAAGTGAAAGTGATTTCAGGTCTTAGAATTAATAGCACAACATTCCCCTACTATCAAATTGTCAAATAAAAAAAGTTTATTTCATGTTACATTTTCATCATAAAGTCCGACGGGCTTCAACCTCCGAGCCTGTAGGACTTTTGAATCCAACCTCCGGAGGTTGAAGCACGTAAGATGTCATGACGGAAATTTAGCACGCAATAAAGTAATTATTTATGCCGATTTGCGGATTTGATAATATTTTGTTATTAATTCTAAGACCTAACTTCACTTTCTCTTTTAATAAAAGTACAGGATGGCTTTTTTGTTTGCTTATTAGTGATGTCCCAAACAGTTCGCCGCGAACGGCGAACACATGCGCTTTTTGGTTTGCCCCCTATACTTTATCATTGAGGAAACTTTGAACATCATTTATTTTATTTTATAATTTTTTTTGTCTAATCTATTCCTGTCTGCCAGCGTCTGTGTGTGACAGGCTAACATCTAACAGCTTATATTGTGCTTATTTTCACTACTCATACCTGGTGGTGTAACATACATTGAAAACAACCATTTTTTTCCTGTAATCTAATTTCATTTGCTTGCCTGTGTCAGGCTCACAGCTTATATTGTGCTCAGTGACATAAAACAACACTTTTTTGACTGTAATAGATTGAATAGCAATTGCCTGCCTACAGGCGTGTATGTGAAGCCTATTGCATCTACTCTGCCAACTTTTGCCAGTGCACAGTGATACGTCATATCTGTTGCAAACGTAGTGTACAGTGACATAAAACAACACTTTTTTGACTAATAGATTGAATAGCAATTGCCTGCCTACAGGCGTGTGTGTGAAGCCTATTGCATCTACTCTGCCAACTTTTGCCAGTGCACAGTGATACGTCATATCTGTTGCAAACGTAGTGTACAGTGACATAAAACAACACTTTTTTGACTAATAGATTGAATAGCAATTGCCTGCCTACAGGCGTGTGTGTGAAGCCTATTGCATCTACTCTGCCAACTTTTGCCAGTGCACAGTGATACGTCATATCTGTTGCAAACGTAGTGTACAGTGACATAAAACAACACTTTTTTGACTGTCATTGATTGAATATCAATTGCCTGCTGGGTGGCTTGGTGGCTGGGTGGAGGAAGAGACCTTCAATGACATCAGTGAGGACAAGGAATGGGACATGGCTAGCTTGGTATCCAACCTTGTGCAAATGGGGAGTTTGCGGTTGTGCAAAGGGACTGTTTGCGGTTGTTTGCGGTGCATTAAACGGGGAGATTGGTCTGTTACTGTGAAGCGGGTGTAACCCTTACACTACCTGATTGATACAACATCATACCTGATGTTTTAAAGCATGTTATTCCAAACAATTTAGGAATGTTAGGTGATTTATGCCCTTTATGGCTTAAAACCAGACTCTGCATCAACTATGTAATTTTCCGTGGGAGTTTTGCCATGGATCCCCCTCCGGCATGCCACAATCCAGGTGTTAGTCCCCTTGAAATAACTTTCCCATCACTATTGTGGCCAGAAAGAGTCCCTGTGGGTTTTGAAATTCGCCTGCCCATTGAAGTCTATGGCGGTTTGCCGATGTTCGCCCATTCGCGAACATTTGGTAAAGTTCGGGTTTGATGTTCGCGAAATCAAAATTTGATGTTTGCGACATCACTATTGCTTATGAAGTGCTACGTTTGGACAGAAAGACCTACGACCTTGAATGACCTCCAAGCCCCTAACCCGTGGTTCAAGCCCGCGACTCGTGGTTCAAGCCCGCAAACTCAGGTCACTGTAAATGCAAATATAAATTCAAGACAGCACCGTAAAGCACTGCAAATGATGGGGTACACAATGGGTGACATGAGGATTAAAGGGAAAACATTCTCAAGCAGGCACATTGCCACAATACAATACTTGATTTCACGTTTAAATTATTTCCAATGTGCAACTGCCTTGAATAATCGCCAAGCCTGTAACTCGGTATTTAAGCCCATCGTACTTTGGAAATAAATTAAACGTGAAATCAAGTATTGTATTCTGGCGATGTGACTGCTTGAGAATGTTATCTCTTAAATGCCCATGTCACCCTTGCGGCAGCGATCCTGTTAGAGCACGGTTGTGCCTACCGCCGATTGCATGGTTTGCGATAGGCCGTAGAGGGACCTCCTTGCAGTGCCGTACATGTGAATACCAATGTAGACGTAACACTACGCGGGCCGCAAGCCCATCACAAGGAATTGCAGAGTTGCCTCCATTTTACGATTCCGATTAGAATGAAGCTCATTGTAAGTAATAATAATAACAACAAGACATCAGATATATGAGAGCATTTATATGAGAGCATTTATTTTCAGACATGTCCTCCTACGATATATAGCTCTACAAAAGTGAAGAAAAAGCCTTAGCTCTCCCTGTTTATGAATTTCCAAACACTTATCCCCTCCATTTATTAAAGGTGTCCAGGGGATTCCTATTGTTTCATTAACGAATTCACCTGGGGTGGGGGAAATAAGTTTCCCCTAAGACCTTGCCACCAGCACATTATTTACAATGATGCTTTTTGTTGTGGCCAGGATCCCCAATATATACCACCATTTCTTGTACCATTCAGAGCAGACTGTCAGCCTCATTCAATTGCTACTTTTTTCAGCTCATAGTTTGCAAGTGCAAAACGGAGGCAACTTCCTTATTCAATTGCCTCCATTTTGAGACCACGGATCAAGTTCCAAGTGCAGGCCCTGCGAAAATGGCTGAGCTGCAACTCAGAGCTTACATCGCTCTGAAGCCTTTGATGTTCCACTTTTGCAGGCCAATTTATGCAAATCTCTATTCAATTGCCCAATTCCTCCCAATCCGAAAAAGTATTCCAGCTCAGAACGCTTGTGCTCAGGAGGACAAGCCCTTGCTTATGGTCCCCGATATACCTGCAGGGTCCCCATATTATCCCCTTGCTGCGGGGGTCCTGATTGCCCCCCCCCCACAGTGTGTCCACATTAACCCCATGCTGGGAATCCCCATCGGGACCCCCAGAGGGTCCCCACATCAAATTTTGCAATGAGGGTCATGATCGTGGTACTCGCAGCAATAAAAATGTTTAAAGGGCCCGCGGCACACTAATAGTTATAGCCGACAGCAGGGGTACTGTAAGAAGCCCCACCAGCATCTAAAATTAACCCCACAATGCTGGGGGGTTAATGTTAGGTGCTGGTGGAGTTGATTTTAGGAAAATGCAATTTTCTTCAATAGCATTGAATTTTACAGAATTAAATTTAAATTTTACAGAATCTCTGATGCGTCACTATAGATCAAAATATTGGATGGGACAAAAATGTTCTATAATTGGAGTGTTAGACATTGTACAGATAAAGCGATTTTACCACCGGGACCCCCACATGGTCCCCACATTAACCCCACATTAACCCTTGCAGTACCCCTGCTGCATTCAAAATTCAAATTTCCCACCTTACAAGTCCTTAAAGGACTGTAAAGGTCCTTAAAGCACCAGTGCTAAATAAAAAATAACCCAACCCTGTCATCCATGGGGGTCAATACAGACCCCCATGAGACCCTAATTAACCCTGTCACTCATGGGGGTCAATACATAGCCCCATGAGCTCCTAATTAACCCTGTCACTCATGGGGGTCAATACATAGCCCCATGAGCTCCTAATTAACCCTGTCACTCATGGGGGACAAAACAGAGCCCCATGAACCCCTAATTAACCCTGTCACTCATGGGGGACAAAACAGAGCCCCGTGAGCCCCTAATTAACCCTGTCACTTATTGCGGTCAATACAGACCCCATATAAGCCCCTAACTAACCCTGTCACACATGGGGGCCAATACAGACCACCAGAAGCCTCTATTTAATTCCATCAGTCCTATAGGACTCTAATTAACCCCTATAATAACACTATAAGTGCCATGAGGGTCATCCAAAGTCTAAGCACTATACTATCAACCATAACTATACCCCATTAACCCAACCCTGGGCCTATCTAACCTTAACTGTACATATTGAACCCTAGCTGGGCCTATGTAACCCTAACTGGGTCTATTAAACCCTAACAGTACCTATTTAACCCTAACAGTACCCATCTAACCCTAACTTGATGATGACTGTCTTCACTGTGTTCCATGGTATATCTAATGCCTTGGATATTCTTTTGTACCCTTCTCCTGACTGATACCTTTTAACAATGAGATCCCTCTGATGCTTTGGAAGCTCTCTGTGGACCATGGTTTTTGCTGTGGGATGCGACTAAGAACATTTTAGGAAAGACCAACTAGAGCAGCTGAACTTTATTTGGGGTTAATCAGAGGCACTTTAAATGATGGCAGGTGTATGCTGACTCCTATTTAACACGATTTGGAATGTGATTGCTTAATTCTGAACACAGCTACATCCCCAGTTATAAGAGGGTGTGCAGACTTATGCAACCACATTATTTTTCTTTTTTTTTCTTTCTTCCCTCTACTTAAAGATTTCAGTTATTTTTTCAATTGAGTTGTACAGTTTATATGTCACATTAAACGTGGAAAAAGTGATTTATCTTTGTCTCATTTTTTTACAGCACAGAAACCTGACATTTTAACAGGGGTGTGTAGACTTTTTATATCCACTGTACATTAACCCCTATCTAAAATACATTAAACCCTATCTACAATACAATAACCCCTATCTAAAATACATTAAACCCTATCTACATTACAACAACCCCTATCTAAAATACATTAAACGCTATCTACAATACCATAACCCCTATTTAAAATAAATTAAACCCTATCTACAATACAATAACCTCTATCTAAATTACATTAAACCCTATCTACATACATTAAAAACCCTAAATCTAACCTAAAATAGAATAAATAAGACCACTTACCTTGCCTAGATGTCTCTTCAGTGATAATGGGTTTCATGGTGCAGGCCTCATCCCTAGGAAAAAAATAATCATCAAATTAGAACAAAATTCAACACTACATAGAAAAAATAAACATTCTAAATATTCTAAAAACTTACCTTTCCAGCATGTCCCCGTCCTTCTTATTGTCTTCTCCTGCTCGGCCCCTGGAAATGAATAAGCATTACATTAGTCACAAATACACACACACATAAAAACAACAATAAACATACTATACATTAAACTTACCTCGGCGTGATGTACCCGTCCTCCTGGAAGTCTGCCCCGCTGGGCCCTTGAAGAATCCGTCTCTCTAGAAAAAAAATAAAAAATCTAACAGAGCTCCTCCCTGATGCTTCTAGTGTTGCTTCTGGTAAAAAAATCAGAATGGCGCCTTCTGATTGGCTGAAATTGCTGTCTATACTTTGTATTGCTGCCCTGGCCTTAAAATTTTGTTTTTTTAATTCAATCTCAACTGAGACTGTGATGTGATCACTGTTTCCCAAAGGTTGCCCTATTTCAACATTTGATATTATATCAATATTATTTGTGATGACTAAAGCTAAGATAGCTTAATTTCTAGTAGGTTTTTGAAAAACCTGGGCCAGATAATGATCCCTGAGTGTACTCAAGAACCTGCAGTTTATTTCAGGGTAATTAAAATCTCCATTATTAGAACTTGCCCATGCTTAGCTGCATTTCCAATCTGTAACAATAATTGCATTTCCTCACTTTCAGCTATATGCGGGGGTTTATATCATACGTCTACTAATATTCTTTTGGAATTTGCTGCTCCGCTATTTAACTCTACCCACAAACATTCAACATTACCGCTAGTTCCTGCATAAATATCTTCTCTGACTATAGGCTTAAATCCAGGCTTAACATACAGACAGATCCCTCCTCCTCTTTTACCATTGCCCCTATCTTTCCTAAATAAGTTATAACCATCCAGATTAACAGTCCAGTCATGAGATTCATCCCATCACGTTTTGGTAATGCCTATTAAGTCCCATTTTTCATTAATTACTAATAATTCTAACACTCCCATTTTTCCAGGCAAGCTTCTGGCATTAGCAAGCATACACCTTATGTTATGAGTCTGTAGTTCTGAAGTGCCTGCCACTATACTTGAGTTACTTAGTACTACCTCCCTATTGACTATACAACCCCTCCCCCATCTCCTCCCCTATGAGTTGTTAATTCATCCTTTATACCCTCTACACTTTCTACCCCATTACTTATACCTAGTCCCTTCCCCCACCCCACCTACTTAAAAACTCCTCCAGCCTTTCTACCATCCTATCCCCCAGCACAAAAGCTTCCTCATCATTAAGGTGCATTCCATCCCTGCAGTAGAGATTGTACCAAGGTGAGAAGTCAGCCCAGTGCTCTAAAAACCCAAACCCCTCCTTAGTGCACCACATCTTTAGCAACGCATTAACCTCTCTAAGCTTCTTCTGCCTCTGTGGGCTAGCATGTGGCATTGGTAGTATCTCAGAAAATACTACCTTGGAGGTCCTTGCCTTCAGCTTATTACCTAGTTCTCTAAAACCATTCTTTAGGACACTCTGCCTTCCACTAACTTTGTCATTGGTACCAATATGTACCAAGACCGCTGGTTCATTTCCAGTCCCTCCCAATAATTTGTCTACCCGATGCACAACATGACGAACTTGAGCACCCGGGAGACAGCAAATAGGCCCAGTTAGGGTTAGATAGGCCCAGTTAAGGATAAATAGGCCCAGTTAGGGATAGATAGGCCAAGTTAGGGATAGATAGGCCCAGTTAGGGTTAGATAGGCCCAGTTAGGGTTAGATAGGTACTGTTAGGGTTAAATAGGTACTGTTAGGGTTTAATACGCCCAGTTAGGGTTAAATAGGCCCAGTTAGGGTTAAATAGGTACTGTTAGGGTTAAATAGGCCTAGTTGGGTTTATTGGGTCCAGTTAGGGTTAAATATGTACAGTTAGGGTTAGATAGGCCCAGGGTTGGGTTAATGGGGTAGAGTTAGGGTTAATAGTGTAGTGCTTATACTTTGTGCCATTAGGGTCCTGGATTACCCTCATGGCACTTATAGTGTTATTATAGGGGTTAATTAGTGTCATATAGGGGTCTATATAGACCCCTATTGGACTGATGGTGTTAAATTTTGGCTTATGGAGGTCTGTATTGACCCTCATGAGTGACAGGGTTAATTAGGGGCTTATGGGGGTCTGAATTGATCACAATGAGTGACAGGGTTAAAAAGGGGCTTATGGGGGTCCGTATTGACCCCCATTAGTGACAGGGTTAATTAGGAGCTTATGGGGGTCTGTATTGACCCCCATAAATGACAGGGTTCATTAGGGGATTATGGGGGTCTCTATTAACCCCCATGAGTGATAGAGTTAATTAGGGGCTTATTGGGGTCTGTACTGACCCCCATGTGACAGGGTTAGTTAGGGGCTCATAGGGCTCTGTATAGAGCCCCATGAGTGATAGGGTTAATTTGTATTTGAATTTTTAATGCATTGGGGGTCCCTTTCATGTCCGATCGTAATCCCCATTGCAAGCGTTAATGTGGGGACATTGTGGGGGTCCCCAATGGGGATCCCCAGCATTGGGGGGTTGATTTTAGGTGCTGGTATTTACAGTACCCCTGCTGTCGGCCTTAACTATTTGTGTGCTGCGGGTCCTTTAAGGACCCGCGGCTGGGAATATTCACATTTTAAATGCAGTGGGGGTCACGATCGTGACTTCCACTGCAAGGTTTAATGTGGGGAGATTGTGGGGGTCCCCAATGCGGACCCCCAGCATGGGGTTAAAGTGGGGACCTTGCGGGAGTCCTGCGTTCGGGACCCCCGCAACATGTGGGTCATGTGTGGGGACCACCGCATCATTGGGGTTAATATGGGGACACTGCAGGGGTTCGATCGGAGCAGGGTTACATATTGGGAGGCTGCGAGAACATTCACAACTTTGAGAACTGTCAATCATGACGGATTCAACTCCCATTGGCTCTGCCTATGTGGGAAACCTGGGTTTCCGAAATCTGATGTCAGGCAGTGCGACTCGCCCTTGGCTAATTGATTAGCCTCGGAAACAGAGGAGAAAAGCAGCTACAGCTCACTCTGAGACATCCGACCCTCTACGAGTGAGTTGCGAGCTGGCAATTCAATGAGGCTGTGTATTTTCTCTTGAAATTATATGCATTTTATTCAGGTTAAGAGCTTCAACATATTTTAAAATATTTCACCTTAAAATAAAACACTTGAGTTTTGGCAATGATAGTGTGTGCCTTGGAAATTTTGTTCTGCTCTTACACTGATTGGAGAGTCCAAATATAAATTGGGCAGTAAAGGATTTTATAAGCAAAATCTCATTTCACCTTTGCAATCATTAAATTCAATAGACTTTTCTAACAACCTGTAATCTTAAGCAATTTGTTAACACCAAGAAAAGTTATAGAAGTATGATTGCAACTTGTACTTGTGTTCACAGAACAGAAACAATGATCTCAATAGCTTTATAAAGTATCAAAATGTAAAATAAACATTCAGCACAAGTCTATAGTAGTCTGTGACATTTTCTTACCAAGCTGTAGAGATGCCAAGTACAAATAAATTAATTACTCTTTGGTCCCTATTCAAGAAGACAGCTTTGGTCCCTATTCAATTCCACATTCATAACTCAAAAATATATGTATTTTTAACTGCAAGAGCTTTTTTCCCCCCTTATTTTGTTATCTATTCATTTTCATGCACTCGTAATTTTAAGTAGCTCACTCGTAACTCTGAAACCCATGTCTTAACTACAAGGGTCAGAATCACACAAAATGCACTAAATAAGTAAAATTATTGCCAGCCACACTAAGACCAATAAGAATCCCATGCAATTCGCTCTATCTACGCGTTGAAGGGAACCCCCTGGTATTCCCTTCCACACTCACACCCGATCCCCACTACACATAACCATGGGGTTTTATTAAGAACACCATGGCACCTAAAAACCAGCATGTGCCACAGAGGTCTAGAAAGGACCCCCATGGCACCTACATGTTAAACCCTACTGGGAGGGTCCCTAACAGACACTAACTAGCCATGGAGGATCTTGCAGAACCTCCATGGCATAAAAGAACAACAATATATGCAATTGAGGTCCTGGCCAGATCTCCATAGCCCCAAAGATTAATCCCCTAATCTATAGATGTCCTTCTTAACATTACCCCCCCCCCCCCTCCACCGCATACCCTTGGGGGTCCTGTAAGGATCCTAATAAATATATAGTTAGACCATGGGGTTCCTTTAACTTACAGTAAAAAAAAAAAATATTTACAATAAAATAAAAAAATACTTTAGAATAAAATATAAGCCTATTAAACCTATAAGATAAAATAAATGATTAATAATACTCACCACCTTAATGATCCTTTATCGATGATCATCGAAGCCTTCGTCCTCAATATTCTGCCTGGGACTATTTGGGCTATACTAGTTGATTGAAGAAAGTCTGGTCCTCATACGTCTTGCTTGAACTCAATGCCCTCCTCTTCTGGGCCAGGAAAGGGTCCTCTAAAAAAAGAAAAACACTGCTTAAAAAAGAAAAATTCTAAAACTAAAAGAGCTTTTTCTAAAAGGAGCTCCAATGCTGCAAATGGTGTTATTGCCACTTTGCAGCATAAATAGGATTTTTTTAAAGCTTTCTGATTGGCTGAAATAGATGTCCATCATATTTCAGCCAATCAGAATCATTACTTAGATTTCACCTTCCTCATTTTTCATGGGAAATTTAATTTGACCAATCAGATTGCTCAGAATGATAAGGTCCATCGATCTGAGCATTCTGATCAATAAATTAAATTTCCCACAAAAATTGAGCAGGGTGCCATTTCTTGAAGACCCCCATGACACATTAGGGGCTTAGTTTAATGTACCATGTAGGTCTATACAAATCCCCATGGAACAGAGTTAAATTAGATTACCATGGGGGTCCTTTAAGGACCCCCATTGTAGGTAGGGGTTAATAGGATTACTGGTATGGGGTTAATTTTTAGCTGCCATTGTGATCCTTGAAGGGGTAGAATTTTTGGCACATGGAGGTCCTTTAAGGCATTAAATATTTATTAGGATCCAATGCCATAGAGGTCCTGCAAGATGTGTGTAGATGTCTCGGGGGGCCTCATAGGACCGTCATGGCATATGGGATAACTCTGTGCCATGAGGGTTCATTAGGGACCCCCATGGTAGGGGTTAACATTCAGGTGCCATGAGGGTCCGCTAAGGACCTCCGGGGCACTGGGTTAATTTTTAGGTGTCATGAGAGACATGAAAAAAAGAGTGAATTGAATTGCTACGTTGCATTTTTAAGCTTTTACGAGTGGTGTAACTTTACCAAATATGGAATTGAATAGGGTTCTTTGTTCAGGACTGTTGACTACCATAAATCTGCAGGAGGTTTTTTTTCTCTCTAATGTGCTCTGCATGGGTATATTCCCCATTTATATTATACAAATCTGTTAAATTATTGTAAAATGGAGGACTTACAATTTATATATCACGACACACCGCTGATTTCTGGAATGATTTGATCATACTCAGGATTAATACTATTTTAAGAGGCTCACAATATTTTAATCATTAATTGTCAATTTTGGTTGTAATAATACCCACAGTCTCCGGTGCCCCTAGGCACAATATTCTTAGCCGCCACATATGTGCAGATTGCTGAGGCTCCTTCACACAAAGTAAGCTTGCATATGCTCGCCGTATTACACATCTGCAGCTTTATTGAATTGAGATTCGCCCAATTAAATAGGGCTCTATATAAGCACACAGCAAATTTTTTTACAGAACTTTTTAGTTAGTAAAGACCTTGCTTTTGGACAGAAGTTCACTAACTAAAAACTTCTGTAAAAAAAATATGCTATGTGCTTATATAGAGCCCTATTCAATTGGCCGAATCGCAATTTAATAAGGCTGCTTGTGCATTCTATTTATCATGAAGCTAAGGAACCAGCCCCACACTCATGAGATCCATTTTAAGATTTGACATCTGTCTTTGGGTAGGTCTCCAAGCTTGTGCATAATCCATCCAATGCTATGTTTTAAAGCTGTGTAATACAGCAAGCATATGCCCAAAAGCAAACATGTATAAAGTGGTCTTTGTATTACAGAATGAAAATACATTGTGGACTCAATTGGATGTCCCTGTCCAGTTTCCAGTGCAGTGCAATAAGTCAGAATCCTGAGCAGGAAATGTTTTACTTATTTTTAGACATTCAAATGGGAATACAAATGTACTATTTATTTAGTATATCCTTTACAGTGGAGGGCTTCTATCACTATTTTTTGCCCACCATGAGCTCTTTCTCTCTTTCTTTTTTTCTGTATACTGGCCACTATTGAGTATGCCAAATGTGTTGGTATAATATATATGTATATATATATATTATAATTCTGTATATATTTTGGCCACATTAGCCATCCCCACACCTGATAGAGGATGTTGCTGGAAAGTGGAGCATGCCCATCCTGGAGTTGTGTTGCAGACAGAGAAGCTTTGCCCAGGCACAGGTAATGGAAGGGGGGAGTTATGGAAAGGGATATTGGAAGGGAGTGGCTATGCAAAGGGGATTTGGGAAGGGTACTGTTATGGGAAGGGGTCTTAGGGATGGACTGGGGGGCACAGCGCAAAAAAGATTTTAAAACCCCTTCTCGGGGGGCCTTTTTTGGGGGGGAGGCCCTTTGCCCTCTTTTCTCTAGCTTCACTAGTGAGAATAAGAAACCTCTATTCCCAGCTCACATCAACTGAGCTCTGGCAAGTGAAAGAATGCAGTGAACATCTCCCAGTAGTTCTCTTCAGTAAAGGTGTTAAGGTCTTAAAGAACTAGTTTTCGCTTAGACCAACTTTGTCCACATTGAATTTAAGAAATGGATTGTGTACTGAATAACCTAGGTTCCGATATTGAGTCTGGCAGAGATATTGATATTGACAAGAACAGTGTCTTCATAACAAGGTTGACATCTGTGGATTGTCAGAAGCTTTATAATGAGTTTTGCCAAGAAAGTGAAGAACCAGAGGCAGATCCCAGGATGGAAGGAGGGAAGGGAGTCTTTAACATTTTTTTATTCACTTTTTAACAGATCAAAGGATACACATAGAAGTTATGTGGAGGATAACAACCATAATTTTTCTCTTTGGGCAGAGTAATATTCCGCAATAAAAAATGTAAATCTCTGGTTATAATTAAATCAAATTAATCCTAAAGAAAAGATAGGCAAGACAAGCAACAACCTACCAGTAAGACTGCTAAAAGATAAAACAAAGACTGTAAGAGCAGAGACAATTAATTATTGTGTAAAGCCTTTATAATTCATGAAAATTGCAGACTGTGTAGAATAAGAGTTTTTACCTGCAGACTTTGAGACGTAATTTTGGCTGCGGGTGTCTTTTTCTCTAAATGTTTAGATGTATTCTATTGCCTCAACTCCGCAATTTACCTCCATAAGCCTAAACTTGTAACCCCTGCCTTTTTAAGTAGGATTTCAGGGGGCATGATCATATGATCTGACAATATTTACGTAAGCCTGTAATTTACTTCTTAGACATAGCCAATAGTCACCATGACATCAGGATCACATGGAAGTTAGACGTAATCTGCAATCGGATGCTACAAGTCAATTAGTGCCAATAAGTAATATTTGACATTCAAGCAATCTAGCAATCTATAAAATGCGGTAGATCATCTGTTTTAATCCATGTGGGTTTCATGATATATATATTATCCCCTTGACTCTGAGATAGATATCACTCGGAAATAACATTTAAAAATAATATATTATAATTGCATATTTGTGGGTTTGAGATTTTTGTGCAATTAATTTTACTGTCCTTCCCATTGAGTATCATGTGTTTAATAGCTGTTACAACTCTAATAAGTGTTTGAAAAAGGCCTTGCGAGTCCTATTTAGTACTCATAATATTTTTGACAGAAACTTTTTCCAGTTCCAGGTCTGACTTTATTTGTAAGGTACAGCTCCGGGTCTAATAGAATATTGGTTTTGTGCAATTTTAATTACTTAGTGCTCATAATGTTGGAGCTGTGATAAAACCAATGGAATTCTAAGGCCAAATTTGCATCTTTGGCAACTCGTAACTCGTTATCAGATTGCGAGTAGCTAAAAGAATATGTGGCAATATTAAGAGTGATATTAAGTGTGTATACATTTACAATGTTGGCAATGGAATGGGCCCTTGGGCCCCTATTCAATTGAGCAACTGTCAGTTACTGGAGCCCGTAATGTAGCCCGTAAACTTATTTGCTATTCAATTGGCGTCTTTTAGCTACTCGGAAACGATTTGCGGGTTACAGGCTGAAAATCCCTGCGATTGTCAAAATCGCAACTCAAACACATCTAAGCCTTTAATCTTTCAAGCCTGTAAATGTTACAATCACCAATGCTACAATTCCTCAAGCCTGCAATTGTCTTCACACCTGTAAACAGCAAATTTAGAAGAAAATCCTACGAGTACCAGATAGGACTCGCAAGAGGGGAACACCTGATCAAAGCACTGTAAATGCAAACAAAAAATCAATACACATTAAAAGATGAGGAAAGTGATGAAAGACATTAAAATTAATTGCAAAACACTCTCAAGCTCGCAAATCTGCAACACATTTTTTTTTACGCTTCATTTCCGTGTTATATCAGTTTTGTTAATCAAGCAGTTAATACATATCAGGCCACCCACATGGACTATAACATTTCCTTCATTCATTTTATTATTTTGTACATTGCTGGATTGCAAGTATGATCGCATATCGGACCCCTAAACGCTAATTGATTGATTTGTAACCTCCATGTTTTACTGACGTAATGATTAAGGTCTCATTTACTATTGGCTGTTTCTAAATTGGTAGTTATGGCCATACTTAATTGATCATGATCATGCTCTAAAATGCAACTTATGGGTGCATGATTTACGATTTAGGCTTTCAGCCATGTAGCTGCGGGCTTGATCAATTTAATTGCTATGTAACTGTTGCAAATTTCAAACAGTAACAGTTGAAATTGTTGAAATTTGCAACAGTAACAATTGCTCAATTGAATAGGGGCCCAAGGGCCCTATTCCATTGTCCAAATTGTACATTTATACACACTTGATATCACTCTTAATATTGCCACATATTCTATTAGCTACTTGCAATCTGATAACAAGTTGCCAAAGACGCAAATTTGGCCATCGAATTCCATTGGTTTTAGCACAGCTCAAACATTACGAGCACTACATAATTGTAACTGTAGAGCAATTCAATTGTTCAAGCCCGGAGCTACATGGCCGAAAGCCTAAACCGTAAACCATGCACCCATAAGTAGCATTTCAGAGCATGATTGAAAGTAAATAGGGGACTTTGTCTACTACCCGGCCTTCTATTTCCAATGTATGTGCGATTCAAAGTTTATGCAGAGTAAAGAAATGCTGCATGATGAAAAACGCCAAATTTTTGTCTCATCAAGACCATAATGAGGCAGGAAAATGTCTTAAACTATTCTAATTTAGTAAGAACAACATACATTTTGATATCACTGAAGGTATCTGTAATACATTCATGAGGATTGATTGCATGATGGCAGTGCATGCAAATATTGTGGCACGCTGACTACTTCAAACATATTAGGAGGAAGAGGTCGTTGTCAAATTTCAAAAACTTCCATTCAATTAAGAAGTTTCCCACCTCTCCATCTACTGTTAACTAGATTAGTGCATGCCCTCAGGCTTTAATCTCTAAGAAAATGCTCAAGACAGAGAGATTTATACTTGCAATATATTTAAAAGCAATTTTAAAACTTAAGATTTTCTCAAAAAATGCTTTATGTTCATGGCAAACACTGCTGCTGATTGTGTTAGTTTGTTCCATAATTCTCAAGCACGTGAGGTTTTTCCTAAAATATTCCACTTATGGACAGAGCAGTGAAGTTCAGTAAGAGAAAGAAGTCCCAATATATCCTGGTACAGTTAGGGGCCAGAGACAGAAGCAAAGTTAAAGAGCAGTCCATTGGTTGAGGCGGGCAGCAAAGAAGGAAGGTCAGGGTACAAGCCAGAAGGTCATGGATCCTGCTATAGGAGAGAGTCCAGTGAATGGAGCCAGAGAGGCAGATACCAACATGAAGAGTAGTCAAACAATACCAAGGAAAGAAGCATAATAATCAGCATGCCAAAGCCAGGGAGCCGGAGAGTAGAGTAGTCAGGAGTAAATCAAAAGGTTACAACTGTATATCAGATAAAAAATATTACTTTGATAACACTTAGATAAAGCGCAGGGCAAAACAACTGATCACTGTTGTTCAGTTGCTGGCTCTTAAAGTAGACACTATCTGGTGTAAGGCAGTGCCATACAAGTGAAAGTATACACATTGATAGCCTCAGAGCTTGGTGTTCAGTTATGTATTGTGTCAAAATAGCACCTGAGCTCAGCTGCGGATCCAAAGATGCCATGCTAAAATACTTGTGGTGAGGCCCACAGAGCAACTGGGCGGTTTCTTGCTTGGTTCTGAACAGTAAAGGGAGGATATTCAGAATATATTGACCAGAATGCCCTATATCTACCAGTGATGTGTTTTTTTTTAAATAAAAACCCTCACAAATAACTCATGACTTTCTTCATGGCAATGTTAGCCTTTAACATGAGGACAGCAAAACTTTCACACAGCAGTGAGATGGTTAAGAATTAAGAGAGCCACCACAAATGTCTGTCTTTGTGCTAAGGTGTTTTGTTTGAGGGCATGCTGCAGCTAAATAATTCACCATCAACATTCACTCTCTGCACATGAAGTATTAATTGCAGCCTTTACAAAAACCCACATATATTTCCAGCGGCTTGCACCTTTCTGCAAGCATTTCTTTTATTTGCACGTACAAAAGATCTCTGCGTGAAATAACAGAAGGGTGGTTTTCACAGTAAATTTAAAATGAAATGTTTACTGTGTCTCCCTAATGAGGATAGTTAGCAGGGTGAAGTCTGTACACAAATTATCTGCAATGTAAGAATGCAGTCAATCAGAGAGCTTTGCATACATGCTTAAATGCACTGGAGATTAGAAAGTACCGCAGTAAAAAAATTCAAGGTGGATTGCTGGGTTTTTCATATGTTGGATTACTACTTTTCTTAAAGTGTAGTAGCAATGATTATTGAATTTCAATTAATTTTATAGATAAATATATAGTGCCATCTTATCACACTTTATAGGATAGATATGTGATGTATATATTAGTATTCCAACACTATTATAAATACAATTATCACATGTATATTATACTAATTATTTATAAAAAAGTGCAGTAGTTTCCCTCTTCACCTGCAGTTCCACCGCCGGCCGACAGATGGCGCTGCCGATTTTAGCAAAGAAGGCACGCTGACAGAAAAGGCCTTGAGCTATGAGAGTCGCGCACAAGGCCCTGGGGGGC
Organism: Discoglossus pictus; assembly: GCA_027410445.1. Taxonomy (NCBI): domain Eukaryota; kingdom Metazoa; phylum Chordata; class Amphibia; order Anura; family Alytidae; genus Discoglossus; species Discoglossus pictus. The sequence continues at coordinate 123,165,191 of CM050168.1, forward strand.
CGAGTGCCTGCACCGAACATAGCGATGGCCTCGCCGTCGAGTTGCGCCACGTCGGAGGGGAAAATAGTTCTTTGCCTTCCCTGGAACTTGATGGTGCCTGAAAACTAACAGCGTCCTCTGGTGGATGGCACCTGTAACTGCAGCTGTCAGTGCTGCAGAAGAAATGCGGAGGCAAAGAGGGATAGATCCAAAAGTGCTAGTTCACAGCAAAATTCCAGTTTATTACATAGATTAAAAGTACACAAATTATTAAATATAAATGCAATTGGTTGTTATAAAAACATTTCAGTGGAAGTGTTAAGGATATAAGGTCCTTTCCCTTTTAAAATTCGCCAAAAATCCGCCAGCAATGGCAGCAGCAGTGCCGCCCACCAATACCTAGATGGCACTTCCGATTTTCAGTGCCCATAGAGTAAGGGTTAGGTAAACTTTTAGGATTACGTTGAGGATTAGTGTTACTTTAAGGGTTAGGGTAACCTTCTAAGGTTACAATTTGTGTGAAATATTGGCAGCGTTACAAAAAACCCACGGCGCCATCTAGCGGCCACTTCCCGGCACTGCAGCTGTCAGTGAACCGGACATAATTACGCATACTTAAAGGGCTAGTGTAAGCAATTTTCTTGTTTTTAGTCGTCTGTTACCATTAAAAACAGATGTGCAAAGAGCAGCAAATAAAATCTTTAGCTAGAAATATAATCAAAAAAGTTTATCTCACTAATCCCCATCTCTCTCATTTGCGTAAGCACTACTGAAAGGAAGTGGAAAATTTCAACTGTAATAAGCCTAAACAATTAAAAACTTCTGCTTTCTTTGATAGTTCTTAGGACAATGAGAGAGGTGAAGTAGGATACAGTAGTGTCCATTATTGAGTAAACTATTATTAAATGATATTTTCTGGCTAAAGATTTGTTTTACTGCTTTTTGCATGTGTATTTTTAACATTGATTACTGGTGAACCAATAAATAGTTTAACATGAAACGTTTGTATACTAACCCTTTAACAATTACATCTCGATGTAACTATTATCATGTATTAAGCTAAGCAGGTATCTGTATCACACTCCATTGTGAACGTTACTCAATGATTCAATTCCACGTTGAAATAGAAAAAAAATGGTTGCAATGTCTCAGCTGATTCATGGAGGTTGTAGTTGCCCTTAGAATAAGTCTGCTTCAAAACATTTGGGGGGAAGGATGTAGCTCTTGAATAGTATATTATCCAATGATATAACACATTTCCCCCATTCCACCTCCACCACCACTCCATCCACTGTTCAGTAGGTACCAATATGCCCTCAAGCTCCAAGTTTTGATTAAAAGAAAAAAAAAAGTTTTTTATTCAGGGTTAACACAGCTGCTAATGCTTTTTTTTTTATTTATACGCACATCACAAACTTGAGGTTTTTACTAAACTACAGTGGTACTTTAAAAACACCCATATCAACAAACCATGACACTTCTGATGCAAATTCTCAAGATCTGAAATCTATTGGACTTTTAAAAAGTACTGCCAAGAGATTAAACGTGCCTTGCAAAATAGATTAGTCTTAAAATTATCACCTTCTTCAACCAACTTGCTTTGTGTCAAACCAATTCAGAAACATATAAATCAAGGAGCGGTGTTGCGTGACAAAGATCTCATCCTGCTTCTCCTTCCATTCACTTTGACACCTTGTCTGCACTCATCTCTGCATTCTGTATGGTAAAGACAAAAAATGTGAAATAAAAAATGGACATTAACTTGTATCCTTCCTTGTAAACAAATAAACATCCCATAACATGACATGTTTACTATTAAAATTAATTAAAATACTTAATTCTGGTTTGGGCTAAACTCATTACCTATAAATGTAATAAAATATTTCATTAATAAAAAACACTGTTAAATATATTTAAGTCAATGATTAAAACCAGAGTCCAACAAGAAATAGGTATTAATAATTAATTCACACATAACATTTAGCTTACACTTTATATTAAAATAATCACTCCTGGTGAAGGAATTCCCATTGTGAAAGACCTGGAGTGAAGCATGGCACTGCAATATACTATACTAGCGAATTGCCCGTCAAAAAATGACGGCAATGAAATTGTAAGGTAGCTAATGCTGTTTAGTGTGTAATAATGAAATATATAATACATTAATAAATGAATATACTTTACCTATTTTAAAGCATTGTGTGGAAGAGCTGTGAATGTGTTTTGATGTTGCTGCAGCATTAGTGGTGTGGATCTGCTGTGTAAGCGTGCTGAATGTGTGCAGTGTAACACTGTGCGTGCGCGAGACCAAACCGTTAGCGTAGTCGTGTACTTCCGCATTGGCGAGAAATGGCGAGTAATGTGTGTTATACGTTTGTATCGGAATATCCGTAGGTGTTTTGTGGTGTTTTGCGAGTTTCTTGTGGTGTTTTGCGAGTTTAGAGTGCTGTAGCCTCGTTTTCGTTTTGTTCGGCGGCCATTTTTTCTCTCGCTTCGTTTTTTTTTTAGTCTCTAAACTGTTTTATTTCGAGTAAAATCGAGGTGTAAGTTGTATTTTTGAGGTGCTGGGTGCTCCCTCTTGGTGTAGGTAAGTTTTTTATGTATGTGGTGTGTGTATGTATTGTGTTTGACATTTTGTAATGTTCGCGAGTTGCGTCCGAGTGTTGCGAGTCCGTAATGTGTGTGAACGTGTGTCGTATGTTGTTTGCGAGTGTCGTAATGTGTGTGTCGTACTGTTTGGGTTGCGACGTGAAGTTTGCGAGGGTCGCAGTTGCTGGCAAGGAGCGCCTTCGGCGCTCCATGCCAGCAACTGCGGCCCTCGCTTTGCGAGGTCCTCAGGTGCTGGCATGGAGCGCCTACGGCGCTCCATGCCAGCAACTGAGACCCTCGGGCAGTGCCCTCGCTTCGCGAGGGCCTCGGCTCGCTGCGCGAGCCGCGGCCCTCGCTACGCGAGGGCCGCGACTCGCGTAGCGAGCCCGCGGCCCTCGCTTCGCGAGGGCCGCGGGCTCGCTACGCGAGCCCGCAGCGTTAGCAACAACTCGTACGCTCACAACTATATATGTGATATATATACACACTGCACATTACACACACACACCTCACACACACACAACACATCATTATATATATATATATATATATATATATATATATATATATATATATATATATATGTATACACACTGCACATTACACACACACACACTGCATCATTATATATATATATATATATATGTATACACACTGCACATTACACACACACAATACATCATTATATATATATATGTATACACACTGCACATTACACACACACCTCACACACAATACATCATTATATATATATATATATATGTATACACACTGCACATTACACACACACAATACATCATTATATATATATATGTATACACACTGCACATTACACACACACCTCACACACACACACACAATACATCATTATATATATATATATATATATACACACTGCACATTACACACACACACCTCACACACACACAACACATCATTATATATATATATATATATATATGTATACACTCTGCACATTACACACAATACATCATTATATATATATATATATATATACACACTGCACATTACACACACACACCTCACACACACACAACACATCATTATATATATATATATATATATATGTATACACACTGCACATTACACACACACACACAATACATCATTATATATATATGTATACACACTGCACATTACACACACACCTCACACACACACACACAATACATCATTATATATATATATATGTATACACACTGCACATTACACACACACAATACATCATTATATGTATATATATATATATATATATATATATATGTATACACACTGCACATTACACACACACACCTCACACACACACAACACATCATTATATATATATATATATATATATATATATATGTATACACACTGCACATTACACACACACCTCACACACACACAACACATCATTATATATATATATATATATGTATACACACTGCACATTACACACACACACACACAATACATCATTATATATATATGTATACACACTGCACATTACACACACACCTCACACACACAATACATCATTATATATATATATATATATATGTATACACACTGCACATTACACACACACAATACATCATTATATATATATATATATATATATATATATGTATACACACTGCACATTACACACACACCTCACACACACACAACACATCATTATATATATATATATATATATATATATATATATATATATATGTATACACACTGCACATTACACACACACCTCACACACATACACAATACATCATTATATATATATATATGTATACACACTGCACCTCACACACACACCTCACACACACACACACAATACATCATTATATATATATATATATACACACTGCACATTACACACACACCTCACACACACACAATACATATAATATATTATATACTTATAATCTGTATAATATAAGTGTGTATAAAATCTATAATATATTTATAATATATACAGTATATATATATATATATATATATATATATATATATATATATATATAAATAATGTCCCAGTGCACATTTTGTTGTATATATGTATTTTTTTTTTATTAGTTTATGGCCTCCAGCCCATGATGCCATGTCCCCCCAGGCTAAGCCTTCATGTCCCCCAAGGCCAGGCCTCCATGGTCCCGATCAGTCAGATCTGTCACTATCAGTCAGACCCATCAGACTACTTACATTCATCGAAGCTGTTCAATTATCCAGCACTATGCATCTCCTGCCTGTGCGTTTTTCTGCAGAGGCAGGGACTTCCTGAATGACTTTGCATGCATGTGACGTAATTCTGAAACTCCCTGCCTCTGCAGAAAATGTGCAGGCAGGGGAGACATGGCGGAGGTGAATTGAAATGCTCCAATGAATGTAAGTAGTCTGATGGGTCTAATGGGGCATGGAGTTCTGCTCCCTCTCTCCAGCAGCGTGCATGCACAGCTCCCTCTCTCCAGGGGCGTGCACGCACAGTTCCCTCTCTCCAGGGGCGTGCACGCACAGTTCCCTCTCTCCAGGGGCGTGCACGCACAGCTCCCTCTCTTCGCAAAGGCCGCAAATGCTGTCAAGGAGCGCGAGGGCTGCAGTTGCTGCGAGGGCTGCAGCCCTCTTCGCGAGGGCTGCAGTTGCTGGCAAGGAGCGCCTGCGGCGCTCCTTGCCAGCAACTGCGACCCTCGCTTCGCGAGGGCCGCGGGCTCGCTATGCGAGCCCGCTAGCGTGAGCAACGGCTTAAGCAAGCTCGCCTGCTCACAACTATATATGTGATTAAGGTTTTCTCTCTCAAATCTTCATACTCTTCAAATGATGTTTGGACCAATAATTCAGCACTGATTGGATATATGAATCAAAAAAAAATATTGTTTAAAGTGGGTAAATTTGTTCTAAGAATTTATGTTTTTTTTCTAGCATGTTAAGATTTATTATTTTCACAAAAAAAAGAGTATCATATGTAAAATGTATGTGTATTGGCTGAGCCATTCTCAATTTTGGAGTTATTACATTAAAATAGACCATACCACACATATGTATAGTGGACTCTCAGTTAACCAGAACTCTCAAGCAACCAGAATTTTTTTACTGTGCTTTAAAAAAAAAAATTACATTTACAGGGCTCAACAAATGCCAGGAGCCAGGTTGTCATGCCACAAAATTCTAACAGGCACCTTGATTTCATACACTGTATGTCTCTGCAATTCAGTTTTACCTGGAAGGCGACAGGGATGAGTGGCTGAGCCAGTGCGGTGTTGATGTTACATTACCTGGGTTAAGCACTGCACCCTCCAGGCGAAAGTACCTGTGTGTAAGGGAGGAGTGAAAGCTGCTGCTGCTGCTAGAACAGCCCTCACTGACAAATATACTTAGCAGAGCATCCTATGTGCAGCTAATCTAGGCCTCTTTTACTAGTAACTCTCAAGCAACCAGAAACTACATTTATCCGGCATCTACCAATCCCCATTGGTGCCGCATAACTGAGAGTCTACTGTAATTATATTTTGCTGGAAGAATGAAAAATAGAGAGAGAGTGTTCAGTCTATGTTATTGAGGTTTCATGTTTAACAAATAAGCAAAATGAAGCATTACAGAAATAATATTACAATCAAATCATATTTGACAAAGTACTGAACAACTTTAACCCCCACACAGTTTATTAGTCGTTACACAAGGCTTCATTACAGAAATATAGAGCATTAGTACCATGTAGTATAGTTAGAAATATAGTTCTAATGCAATAAGAATAAAAACAAAATCCCAGCGAAGGACCAATACGCAGAAAAGCACCACACCCCTAGCTAGCAGGAAGTGCTGAAAACATGGAAACCTCCAACACAAATGCAGAGAATGCTATAATTAAGATTCTCTCTAAAATTATGTTATATTCATAGCTTAACTAGCTGTTAGATGTGCTCAATCAGAGAACAATCTAACCATAATAGGTTAGTTATAGGGACATGACAACCCACTATTAGAGCAACCTCTTTTATGTTAGTTTGTTCTCTGACTGAGCACCTCTATTTTTTATTTTTTTTATTTTTTCAAATGATCCTTAGGGCTGAGTCTCCCTAAGGGTGATAGGGGGCTCCAGATGTGGACCCATTTCTCACTGTATCTTAGGGAATTTTGATACACTCCACTGACGAGGCCAAAACATACACCTGAAGTTTTTTGTTTCTCCTGTTCAGTGTAGAATTGCCTGGAATTTTGGGGCTGGATCACTCTGTTGTCTGAGTGTAGACTGATATACTACAGGATTTTTCTCCCTGTGAAAGGCACATATGTTCATAGAACTAACCACATAAGGTTAGTTGGTTATTGATTGAGAGCCTCTATTTTGTTTTGTTTTTTGTCACAATTCTATTAGACTTAAGGCTTTATTTCTAATAAATATTTGTTTTTTTAAAGATGGTAAATATACTTTTTTTTCCAATAGTTGAATGTTACCCACTTTGCAATCAACATAATATGGGATATTATAACCTGTTATTGATAAGATATGCTTTTAGGAAAAGATAAGGAAAAACAACATTAGTTTAATTTCCAAAATTCTCCAGTTGGTTTATACAATCAAACCGGGTATTTTTTCCATTTTTTAATTCCTCTAATAAATGCTAACAGTTTTCTGATTGATTTATATAAATTTTAGCCTAAACCAAAAGTATACAACATAATACCACCTCTGAGACATTGTAAAATAAATGTTGTACATTTAGAAGCTAACCCTGCATATGTAATTTGACATGGTGCTTATAAATACTTATTAGTGATGGATAAATATGAAAATATATAGCAATATTTCCAACTGGAAATATTTATCTAGACATTTTGTATAATGTATAAATTAAAAAAATATATATTTAACCCTCATAGAAAGTTACTTACCAAGTGAATGTTTTGTTTATTTGATTGCCAATGCCATTGTACAGCATTTATATATATCCATGTGGAATGATAAAACAATATAATTTAAGGAATATATATGATTTAGTGTTTCTCAAACTAATTCAGCCATTGAACTTCTCAAAAAGTATTAATGGAACCCCATGTGGACATGTAGACTAATAAAGAAACAATGGTATTATGTGCAGTACAAGCTGCAATATGGAGTTTCATAGCTTGCTGCCTGCCCACTCACACACTGCTGTGCTCTCACGCCTGCAATTCAGCGATGGAAGAACTGAATAAGGACAATACAAGCTAAATGTAAAAATTAGTAATATTTGATACTTCTGTGTAGATGGGCTAACCAGGCTTTCATTACAATGATGCAATTTTTTCTCATAATTTTCCATACCACAGTTAAACTGCAACATGATGACATAATGGGGACATGCTCATATGTATATATAAATACAAACATCTATAATGTATGAACTGGCATAAATAATTCTACTGAGCAGATTTATCTAAGTATGCTTATTTATGGATTTCAAAAAGGTAAGACATATAGAGCTAATATATGACCTTCATAAATCTCTTTTTAAGTCTTGTTGATTCCAATTCTATAGAAACAGAGACGCTAGAACTGTTGGGGTTTAAACACTGAGATAATGTGAGATAATGTTATACTCTTGAGTCTCTAAGCAATTGTTCTGGTTCAAAAGCCTTTCCGTAGGAACACAAGGCTCATCGATCTGACTTTAACAGAGCTCTAATCGGATAGCCTTTTTTTTACAATTTCCAGTCACCCTGTGACATATGTAATCCTATAACAATACTGTGAGCAGATTAACAAAAATCTCAGTTAAAAAACATTGTAATTCTATACACTGAGACTTGTTTAACTTCACAGACTAAGGACATATATCCAGCTGATAAGTAGTCTGCAGGATATTTTCCATAAAGATATTTTTGCTCATAGAAAAAGAAAACTGAAGGACAATGTACTATTCTGTGGACAGAAAAGAAATTACTTCAAACACAAGAAATAAAAAATAAACAGCCACTATTGTCAAGGAAACCTAATAACATATGACAGAAATCTGAAATCAAGAAAATATGTTAGATTATCACTTATAAATATAGTAAGAAAATTGGTTTCTTCTAATTTTAGAATCCTCTTTCATAGTATCTCTAAGTTTAAGAATCCTCTTTCTCTTTAATGGAAACCTGACTTCTCATTTCTACTTGGCTTTATGAAGCAATACTTCCATTATAATTTGGTAACTAAGGTTGAAAATAGAAAAAAGAGCATCAAGTTCAATCTTTTCAGATCTTTTCTGAATTGGGAATTAATCCATAGGAAGGCAAACAAATAGATACATTGCTTGTTGTCTCTGGGAAAATTCCATCCTGTTCCCAATGGCTGGCAATTGGTATATTCCCTGGATCAATATCCTACCTATGCTATTCAGGTGAAAAAAGCTTGTATGCTATGCTTTTGTGTTATATATGCAGTATATTTCTCTCTAGTTTGGGCAAAGTTCATCATGAACTGGAGTTTAATTACCTTATATGCCAACATGGTTTGAATCCAAATTAGCTTTATTAAATTAGATGCTTTTGTTTATGTGTATAATAACCAGAACACATATACCTCTAAAATACATTTTCCAAACATAACTGCTTAAATCTTGGTGTAAATGTATGTTGATCTTCATGGTCATTTGCCATTTGGTCTTTTGCTGAATAAATTGCATATACTGGCCCTCTCTCACACTACTAACTACTGAGTTGGTGCAGAATGCTTTATGTTGCACTCCCTCTGTACTAGGATTTGTCCCTCTCTGATGACCTCATAAGTTTAAGACCAGACACAAATTAGATAACTTTTCTTTTGTGACTTAAAGGCATGTCTAAGTTTCATGGATTATGAATGCATCTGATAGAGAATCAGTATTGTATAAAAAAAAATATGCATGAAATACCAAAATAAACTCATATATAGAGTAGCTTAGTATAGACATAAAATACTTTCCTGCACACGGGTACTTAGAACCTCATCAAATATTTTTTTAGAATGAGTTACTGTGCACGTTGCACTGTAACTTAGTAATGTCCTGATCAATATAAGCCTTTTCTTTAGAGCTGTGAGAAAGCAGGGCTGAAAAAGCCAAAAGTACTCAGTTTTATCAAGTTAAATTAACTGGTCAAATTCCAATTTCCCTCCATGCAATCAAAATCACTTTTAACGTGGCTATACGAAATTCGCATAGTATGCTTAACACCCTTTTCACACCCTAAACGTACACATACTGAAAGCCATCCTTAGAGCCAGAAAAATGCCTCTGAAAATGAATCAAGCATCAGATCCGAACTGAAAACACCATAACCTCTCAATTGGGAATTAGCCCGTTTTAAAATGCCAAGAAATGGGTATTTCATGCTTATTTATTATCATAATAAATGGTGAAATAATGACTTTTCAAGAAGTAAAAACGCTATAAATTAAATAACTCTGACAGATGGCAATACCTGCAAGTAAAACATGATATACAAACATATAAAAAAAATAAAGCTTCTTACAACCTAAAGAGTTTTGAAAGCCAAAGTACTGGCACAATATCACATAACAAATAACAAATAAAGTTTAAATAGCGAATCAACAAATACACACAAATGGATCTCTATTCTAAACAGATAACAATGCATGGCAAAAAACTATGGGATCGGAATGCCAGAGCATCAAGATTTATTTCCCCCCCTTATGGTTTTGAAGCCAATTCCTGTAGGGGCCAATTTCAGTGGATTGCTTATTGGTGGGCTATTATTCCTAATCCCAATGGGGAGGGAATGCCCTAATCCCTAACACTAAATACAGAAAATTAAAAATAGTATTTAAAATAAAAAACAAATGAAACCTGCAAGGGGCAAAAAATATATTACCTGTCCTTAGATACCCTCCAGCGATGATCAGCAAAGCCCTTGTTCTCATTCTTCATTCTTGCATAAGTGGGCATTTCCACAATGATTGAAGAATTGGTCGTCTTCTGTATTGATTGCAACCCTCATCTTTGGCCCGTGGAAATGGGCCTCCTCCTAAAACAAAAACTATAACTAATGGAGTTCTATCTCTGAGGAGCTCCAAAGCCGACTAACTATTCTTTGAGTGTGCCTTCTCCTTATTTACAAATTTTGTGGATTCCAGTTTAGTGACATATGTGTTAATCATATGTCAGCCAATCAGAATCAAGTATTTGAATTACACCAGACCCATATGTTATTGGTTAAACATGTAACCAATCATAATTCACTGACTGAAATCTGAATATCTGAAGACTAGCTGGCAATCTAATGAAGCAAATTAGAGAATTGAAAAGACCTATAGATTAACATTTAAGGATGTAATTATGTGAATTTCAGGAGCAAATCACGGGCCGAGCATAGAGGGCAGGTTGGTGTGTTGAGATGTTTAGAAGTGTGATGCTGTTGATGGTGGTGTAAATTTTCATTTTATCTTTGATGAAATATGGAGCCAGTGTAGTGAATGGCAGTGGGATCAGTAGATGTTGGTCATTAGGTGAGGTGGATGAGCAGAAACATCATGGATAGATTGGAGTGGGGATAGACTGATGAGTGGAAAGCCAGTTAAGATGGAGTTGCACAAATCAACCTGGGACGTTATGAGGGTGTGGAATTAAGCATGAAAAAGCTGGCGTGACTTGTTTAATAACATGTAAAATTGTATTTTGACCTCACAGAAATCCCAGTAGCACAGCCCCTTTAAAATATCACTGTATGCTGGTAAAACCTTTACATGCTTGTGAAGTCTATATTAAACTAACAATGGCAGTTAAAGGTTGTAGCATACACCAGTTTTAGGGGAAATCTTATATTAAGCTCACTTTGGTCATGGAGAATTCCATCTAAAACTGCTAGTAGTTTGAGGGGATGGTTGTCTTACTGGGGCTTACTCTTCTATTGAGTCCTTTTGTGACCAATTTCTCAAATTTTTCTAATCCTGTTAGGAATCTAGGTAACATTTCTGTTGCTACTGAAGGAAAACTTGCATATTATCAAGCCATGTTCTTCAAAAGAACATACTATAAATACAATACTGTTCTCTAATCCATGGATGGATCTACCACCAGTGCAAACAGTCAATGCACCGGGGCCCAGTTCTAGGGGGCCCCAGTGCAGTCTTATTTTATTTTAGACTTTGATTTTTAATCCCCCCCTTGAGGGCTCCCCTATGACGAACTGTCGAGCAACTGGGGGGAGGAGCCGCCAGACCCAGAATACTAGTCACGAGGGAGAAAGAGAGAGAAAGAAGGAGGAGCTACTAGACCCAGGATACCAGTCACTGAGGAGAGAAGAAGAAGGTGAGAGAGGGATAGAGTCACACTGGAATTCCAGATCAGGAAGGATAACTTTACTCCTAATGCCAAACAAATCACATAGCTTTGTATTTCACCATCTTGAGAAATGGAATATAGCTGTTGGAGTATTATAAAGCAGCGAATGTAAGAACAAAAAAACCCCGTACCAAACTAACAAATATATGTATGTGGTGTCCACACTACCACACAACACCAGTATTATTTGTACTGTTGTATAAATCACTACCTGCTGTCAAAAACAAGACATGAAAATGAGAATCTATAGTGTTGTTGTTTTTCAAATATAAGTTGACAATTTAGTACCGTCTTATATTACTGATTCTCTAGTCTCAATTACCAACTTATCTCAAACCCTCATATGCTTATATGGACCTGGGCCCTTTATTCACTAGCTCCACCACTGTTTTAATCTAAATATTAAGGCAAACTTTTGTGACTGCATTGCAAATAAGTTATTTAACAGGGGAATTTGCTGAAGATATTAATGTATGACTTCTTTGCTCTAAAACATTCTATCTAAATCAGTCAGATATGTCTATGTTTTGGCAAGCTGGACTTCATAACATCCTTCCTAGTTCTGCAATTGCCAATAACTTATTGAGAAGTTCACAGGCTGCGCATTATTTCTGGCAATAACTTCAGACGAAGCGTTCAAAACTAAATCCATTACACTAATAAAATGTGAAATATTGTCCTTCCGTACAAGGACTCTCTGCGGCTAACGAACATGTATACCTCATATTGCTGTCATTACACAGAATCTGCTGCCAACAGCAAAAACACATAGTTGTGTTTTCTTGGTTTTAGAATAATTCTCAACTACAAGCTGCAATCACAAAGTCTTTTATTTGATTTACTCTCTAATGAAGGGAAAATCAGATAAAAAATGTTTCTATAATGCTGTAGATTTCAATAAAGCAGAGGAGCAGGGTAATAGAAAATATTTATTTATAGTACTATAAAGCCACAGAGTACGGCAAAGAGGGAAAAAATCCCCTCCTCCACCAAAATAACATACAGTCAGTGAGTTACTCATATTTGATCATCATATAAATTCTGTTTTGAGTACATTGTTTCTCTGCCATGTTCACTAACTGTGTTAGGCACTCACAGCCTTATTAAATTGTGATTTGGACAATTAAATAGGGCTCTATATAAGCACACAGCATATTTTTTTACAGAAGTGTTTAGTTAGTGAACGTCTATCCAAAAGCAAGGTCTTCACTAACTAAACACTTCTGTAAAAAAATATGCTCTATCACATATATAGTTGTGAGCGTACGAGTCGTTGCTCACGCTTGCGGGCTCGCGTAGCGAGCCCGCGGCCCTCGCGAAGCGAGGGCCGTGGCTCGCGAAGCGAGCCGCGGCCCTCGCGTAGCGAGCCGCGGCCCTCGCGTAGCGAGCCGCGGCCCTCGCGTAGCGAGGTCACTGGGCAAGGGCCTCAGTTGCTGGCATGGAGCGCCGAAGGCGCTCCATGCCAGCAACTGAGGCCCCTCGCGAAGCGAGGGCCTCAGTTGCTGGCGAGGTCACTGGGCACGGGTCTCAGTTGCTGGCATGGAGCGCCGAAGGCGCTCCATGTCAGCAACTGAGGCCCCTCGCGAAGCGAGGGCCTTAGTTGCTGGCGAGGTCACTGGGCAAGGGCCTCAGTTGCTGGCATGGAGCGCCGAAGGCGCTCCATGCCAGCAACTGAGGCCCCTCGCGAAGCGAGGGACTCAGTTGCTGGCGAGGTCACTGGGCAAGGGCCTCAAACCCTCGCAAAATTCACGTCGCTACTCAAAAAACACGACACACAAATTACGACACTCGCTAAATTTTACGAGGCACGCAAACAACGTACGAAACACGTTACCACACATTACGACCTCGCAAACATCGGACGCAACACGCCGACATACAAACATTTAAAACACAATACATACACACAGCACATACATAAAAAACTTACCTACACCAAGAGGGAGCACCCAGGACCTCAAAAATGCAACTTACACCTCGATTTTACTCGAAATAAAACAGTTTAGAGACTAAAAAAAAAACGAAGCGAGAGAAAAAATGGCCGCCGAACAAAACGAAAACGAGGCTACAGCACTCTAAACTCGCAAAACACCACAAGAAACTCGGAAAACACCACAAAACACCTACGGATATTCCGATACAGACCTATACCACACATTACTCGCCATTTTACACCAATGCGGAAGTACACGACTACGCTAACGGTTTGGTCTCGCGCACGCACAGTATTACACTGCACACATTCAGCATGCTTATACAGCAGCTCCACACCACTAATGCTGCAGCAACATCAACACAGATTGCCAGCTCTTCATCACAATGCTTCAAAATAGGTACAATATATTCATTTACTAATTTAGCTACCTTACAATTTCATTGCCGTCATTTTTTGACGGGCAATTCGCTAGTACTTATATAGAGCCCTATTCAATTGGCCGAATCGCAATTTGATAAGGCTGTCAGTCTGTGTGAGGGGCGCGCACTTTCCATCAGGCGAGCATGCTTTCCACCAGGAATGCACTCTCCCTCAGATGTACAATTTCTGTCATAGTCAGGGTTGGATTTACACTGGTCTCTATCCTTCAGCCAAGTTTCTATAAACTCAATGACATTTCTACTAGTACACTATGCAATTTAAGAATTGGTGTGTGAGATACTGTCTAATATTTTACTGACATCTAATTATACTGCACTTTCACTTCCATACTGGTTTGTCACATTAGTGACAAAAATCTGATATGAACTTCCTGCATGAAATCTATGCATTTATCAATCTTGTGATTGATTTGATTTTACACTTGACACTATTATTTTCTTTAAAAAGTGTTTCCTTGCTCTGCATACTACTGATGTCATACTCACTCGACTGTAGTTACTGGAATCTTTCCCACTGCCATTTTATTTGTGTATGGTACAAAATTTGAAATCTCCAGTTACCTTCAGCAGCTCTTGACAATAATGACTGATTTAAAAGTTCAGTTAACAGTGGTAGCAAGCAGAGATCACAGGTCATGTAGCTATGTAGGAGGCATGTCTTCTGCACCCACTGACTTGTTCAATTTTGACTTCAATTTTACGAAGACTAAGTAGTCACTTAGACAGATTACTATGTCCTTGGATTCCACTATACAACTATGATCTTATATCATAAAGAACCACTGTAGTTTGGGAAAAACTTCAGATGTTTGTAGCATATAATAAATTAAAAATTTTTAGCAGCTGTGTTATTCATAAGCATGACATTTTTTAGAGGAAATCTACTATACCCTTCCAAGGCTTGTTCTGATCTTTAGTTCTATTGTCAAGTGGCAATTAAGTGTCAGTTTTTCAACAGAACCAAATAAAAATATTGAGCCTCATTCAATTGGCCAAATTGCAATTACTTCAACCCGTAACTTAGCCCGTAAATGTTACTGATATTCAATTGGCTACATTTAGCAACTAGCATTCCAGTTGCGAGTTACAGGCCTGCAAAAGCACTGCAGGCTTGTCAATAACAGAACTCCGTCCTATCTCCTCCATTGATTTTTCAAGCCCCGTAAATGTTACCAATTCTAAAGACGCAAAATCCATTTTCGTCTCCGAAAATTCAACAAGCCTGCAATTGCCTTCAAACCCATACATCGCAAATGTAGTAAAATATTATACGAGTACTAGCTAGGACTTGCAAGTGGGTTAACACTTGTTTGCATAACTGCATCAGCAAAAAACATACACTACTGCACTTTAAAATACTGGGAAAGCAATGAAAGGCATTAGAATTAATTGCTCAACAGTCTCAAGCTCGCAATTCTGCAATATTGATAATAACTACATATAATAGTTGTGGTAAATCCGAGTTTGTCGGTAACACAATGTTACACGTTATGGGCTTGAGCATGCACCCAGCGCATCCTGTGCTGCAATGAGACGCCTAGCCCGCAAGTTAGAGGGGAGGGAGACACAGAGAGATGGGAGTTAGAGGAGGTGAGGGACTGTGATACAGGGCAGGAGGAGCGGGGTCTGTGATGAGCGCCAAAGGCCTGTAGCCTACAAGTTAGAGGGGGTGACACTCAGAGAAGAGAGTGAGAGTAGGGGAGGGACTGTAAGACAGGGGAGGGGGAGAGACACAGGGGAGGGAGAAGGGGGGAAGAGAGACAGTGTGGGGAGAGGGGATGCAAGAGACACAGGGGAGATAGAGGGGGGAACAGACATAGGGGAGGGAGAGAGGGAGACAGACACAAGGGAGGGAGAGGGGGGTAAGAGATAAAGGAGAGGGGGGGAAAGAGACCGGGGGGGGGGGGA
The DNA here is from genome assembly GCA_027410445.1 of Discoglossus pictus. Lineage (NCBI taxonomy): Eukaryota > Metazoa > Chordata > Amphibia > Anura > Alytidae > Discoglossus > Discoglossus pictus. The sequence continues at coordinate 123,181,345 of CM050168.1, forward strand.
CTAGAAATATAAAATATTATCCAGTCATTTGTGGGCTAGTCATATAGTCTATAGTTGTCGTAATTGTGAGTTTGTCTGTAATGATATTTTAAAACGTACGGGCTTGTACAGGGAGAGAGGGAAAGAGACATAAGAGGGAGAGGGGAAAAAGAGACACAGGGGAGAAAGAGACACATGATAGGGAGATGGGGGAAAGAGACACAGGGGAGGGAGAGGGGGGAATAGATGTGAGGGAGGGGGAAGAGACACAAGGAAGGGAGAGGGGAAGATTCACAGGGGAGGGGGAAGAGGCACAGTAAGGGGGGAGGGACACAGGAGAGGTAGAGGGTGGAAGAGACACAGGGGGGAGAGGGGACAAGAGACACAGGGAGAGAGAGGTGGGAGATACATAGGGGAGGGAGAGGGGGGAAGAGACACAAAGGAGGGAGAAGAAACACCGGGGAGGGAGAGGGGAAATAGACACAGGGGAGGGAGAGGGGGTAAGAGAAAAATGGGGGAATTAAAAATATAAAATATTATCCTGTCATTTGTGACGGGCAAGTGGCTAGTCATATATATAGTTGTTGTAATTGTGAGTTTGTCTCTAACGCTATGTTAAAACTTACGGGCTTGCGCACGTGCAATGAACACCTAAGGCGCTCATTGCAGAGCTTGCGATGAGCGTCAAAGGTGCTCATCCCGAGGCTCAAAAGTTAGAGGGGGGAGAGGCTTGCAGTGAGCGCCATAGGCGCTCATCGCTAGGCTCTCTAGGTAGAGGGGGGGAAGGCTTCCAAGTTACTGCCTTGAAAAAAAAATGGCCACCATATTTTTTCAAGCCCGTAATTAGGATTGAACCGCTGCCATTTTTTTTTCCAAGCCTGTAACTCGGAAGCCGTTGAGAGGTCAACAAAAGACGCCAATTGAATAGGAAATTAGCTTATAACCTCACTTATGGGTTCCCTGCCTCCTCCTGAGGTAGGGAGTACATAAGTAAGGTTGAAAGCTAATTTGCTATTCAATTGGCGTCTTTTGGCGGCCTCCCAACGGCTTCCGGATTACGTCTTGGAAAAAAAAATGGCAGCGGTTCAATCCTAAAAAATGGTGGTTGTTAAAAACATATTTTTTTTTCAAGACTGTAACTCAAAAGCACTTTGTGGGGTTGGGAAAAATTTAAAATTTCCCCAAGCCTGCAAATGTTTTCAAACCCATAAATAGCAAAAGAAGCACAGGGAAGGGAGAGGGGAAATAAATACACAGGAGAGGGAGAGGGGGGAGAGAGACACAAGGGCGAGAGAGGGGGGGGAAGAGACACAGGGGAGTGAGAGCAGGGCAAAGAGACACAGGGGAAGGAGAGGGGGGAAAGAAAACAGGTTTGGGAGAGAGGGGAAAGAGACAAAGGGGAGAGAGAGGAGGTGAAAAGACACAGGGGAGGGAGAGAAGGAGACACAGGGAGGGAGAGGGGAGAAATAGACACAGAGGTGAGAGCGTTTGTCTGTAATGTTCGCAAAATTATGGGCTTGCGCATGCGTGCAGCACATGCCGCAGCCTGTAATTAGCGGCAAAGCAGCTCATTGTGGGGCCCGCTGAGGCCCATAAATTAGAGGGGGGAGATTCTCAAAATTAGCGCTGAAGGTGCTCATCACAAGGTCCATAAAGTAGAGGGGGGAAAGCACCGAAGGCGTTCATAGCGAGGCCCGCAAGTTAGAGGGGGGTAGAGCCTTGCATGTTGTGGCAAACAACAGCATTGCGAAGCCTCAACTTTTTTGCCGTCATTTTTGCCTGGCAATTCGTTAGTAATAATAATAATATAGGATGTTATGTCAATCCTGGAAATCAAGGGGTTAATACACATCAGGATTAGAACAGTTGCTTTACTGATTTCTATTGATTTCTACATTGCTGGATTGCAAGCTCGATCACAAATTTTACTTCTACACACTAATTAATTGTATGTAAACTCAATGTTTTACTGATGTCATGATGCTGGTCTCATTTGCAATTGGCTGTGTCTAAGAAGTATTGCGAGTGTTTAAGAAGTAAATTATGGGCTTGCTTAAATATTGTCAGTTCTGCATAAAAGTATCTGTAATACTGTATTCTTTAAAACTAACTAACCCTCCCTTAGATATTTTCTTTTCTCACTATTATGCCTAAATAATGATTTATATCCATTTTTTCTGATTGCGATGTTAAACAAGACATATTTGCTACAAAATAAACCATCAAGGTTACATATATTATGATCCAATAATGACTATCTGCAATCATAAAACATTTTCTGGGTTTATGGTGATATCTTTTTAAATTCATGGATCCACAGATTGACAGGTTCATTTGTTTTATACTGCAGAGCGGCTTTCACTGCATCAAGAGTCTAGAGTGTAAATTCCTCTGACATCTTGATTCTCTGAAGACTATGCATCCCACAAATCCCAAGCCTGGAGGTTAATCTTTATTAAGTTCAGGAGGTCAACAGCTGCATTCACATATGTTGTAAATATTATCGGGTCCTCTGCTATAGAGGACTTTGACATAATGTAGGGCAGACACAAGACAAAACTCCAATGTACTAACAAGAAGATATAAATGTATTAAAGTTCACATTTGTAACCATATTCCCATTACGCTTTCAGTAAAGTACAATATTGTATCAAATGTAATTCAGATTCTAAGATATGTATTCTTTCTAATTCATATGTAATGGCTCATATTAAGAATATATCACAAAGACCTACCTTAAGGCAACTGTAAATCATTAAAGGTCAACTGTATGATGAAAAAATATGTGTTAGTAAATCTGAATAAGAACATAAATTGGCAGGAAAAATGTCATTAAGCTAATTTTTAATTCAAAACAAATAAATAAGTATTGATGTCTCTACCGGACCCTGGATATCCATGATATTTGTTGAAGGATGCAGAAATGAGAGTAGTATATACCTTTCTGTGGGAGAGCACTAATATTTATGCAAAGCTTCAGTGCATATGTAGGGGAAGAAGCAAGGACCCAAATTCAAAGGACACCAACCATCTAAAAGTCCCCCACAAGCCTCCTTCTTTTACCCCCGACCACCACCACCACACCCTCCACTTTTTGGTAGATTATTACTTGCACTAAGGCTTCAAGCTATCAGAAAGTGCACAAGTCAGACATGTTAGAAACTTACAAGTTGCAGAAATAAATTTGAGATGTTCTTTAGAAACATTTCCATGTTAACAACTTTCATAGTGGATAATATTGTTAGTACTGCACAAATATGTAAGTTTTTTTTTATAATACAGTAAGCAAAGCTGCTGCCCACTATTAGACAAGCTAGATATTGTCCAATTTAGTTATTGGTTGTAACAACCATGAAGTCCCTCCCACAAGAAACTCCATAGATAATAAGGTACAGGCTGATACCGTCACACTGATTATATTTTCTTTCTATAAACAATCTTTATTGTATAGAAATGGTGAAGTGGTTAATACTGCTGACTTTGAATTGAAGGTTGTGAATTCAAATCCCAGTCCTCCCAACTTGAATTAGTTAAACATGCATACAAAACAAATTCATATCTATTTTATTAATATACTTTGGCCTCTATTTAATTGCAAGCCCGTAATTAACTTCAAACTGAACTTTTAGCTTCAGGTTCCAAATTTGTTACATATATAGATGTATATAATTAACTCTAGATGTAATTACAGACTTACAGACCCAACATGCAAACCATGAAGCGGTAAGTAGCATTTCAGGGCATGATCATGATCAATTCAGCAAACTCGTAAGTTATAATTTAGACAGAGCCAATAGTAAATGAGAGGTCATCATGATGTCAGTGAAACATGGCATTTAAACTACAATCAATTAGTGTTTAGAAGTCCCATTTTCAATCGAACTTGCAATCCAGAAATGTTGAAATAAAAAAAAAACAATAAAGCAACTGTCCATGATATGTATTAACTCCTTGATTCGATATAACACAGAAATAAAAGTTACAAATAATTATTTTTTATCACAGATTTGTGAGCTTCAGACTGTTGTATAATACCTTTCATTGCTTTCCCAGTATTGTAAAGTGCAGTAGTGTGTTATCTGCTGCTGCAGCTATAGCAACAGGTGTTTAACCCACTTGCAAGTCCTATCTAGTACTAGTATAATTTATTGATACATTTGCCATTTACGGGTTTGAAGGCAATTGTGGGCTTGTTGAATTGTTGTAATTAAATATGGATTTTAAGTCTTTAGCACAGGTAACGTTTATGGGCTTGAAATGTCAAAGGATGAGATAGGACTGAGTTACGTTTTTGACCACCGCAGTGATTTTGAGCCTGTAACTCGCAATTGGAATGACAGTAGCAAAATGTAAATTACCATATATACTCGAGTATAAGCCGAGTTTTTAAGGCTAAAAAGGCCCCCCTCGGCATATACTCAAGTCACTCCCCCCCGTGTCTCGCTAAACCCCCGTGTCTCTCTAACCCCCCTCATGTCTCTCTAACACCCCCGTGTCTCTCTAACCACCCCCGTGTCTCTCTAACCCCCCTTGTGTCACTCTAACCCCCCTGTGTCTCTCTAACCACCCCCATGTTTCTCTACCCCCCCATTGTCTCTCTAACCCCCCCGTGTCTCTCTAACCCCCCGTGTCTCTCCAAACCCCCCGTGTCACTTTTCCTCCCCCCTCAACATCATCATCAACCCCCCCTCCTCATCCTAAACCGCACTCCTCACTTTACCCCTCTTAATACCTCCCCCTCTCCCTTTCCCCTCATTTACCTCCATCTGCTCCTTCGCACCTTCCTGCGTCAGGACCCGGCATATGCTAATGACTTGACGTCACATGCGCGCCACGTCATTAGCATTGGCCGGGTCAAGACACAGAAAGAGGCGTGGAGGAGCGGAGGAACAGCTGCAGATGGAGGTAAGTGAGGGTAAAGGGAGAGGGGAGGTATTTAGAGGGGTAAAGTGAGGAGGGGGTTTAGGATGAAGAGGGGTAAAGTGAGGAGGGGGATTTAGGATGAGGATGAGGATGGGGGGTTGAGGTTGAGGAGGGGGTTGAGGTTGAGAAAGGGGGTGGAGGACGGGGTTTAGAATGAGGAGGGGGGTTGAGGATGGGGGGTTGAGAATGGGGGGGTTGAGGGTGGGGGATTGAGGATGGGGGATTGAGGATGGGGGGTTGAGGATGAAGGGTTGAGGTTGAGGAGGGAGGTTAAGGATGAGGAGGGAGGTTGAGGTTGTGGAGGGAGGTTGAGGATGCGGAGGGAGGTTGAGGATGAGGAGGGAGGTTGAGGAGGGGGGTTGAGGTTGAGGAGGGGGGTTGAAAAGAGGGGTTTAGGATGAGGATGGGTGGTTTAGGATGAGGATGGGGATTTAGGATGAGGATGGGGGCTTAGGATGAGGATGGGGGGGTGAGGAGGGGGATGAGTATGAGGATGGGGGGTTGAGGATGGGGATTGAGGATGAGGAGGGGGGTTGAGGAGGGGACTGAGGAGGGGGGTTTAGGATGAGGATGGGTGGTTTAGGATGAGGATGGGTGGTTTAGGATTAGGATGGGGGATTTAAGAGAAGGATAGGGGGTTGAGGAGGGGTTGAGGAGGGAAGTTGAGGATAAGGAGGGAGGTTGAGGAGGGGGGTTGAGGATGAGGGTGAGGGGTTGAGGATGGGGGTTGAGGATGGGGGTTTGAGGATGGGGGGTTGAGGATGGGTGGTTGAGGATGAGGAGGGGGGTGTAGGATGAGGAGGGAGGTTGAGGGTGAGGAGGGAGGTTGAGGAGGGAGGATGAGGAGGGGTTTGAGGAGGGGGGTGAGGATGAGGATGGGGGTTCAGGATGGGGGGGGTTGAGGATGAGGAGGGGGTTAAGGAGGGGGGGTGAGGTTGAGGATGAAGGGGTTGAGTATGGGGGGGTTGAGGAGGAGGAGGGAGGTTGAGGATGAGGAGGGAGGTTGAGGAGGGAGGTTGAGGATGAGGAGGGGGATTGAGAAGGGGGCTTTAGGATGAGGAAGGGGGTTGAGGAGGGAGGTTGATGATGAGGAGGGGGGTTGAGGAGGGTGGTAAGGGAGGGGGGAAGGGACACAGGGAAGGGAGAGGGGGAAGAGACACAGGGGAGGGAGAGGGGAGAAGAGACACAGGGAAGAGAGGGGGGACACAAGAAAAGGGCACACAAGAGGGGGACACAGAGGGCACAAGAGGGACACAGGGGGCAGCACATTTCCCACCCTCAGCTTATACTCGAGTCACTCATTTTTCCCGGTATTTTGTGGTAAAATAGGTGCCTCGGCTTATACTCGGGTCGGCTTATACTCGAGTATATATGGTAACTATGAGTGACATTTACTGGCTCCATTAAGGGCTCAAGTAATTACAATCAAATAGGGGCTTTTTATGCAAAAACAGAACTTTAGATTCATGAATTGTATAAATATTTTTGCAATTTTTGTAACGTTGGAGAGATTACTCATTGTTATACAATGTTTAAAGCAAGCTCTTTTAAATGCATGACAAACAAGAATTCAGTGTCTCTTGTTATAATAAATGGAACAATGGTGAAGTCAATCCATATTAATCACAGGAATAAAAGCCATTAAGTGAATCAATCAGTTTTAGGGAGTAATTGCTCTCTTGATTTTGCCAGATTAACTTTGAGAAAATATGCAATTATATCACAATTAGTCACTTCCTTTTGGAAATATATTAATGATACTTGGAGGAAACCAAGAAATCACAGACACAACTGAATATTAGTATAGTAAATTATTTTTTTTCCTATTGCCTTATTATAACTGTTAGGGAAGAGGGTGGCATTTTCACCGGGTCCACTGAAGCAAATAGTGCATTTTGATGATTGTGTGCTAAATCGTGTATGCGTTAAAGTTGTATCTGAACTCACATATGCTACTTCACGCACATAATTAAGTGACTTGAAACGTGAAATCTGAACATGTCCTGCATATGCAGGTTTAACTTGAAATGCAAACTACGTACTTGTTATGTAAAACATACACCGCATACACCGCATGTAATTACTGTTTGGTTCCAAACCGCATACATAAACTAAGCAGAGTCATTTGTGCTGAGTATTGGTTGACATTTTAGAAAAGTTTGTTATTATTATGATCTTTATTTGTAACATGCCAAGATATTCTGTAGTGTTTATCCGAGTCCTAATCCTGATTTTTTTATATCAACTCCCTTCGATCCACTATTTAGCTATGGATTTTGCTTCTGCTAAATTCTACATCCATATGCTTATATGTCTAATACATTGTAACATATAATTCTGATGAATATGTTTAATTATTTTCAGTATTTTAAAATATTGTGTATTTGTTCCAGTAATAAAAGTTAGTTTGCATTTTGCAAAATCTGACTCTCACTCCATAGGATTGTTCGGAAACCATTAATGAAACACTCAGTAATGAGTAATTAATTAATTTTATCAAAATCCACCAGGATACAAATATATTTGTAAAAAGTTAACCTCCAGAAGCCATATATTTTTATTTATGCACACAGAAATATTTTAATATATTGGCATTGAAAATAATACAGAAATGGCGATTGCATAGGAAACGATAACCTAGAGAAAGAATATATTTTAACTAACAGCTTATTTAAGAGTTTGGACAGTTTAGGAGGGATATATAGAAAATGTAATAAATAATGCAGAGGTCTGGAGCAAATGAGTCACAGGTCCTGATTTGGACCAAGGTTCACTTATTAACAATCCCTCTATAATGTGTGTATACTGACAAACAAATCTTCCCCTTCTAAAATCAGTTTATATACTAAAGCTATCTTACATTTTTGTGTGCCTATATGTTGAACATAGCTCATTAAGTGATATGATATCCTTTTCATATTCAGTTGTTACAATACTTATTCAGCTCCCATGTAGTAAACAAATGACTGCATGCTTACATGCCTAAAAACTAAATGGGATCTATCCTGTTATGTGCGCGCACGGCATGTGAAGCCTCCTGGTGCCGGACGGGCTCGCATCCAGATTTACTCCCTAAGTCCCTATCCATAACCCCTTATACCCCTTGCCATCCCTAACCCAAAACCTAACCCCCTGACCATAAGCCCCTAACCCCCTACAACCCTTGCCAGCCCTAACCCTAAACCTAACCCCCTGATCATAAGCCCCTAACCCTAACCACCTACACCCCTTGCCGGCCCTAACCCTAACCCAATACAACAGTTACCGGCCGTAACTCTAAAGGTAACCTCCTAAGCCCCTAACCCTAACACCCTACACCCCTTGCTGGCCCTAACCCTAACCCCCTGCACCAGTTACTAGCCCTAACCCTCTAAACCTAATCCTAAAACCCCTAACCACTTACCGACCACTTAGAGACAGATACATCTGGACGTCGGCGGTGCACTTCCTGTGCGTACACATAACAGGATAGGTCCACTAAATGTAACTGGCATAAAATAAACATATACATAAATTTTTAAAATCCACTGAAAAATAGTTAGCTTTTGAGAGTGGGAAAGCATGTGGGAGAACACAGCCATTATCTACAAAGTCAAATCTGTTGACTACAGTAAATTATCTAAATAAACCTGGGATATGCCCTATTGTTTTTTGTTTTTTTCATTTACCTTGTTGGTGGAGAAATAAGATGGACCTACCAGGTTATTTAGAAAAGCATAATGTTTAATGAGACAATTTATATTAAATGTATGCTGTTTACTTGCTGCCTGTAGTGTAGCTTTAAGTAAAGCTCATATGTTTTTTGATGGGCATATATTCTAAGCAGTTTAAAATATGCTTGCAGCTGCCCTGTAGTATAGAAGCCCATCCAGTAAGTTCAAAATACTGACCCTCACCTACCTAAACCATACAGTCCACCCCTCTATGCCCATAACACTTGTCTCTTTTCACCAATCATCACTGTTACGATCTGTATCAGCTGGTTTGGCCTGCACTAGATACTCCCACCAGTTAGGTCCCTTGATCTTAGTGGGATTTCCTTTACTGGTACTGGAAACAGGACTGTGGATTCAACTGGGGATCTGTTTACCCAAGTTTGTTGTCAATAAAGTTTATTCTCTTTAGACATGCATACTCTATGTTTCCCCAACATGGCATAACAAATCTTCATTTTTAAATACTACAAAACAATATATTGTTAACAAACTGTAAATATATGTTTATAATTTAGTTATTTGGGTCTGTGATTCAAGTTTCCCTCCCTACTGACTTTCTGGAGAATCCTTGTAGGGGAACAGCCAGTTGCTCATTGGTGGGGAAATTATCCTTTGATCCATTTAGGACGGGCGTCTCCAACTGGGGATTGGAACAACGACCTTCTACAGGGAAAAGCAGGGGGCACATGGACGCCAGAGAGTCTGCTCAGGTGGTGACTTAGCCAGCTACGTGACTGGCAAAGGTCACTTAACTGACTAGTGGTGCAAGAAAGTCCTGGACTATGGTGAAATTCAGGCATCAACTCAGCCCTTGATTGGGCTATTCACCTTTATTGAGGCAGGTCTGATGGTCAGTAGATGGCATAAGGCAATCCCTTTTTTCCCCACCATTCAATTTCCATGTATTCTGATATATAACTTTTTTTTGTGGTTGCTGGCGGTCGGTCATGTCAGTGTTGAATAGATGGTGGAAAACATGCAAATGTTGTGGTGAACCATAGTCAATGGATCATAAGGGTATCGGTTACAAAACTTAACCCTCAACTAGATAACTAGACAGACCATGACTTCCTGAACAACTTGCTTTCTCAATTCAGAGAATCCTACCATCTTAGTCCTAAATAGCATCTATTCAAACACGTATAGAGTGGTACCATGTTTGCAGTGGAAAACAAGAAAGAGGTTGAGTTGATACAATAGGGGTCGTATCTACTCAACTTGTCCCTTGCAATTCAAACAAGAGAGTGAACGTATGCTGTGAAAGGATCCTGTTGCCTCAATGAACCACCAGCAAGTAATCTCCTCCCATTCTGCCACTAATACCCCTAACCCACTTAGAATGCAATCTATTAATATTCAATGAATATTCTATGTTCTCCTGATAACTTGGAGAGAGCGTAACACACAATGCTGATCCACTCAGTATTCATGGCATAGATACTGGAGTGGATTGCCAGTTCCTTCTCCAGAGGACCACAGCATACAGCTCCTGGTATTCCTAGGTGGCCTCTCATCCAAGTACTGACCATGCCCAACCCTGCATGGCTCCAGGGTTATGTGACCTATTGGTTCCCTGACTGGAATCAAATCCTGGTTGTAGTAGTGAAAGCACTGAATCCTAATCACTGGACCACCAGGGTGCATATGCCTCTCTTCAACGCAGACCACCTGAGAACTCAGTCCATCCATCAGCTTCAAGTAAAATGTACATGCAGATTTTTACAGCCTCACACAGACTGTAGGCCCAAACACAGCCTCACACAGAGACTTCCAGCACGAAGTCCAAACACCCCAACAGCGGCAGTCCAAAAAGGCTCCCTTTGTGAGGTGAGGTCTGATCAGATGGATCTAATCAGCTGCTCAGTGAAGTTATCTCTTTCACACCTCCTGGAGGAAAATAGCTTTAAAAAGTTTGTGGCTCACAAACCCCTTGTACCACTATATATAATTATATATATACTAGCGTCTTGCCCGTCAAAAATGACGGCAATAAAAACTGAAGCCTGGCAATGCTGTTTGCCACACAATGTAAGCCTCTCCCCCTCTACCTTACTGGCCTTTGGCGCTCATCACAGGCCTTGCAATGAGCCCCTTTGGAGCTCATTGCGAGTCTCTCCCTCTGTCTACTTCCTCCCTCGTGTCTTATTTCCCCCCTCCTCTCCCTCCCTTGTGTCTCCTTCCACCTCGTCTACCTCCTTTGTATCTCCTGCCCCCCTGTGTTTTTACCTCCCTCTCCCTCCCGTGTCTCTAAACCCCTCCCCTGTGTCTCTTTCCCCCTTCTCTCTCCTATGCATCTCCCCCCCCCCCCCTGTGTCTCCCCCAACCCTCCCCTGTGTCTGTTCCCCCCTGGCCTGTGTCTCTTTTCCCCTCAGCCCTGTGTCTGTTACGGCCTTCCTCGTGTCTCCATTTACCTCCCTTGTGTATCTTCCCCCCTGCACTCTCTCCCCTGTGTCTCTTCCCCCTCCTCTCACTCCCCTGTGTCTCTTCCCCCTCCTCTTTCTGTGCCTCTTCCTCCCTGTCTCTTCCCCCTCACCCTCTGTGTCTATCCCCACTCTGTGTCTTCCACCCTCTCCCTCTGTGCCTCTTCCCCCGCCTCTCTCTGTGTGTCTCGCCACTGTGTCTCTTCACCCCTTCCTCTGTTCCCCCCCCTCTGTGCCTCTTTCCCACTCTCTCTGTACCTCTTCCCCCCTTCCCTCTGTGTCTCTTCCTCCCTCACCCTCTGTATCTCTCCCCCCTGTGTCTCTTCCCCCTCTCCCTCTGTGCCTCTTCCCCCCTCTCCCGTGTCTCTTTCCCCCTTCCCCCTGTGTCTGTTCCCCTCCCCCCCCCATTTCCCTCCCATGTGTATCTTCCCCATGTTCTCCCTCCCGTGTGTCTTTTCCCCCTCCTCTACCTCCCCTGTGTCTCTTTCCCACCTATCCCTCTGTGTCTCTCCCCCCTCCCTCTGTGTCTCTTCCCCACTCTCCCTCTGTGCCGTGCCTCTCCCCCCCCTCTTCCCCACTCTCCCTCTTCCCCCCCTCTTCCCCACTCTCCCTCTTCCCCACTCTCCCTCTGTGACTCTCCCCCCCTCTTCCCCACTCTCCCTCTGTGACTCTCCCCCCACTCTTCCCCATTCTCCCTCCCCTCTTCCCCACTCTCCCTCCCCTCTTCCCCACTCTCCCTCTGTGCCTCTAGTCCCCCCTCTTCCCCACTCTTTTACCTGCTCTTGGGCCGCGCTGCGCGCAAGCACGGCTTGCGCCGCGCTCTGCGCATGCGCGGCTCGCGCCGCGCTCTGCGCAAGCGCGGCTCGGGCGCAGAGCGCGGCTCGGGCGCAGAGCGCGGCTCGCGCCGCGCTCTGCGCAATGCGCAGCACTTTATAATTGTCTAACTGCGATTCGTCTGAAGCGTGACGACGAATCGCAGTTAGACAATTATAATATGTGATATATATATATATATATATATATATATATATATATAATAAATAGTACATCAATGTTCACATTTGAATGTCGAAAACAAGTTACAAAACCTGCTTCCAGCTCAGAATTCCGAGAAAATTATTACACTGCATTCTGGGAAGCTGAGCTGGGACATGCAAATTCGCCCACAATTAATACAGAGCCCTAACACTTTATGTCCCAGCCAAGGTAATAACTCTGATTATTCATCATCCCTCCCCCTCAAGTAAGTTAACTGAAGTGTTAATGAAACACGTAAGATTGGAATTTACTGTAATTTCCATCAATACATGAGCCAGCTTCTTTCATTGGCAAATTTATCATTTGTATATTTATTAAATCCCTGTGACATTTAATAAAATAAGCATTTATATTTGTTACAATTTCACAAAGTTTTTTTATCTTTCTTTTTACATGAAATGCTCAAGATTTTTACACCATCCATGCATTTCAATACCAAATTTAAATCTGCCAATGCAAAGATAATGTGTGGAGTGGGTTTGTAATAAAACTGATTTAACACCCTCCAATATTGTATTTTTTCATGTTATTCTATCTTTTGTTCTCTTTTAGTGCTCTCCTGCTGCCTCCTATTTTCTGCATGGTTGGTTGCTGGCTCAGGAAAAGGTTTTTATCAGATGACTTAACCTTTTCATTGCCAAATACGTTTGTTCTGCAGAGTGATTATTATTAATATTAACTTGTACTTATAAAGCTCCAGCTTTTACTCAGCTCTATATATATGTAGATAAGACATTTAATACAGTGAGTATGTTGTACATAGCTGTACAGCTAAAACATGTTTACACAGAAGGAGTAGAGGTTTCATTCTTAAGGAGATTGCTGGGTGAGTAATACAGATGGAGTCTGGGAGATGAATAATTAATAGGAGGTTGGAGGAGATGTCTGTGTGTTACGGTGAGAGACAACCTGAGAGTTGATATCACATTTCTATATTTTTAGATGCAAAGGCTATATCTCATAGGCTTCTTTGTAAATGTGGATTTTTGAAAAATGTTTAAACATCTGAAAGCTAGTAGAGAGTCTGATAGAAAGAAGTGTTTGTGTTGTTCAGTCATGTCCAACACTCTGTGACATCAAGGACCATCATCCACCATCCTAATCCACTTGGTATTCATGGCAGAGATACTGGAGTGGGTTGCCAGTTCCTTCTCCAGTGGGCCATATCATACAGCTACTGGTATTTCTAGGTTGTCTCCAACCCAGGTTCTCACCAGGCCCAACTCTAAATGGAATCAGGTTAGTGTGACCTCTCGGTTCCCTGAATGGAATCAAACCCAGGTCACAACAGTGAAAGCCCCAAATCCTAACCATTGGATCATCAGGGAACCAACAGAAAGAGGTAGATAATTCTAATAGGGCATGATCTGCAGTAGGCAGGATTGGGAGGAGGAAAGGAAAAGTGTGAATAGAACTAAGTGGCTGTATGGTGTATACTTTTAGAGATGTTGGAAGCAAACATATTAAAAGCTGTGTTTGAAAAGGGGCAAGATCTTTAGTTTTTTTCTGCAGGATATGGGCAACTAATGGAGAGACTAACAGACAGGTGCAGTGGAGGAGGACTGGCGAATAAGGTACAGGAGTCTTGTTGAGGTTTTTATGCTGGATTGAAGATTGATTGACGGTTGATGGTTAGACCAGTGAGTTATGATTAACATTAACCAAGCACAAGATTAGTGAGTTTATTACAATGTTTGTAACCAGTGGTGGAGCTAGTGAATGAAGGGCCCCGATGTAATTAACAATTGTGGGTCCCCTCCAGAGCAGGGCCACAGTGCACTGCACAGCCCGTGCATCTAACATTCAAAATCTTAACGGACCACTGAAGCATGACATTTGTATTAGGCTCTTTTGAATAACCTCACTTGATAATAGTCAAAATATGTAATTTGTAGCTATTATATTATACTAGCGACTTGCCCGTCAAAAAATGACGCCAATGTTATTGTAAGTGAGCTAATGTTGTTTTGTGTGTAATAGTAAACATGTAATCAATTAATAAATGAATATACTTTACCTATTTTGAAGCATTGTGTTGAAGAGCTGTGAACCTTGTTTGATGTTGGTGCAGCATTAGTGTTGTGGAGCTGCTCTATAAGCGTGGTGAATGTGTGCAGTGTAATACTGTGAGTGCGCGAGGCTAAACCGTTAGCGTAGTGGTGTACTTCCGCATTTGCGTAAAATGGCGGTTTCTATATGTTGTCCGTCTTAGCGGATTTTCCGTTGGTGCCTCGTAGTGGTTTTCGATTTCCGTGTGGTGTTTTGCGAGTGTGTTGTGGTGTTTTACGTGTGGAGAGTGCTGTAGCCTCGTTTTCGTTTTGTCCGTTGGCCATTTTTTTTCTCGCTTAGCGATTTTCTTTGTGTGTAAAGTGTTTCATTTGTATTTAAATGAAGGTGTAACTTGTTTTTTGGAGGTGCTGGATGGTTCCTCTTGCTGTAGGTAAGCTTTTTATGTGTGTGTTGTGTGTATTTATTGTGTTGTAAATATTTGTATGTCGGCGTGTTGCGTCCGATGTTTGCGAGGTCGTAATGTGTCGTAACGTGTCTCGTATGGTGTTTGCGTGTGTAGCCTCGTTTTCGTTTTGTTCGGCGGCCATTGTTTCTCTCGCTTAGCAAATATTTTCTTGTGTAAACTCTTTTATTTTGAGTGAAATGAAGGTGTAAGTTGCATTTTTGAGGTCCTGGATGCTACCTCTTGCTGTAGGTAAGTTTTGTATGTATGTGGTGTGTGTATGTATTGTGTTTTTAATTTTGTAATGTTCGCGAGTAGCGTCCGAGTGTTGCGAGGCCGTAATGTGTGTGAACGTGTGTCGTATGTTGTTTGCGAGTGTCGTAATGTGTGTGTCGTGCTCTTTGGGTTGCGACTTGAACTTCGCGAGGGTCGGAGTTGCTGGCATGGAGCGCCTTCGGCGCTCCATGCCAGCAACTGAGACCCTCGCCCAGTGCCCTCGCTTCGCGAGGGCCGCGACTCGCGTAGCGTTAGCAACAACTCGTACGCTCACAACTATATATGTGATTATAAAAAAAAAATCTTGACAGAGCCGATGTTTGCATCAGTTCCTAACATAACTTCTTCCTGGGGGGAATCTTTTAATATTAATATTTCCTCTAAATATGCTTTGTTATCTTTTTACATACTTTACAAAACGTTTTTTTTTCCAAAATGCAGAAATAATATTAAAAGTTCTTATTTATTTAAAATATATGAAATAATTATTAAAATGTAATATCTTGTTTATTATAAAGATGAAAAAATATATGTACAATATAGAAATGTTAGCACAGTGTTTAGACTGTGCCAGGCACATAGGAAGGGATGGTTTCATTGGTGCTGTCATATCTCTATGTCAACAAATTGTGTCAGTCTTGAACAATAGGCTGATGTAGTCGAATTCCTACATGAAAAAATAAACCTTAGTAAAGAGAGATCTATGTAGAAAATCAATGTATTATGCATCAAACCTGTGGAAATTCATCAACAGAAAGCAAAACAATAGATTACTCTGCAGCATAATGGCCTATGAAAGGTAATAAGTTAGAGGCTGTATTATTTTAATTTTTTACATTGTTCAACCTTTTCTTGTTTTCATGCATAATACTTCAAAATATTATATTTTAAATAAATGTCTACAGTAGTCCTTAAAATATTAAGAATGGCTATGTTTAAATAAAGTGCCTTAAATCTCTGAGTGTGTGCCTTTCTTGTGATAAGTCTATAAATATGTATCATTAATAATATTTTATTGTCATTATTCTAATTGGGAATTGTATTAAGGATATTATAGTGCAATATGTGTTTGCTACACAGTGACTAAAATACCTAATTGTCAGTGCAAAATTACTTTAAGTAAGACCAAACTGGTTACATGTCACATTAGTCGATATGATTGGACTAATGGAAAGTTGTATTTACAAAGAAGCACTCTCGTGAGAAAGTAACAGGACAGTAGTAAAATAGAAACCTAGAGCAAAGAAAATTGCATGTTTTCGGAAGACATTACACTGAGTTTAGCTATTCAAAAGACAAAAAAAGGAACATTGTGATCCTTTAATATACATTTCCTTATGGTCCCTGCCATTTATTCGCTTATGAGGCCAATAACAGCTTACACAGAGTTCTAAAATAGTCTGACATTCTTCACAATGTTGAATTTTGTCATCTTCCAGTTAATACTCCAGTGACTTGTGTGCTGTCATAACTTAACTTTTTGTTGTTTTTTCTTCTGAGTTCAGAGAGTGTTTTACTGAAAGCCAGAAATAATCACCTGAGCACAATTTAGATCTTGGCAAACAAAAATGGATGTTTGTTCTCATCTTTGGATGACGTCCAATGTTACCGCAAATAAAACTTAGAGCCATTGCCTATTGATTTTTGTGACTTCTAAGAGAGCTTCTAGTCGGCTAATCCCTTTTAATTTGTGCGAGACGTTGCACCTGCTATCTTTTGTCAGGGTACGTTACATCCTTGCATATCACATCATGTTCTCATGTGCAAATAATGTCTTTGATTGTTCAGTTTTACTTCAAAATCTATTGAAAGTCAAGACACAAAGCGCCATTGATTACTATTTACTGAGCATTACCAAATAGGGTACTTTGCATCCTGCAAAAATTAAATGACTCGTTGAGAGAGAGCTGCTCAAAATGAAGTAAACGCTGGATGTATCAATTATTTGATCGGTAGGAAAAAAGAATGAATCCATTTCATGTTTTTCTGTAGTGCACGATAAAATGATAGCTACAGACTGTTGAAAAAAGAGATTTAAAAATATATAAAAGAAAGCCTGAGTGCATCTTTAAGGCACCATCAGCTAGACAACAGAGATGGAGTCCATTAGGAGTGTAGGTTAAATACAGCAAAAGTACAAAATGGCCAGAGGCAGTAAAATAGTCATAAACAGTCCAGTAGTCTAGAACTTACTCGACACAAGTCAGGGGATCAGGAAGTCAGAGAATAAAGAGTCCAGAATAGGGAGTAGCCAGACAATGCCAAGGATCAAGAGTTAGCGAGAAGAATAATCCGTACACCAATGCCTTGCTGAGGGAACCAGAAGGTAGAGTAGTCAGGAATGAGCCAAGGGTCACCACATGTTATCGGAAATGTTTAAAGGATTACCCTAGATGTAACAAAGGGGCAAAACAACTGGGCACTGTTAGTTGCCTGCACACTGTGTAGGTGCCATAATTGGAGCACTCTTCGCTTGACATCAGCGATAGTGTGCATTTGTCAATAATGATGCATCAAAGAAGGACACAAAGCTCATAATATATGTATGTTCATACAACTTGCAGTTTATAATGCAGCTCAAAGAAGGAGTTAATGCCAGGGAGTGATCTAACACATGGTGGCGAACATGACATTGATTAAAGGATTAAGACAATAGGGAGTAGCCAGACAATGCCAAGGATCAAGAGTTAGCGAGAAGAATAATCCGTACACCAATGACTTGCTGAGGGAACCAGAAGGTAGAGTAGTCAGGAATGAGCCATGGGTCACCACATGTTATCGGAAATGTTTAAAGGATTACCCTAGATGTAACATAGGGGCAAAACAACTGGGCACTGTTTGTTGCCTGCACACTGTGTAGGTGCCATAATTGGAGCACTCTTCGCTTGACATCAGCGATAGTGTGCATTTGTCAATAATGATGCATCAAAGAAGGACACAAAGCTCATAATATATGTATGTTCATACAACTTGCAGTTTATAATGCAGCTCAAAGAAGGAGTTAATGCCAGGGAGTGATCTAACACATGGTGGCGAACATGACATTGATTAAGGGATTAAGAGAATAGGGAGTAGCCAGACAATGCCAAGGATCAAGAGTTAGCGAGGAGAATAATCCGTACACCAATGACTTGCTGAGGGAACCAGAAGTTAGAGTAGTCAGGAATGAGCCAAGGGTCACCACATGTTATCGGAAATGTTTAAAGGATTACCCTAGATGTAACAAAGGGGCAAAACAACTGGGCACTGTTAGTTGCCTGCACACTGTGTAGGTGCCATAATTGGAGCACTCTTCGCTTGACATCAGCGATAGTGTGCATTTGTCAATAATGATGCATCAAAGAAGGACACAAAGCTCATAATATATGTATGTTCATACAACTTGCAGTTTATAATGCAGCTCAAAGAAGGAGTTAATGCCAGGGAGTGGTCTAACACATGGTGGCGAACATGACATTGATTAAGGGATTGTATTTAGCAATATAAATAAATAAGTATATATATATATATATATATATATATATATATATGTATGAATGTTAACCAGGATAATAAGTATGTGTCGATTTGTGAGCGACAGATCATATATGCCTATATTAGCTAGAATAAGGAAGATCTAGGTAAATATTCAATTACCCATTGTTTTACACTTTACAATGTTGTTATATATTTTGACACAAGAGAGGGGGAAAGTCACAGGGGAGGGGAGGGGAAAGACACAGGGGAGGGGAGAGGAGAGAAAGACACATGGGGGGGATGAGACACATGGGAGAGGGGGGAAGAGACACAAGGGAGGGGAAAGGTGGGGGAAGAGACACAGGGGAGGGGGAAGAGACACAGGGGAGGGGGGGGGAGAAAGAGACAGGGGAGAGGTGGAGAAAGACACAAGGGAGAGGGGGAGGAAGACACAGGGGAGAGCGGGAAGAGACATAGGGGAGAGGGGGAAGAGACACAGGGGAGGGAGACACAGGGCAGGGGAGAGGGGGAAGAGACACAGGGGAGGGGAAAGGTGGGGGAAGAGTCACAGGGGAGGGGAGAGGTGGGGGGACAAACACAGCTGATTGGAGAGGTGGGGGGAAGAGACACAGAGGAGGGGGGAAGAGACAGGGGAGAGGGGGAAGAGACACAGTGAGAGGAGGGAAAGAGACACAGGTGAGAGGGGGAGGGGAGGAAGACACAGCGGAGAGGGGAAAGAGACACAGGGGAGGGGAGTTCCGGGGAGAGACACAGGGGAGGATAGAAGTGGGGGAAGAGACACAGGGGAGGGGTGGAAAGACACTGGGAAGAGACACAGGGGAGAGGGAAGAGACACAGGGGAGAGGGGGGAGAGACACAAGGGGAAGAGATACAGGGGAGAGGGGGGAAGAGACACAGGGGAGGGGAAGAGACACAGGAGAGTGAAGGGGGGTGAGACACAGGGGAGGGAAGTGGGACAGAGAGGCACAGGGGAGGGAAGAGGGAGAAAAGGACACAGGGGAGGGAAGGGGGAGAGACACAGGGGAGGGAAGGGGGAAGAGACATATGGGAGGTGTGGGGACACAGGAGAGGGAAGGGGTTGGAGAGGCACAGGGGAGCGGAGAGGGAGAAAGAGACACAGGCGAGGGGAGAGGGAGAAAGAGACACAGGTGAGGGGAGAGGTAGAAAGAGACACGGGAGGGAAGAGGGAGAAAGAGACACAGGGGAGGGAAGGGGAGAGAGACAAAAGGTAGGGATGGGAGAGACACAGGGAGACACAGGGGTGGGAAGGAGGGAGACACACAAGAGAGGGAGAGGGTTAAGGGAGAGAAAAACAAAAAATTATACCATCTAGTTAGTTATATATAATATAAATTATCAAGTCTAGTTCTTCAAAAAATATATGATTTAACTAATATCTATGCATAGAGTGTTTGTGCCTATGCAGCAGTATAGCAGAGTGCGTGGAAGAGACACAGGGGAGGGGGGAAGAGACAGGGGAGAGGGGGAAGAGACACAGTGAGAGGAGGGAAAGAGACACAGGGGAGAGGGGAGGGGGGGAAGACACAGGGGAGAGGGGGAGGAAGACACAGGGGTGGGGAGAGGGAGGAAAAACACAGGGGAGGGGAGAGGGGAGAAAGACACAGGGGAGGGGGGGGAGAAACACAGGGGAGGGCGGAGAGATACAGGGGAGGGGAGAATAGGGGAAGAGACACAGGGGATGGGGAAAAAGACACAAAGAAGAGAGGGGAAGAGACACAGGGGAGGGGGGAAGAGACACAGGGGAGGGGAGATGGGGAAGAGCTGCAGGGGAGAGGGGGAAAGACACATGGGGAAGAGATACAGGGGTGAGGGAAGGGGCGAGACACAGGGGAGGGAAGAGGGAAAAAGAGAGATACAAAGAGATACAGGGGAGGTAGGGGAGACACAGGGGAGGGAAGTGGGGCAGAGAGACAGAGGGGAGGGAAGAGGGAGAAAAAGACACAGGGGAGGGAAGGGGGGAAGAGACACAGGGAAGGGAAGGGGGAAGAGACACAGGGAAGGGAAGGGGGAAGAGACACATGGGAGGTGTGGGGACACAGGAGAGGGAAGGGGAGTTGGAGAGGCACAGGGGAGCGGAGAGGGAGAAAGAGACACAGGCGAGGGGAGAGGGAGAAAGAGACACAGAGAAAGGGGAGAGGGAGAAAGAGACACAGGGGAGGGAAGGAGGAAGAGACACAAGGGAGGGAGAGAGTTAAGGGAGAGAAAAACTAAAAAATATTCAAGAATCTAGTTCTAGGTTATTTTTTGGTCATTTTATTTTTATACATTTTTAAACATTTCCTTTGTATATAGAAACCTATGTATTGTATTTTTCATAACAAGTTCAAGTTTAAGTGATACCTGTTGAGTATTAAATATGTTGTCAAATATGAAAAAAAATGTATTTTATTCTACACATTACACAGTTAATCGACTATTAGTAAATTTAGGGGAGTGTATTTTAGTCAGCTAAGAACGTAAAGTATTTACAGAAAAAACCTAAGAAGATAATTGGTATACTTTTTAATATATTGCTAGATAAATACACTTTTCCCTTTAACAGTTTTGCTTGAGGAATGTCTTAGATAAGAGTGTCTGGGGCAGAGCCAAGCTATGAAATAACAAGGTTTTACACAAATATTAATAGAGCTTCTTTCTAGGATTCAGGTCCTTCAATATCCCTTTAAAGAATATATTATAACCAATATCAAACCAGAAAAAAAATATAATACAATTACCTCGGGACTCTATAGTAAGTGTAAGGCCAAAAAATAAGTTGTGTCCCCAGCCAAACATTTATTGCAGTTATGATCTCGTAACTGCCTCTAGGCTTTCTCTACATATATGCTTACTGGCCAAATAAAAATATTGCCACTTTCGTCTGAGGGTTTGATGGCTACGTCATTTAATATCCAATCAAAATTTAAATATTTCTTTCAAAGCACGATTCTCATCTTTTGTTATGTTGTGCTTGTTCAATCCGTGTCAGTTTTCCAAATATTTGGAAAACATCAGCTGCAGGACATCTAGATAAGGGAAGGTTGAAAGAAGACTTTATTTTCAGCTTATCCAACCATCTAATCCCTTCTTGAGTATCTTGGGTCTCATTGGAAACTGCTAAACGTGAAGGATTCTCAGGCATTGAAGACCAATTAGTGGATGCATCCTCAGATCTATCTTTCTCTTTGGATCTCAAGAAAAGTTGTTTAATTAATAACTTTCTAGTAAAAAGATATAGATTTTTAACCACGTCAAAAAAAAAAATGATTTACTAGGTGAGAAGGATAAACCTTTCGTCAAAATACTAACTTGAGATTCAGTAAGTTTTCTGATAGAGCGGTTTATAATACACAGTGGTAGTGCTAGAGAATGGAGGGCCCTGGTGCAAAAAAAATGTGGGATGTAAAAAAAATATTTAGCATTTGGCCCTGCCGGGACCAAATCACCCAGTGCTCCTGTCTGTGCAGCTCCCAAATCCCTCTGATCACCCACCTCACATAGCACCCATCCCTATATCCCTTGTTCCTCCCTCACATAACCCATCCCCTTGTACTTTGCTGCTAATTTGCAAACCTTTCTCTCTTACCTTCGTTGCTGATACACATGTCAGCGTGCTGAACTCCTCCACATTGCCACCTATTGGAGCTTCACTAGAAATTTTCATTTTTTTAAAAGGCACACACAAATTTCAGGCTGGGTGTGTGTGTGTGGTCAAGGAGGCACAAGGGGTTCCCAAGGTGGTCCCAGTGGGGTCTTGGCAGGTTGGAAGGCTACACTCCAGAAAAGAAAACAAAATGCAAAATTGTTTTTTTAATTACACTTCTCTGGGTCCTCCAGAGATGGCCCCTGGTGCACTGCACCACCTGCACCACTGGTAAATCCACCCCTGATCAGGGCAGTTTCTATGCACTAGCTGAGTCTGTTAAAATGAAGATATTCTCTGAAAATGCTTTCCATCACTTACATGGCTGTTGCATAATATTGTTACTTTGTTGTATACATCAAAAACATAACTTTTTTAATATGCATTGATAGAGGAGTAACTTTTTACGTTAATGAACCACTGTAGTGCAAGAACAAATAAAGCTCATATGTTTCTTTGCTGTAAATAAACTATTTCACTTAGTATGCAGTTGAACATAAAAGATAAAATGTCTTAGCTTTTAAAGTTTGTGTTTTTTTCTCAAGCAGAGCTGTGTGTCTTATCCTGTTTTTTGTTGTTGTTTTAAATCCCAAAAACATACAATTATCCCTGTAGGGCACAGCAATAAGTTAATATCAGTAGGTTAATACCTATTAAAAATGACTAAGATACTGATGAGCTGGTGTATATATTATGTATAACTAGCGACTTGCCCGTCAAAAAATGACTGCAATAAAATGTTATGGCTGGGAATGCTGTTTGCCACCCAATGTGAGTCTCTGAGAACTAAATTTTGTTACAAAGAAGTAAAACAATTATAGTAAATATGTTTATGTTTTTAACATGCAACTTGTAGTTCAACAACCGGTATAATAATGGGTCAACTTTGTATGAATCAGTATTGTAAACCATTACATATTGCTCTTTAATATGCACCTTGTAGTTCAATGACTTTTCAACTTTTTTAACAATATTAACATTTGAAATTGTCAGCTATGCAGGAGTAATATAACAACTCTTCAACTTTGTATGAATGAGTATTGTAATCCACTGCATAATGCTTTTTAAGCTGCAACTTGTAGTTCAAGTACTGTTAAACCACATAGGTATTGAATCCAGAGGAAGGCAAACAGAAAACCCCCCGGCGAAACTTATCTAATTGTGTAAAAGGGGGGGGGGGGGGGGGAATTCCTTTCTGACCCCAGTAACTGGCGATCGGATTAGTCACTGGATCAATACTCTCTATATAATTATACATGCCAATTTATCAAGAAATTATCATCCTCCTACTGACATGAACCCTTAATTATATGCAATAAAACATTTTTTCCAAACCTTGCAAAATACAATATTAACAGTGCAAGCATTAACGTAATGTAATAAAATGTAAAGTTTATTGTTATGGAAATGCATTTATCTTATATATTGAATCTAGAAGAAAGGAAACAGAAAAAAACCCATTGCAACTTAGCCAATTTTGTCAAAGGGGGGAAAAAAATAATTCCTTCTTGACCCCAGTAACTGGCGACTGGATTACTCCCTGGATCATTACTCTGTATTTAAATATACATTTCAATTTTCCAAGAAATAATCATCCTTCTACTAACATGTCTTATCTCAGTCCTATTTCCATGTTGCACAACAGGTAATGTTTGCCTAAACTCTCCACCTAGCAACATCACCTTTCCACCAAATGGCAAATCATTATCCATAACTTCTTTTAATAATCTATCAATACATTGTTGCCTCATCTATAATAATTAATTTACTTAGTTTAATTTTTTTGGCTTGTAAAGAATTAATTAGAATATCGGAGACTGATGTTTCCAGAATGGGAACTGGCAGTTTAAATCCACTATGCACAGTTGCCCACCTTCTAACAAAAGTGCAATAATTCCAGTTGTTGTAAATGGCAGTGCTATATGACCCTGGGCTCGAACACAAGTCATAAATAAATTATATAGACATTTTTTTCCTGATCCAACAGGGCCATCTAGATAGAAATAATTCTCTTTGCGCATGTCATCGTCTATTGCATTAGTGATGGCGTTAAATGCTTGCAATTGTAATGCATTTAAAGTTGCAATTTTTTATTGTGTTTTTTGGTATTTAGTCTCAGTGTCATACTCTTCAAAGTTAATATAATAATAATATAAGTGCTGGATCAGGCAGATTAAAATGTGCACAATTTAATCCATGACAACGAAAGATTGCCTGAATTTCCATTAATGCTTTTACTAGCGCAATTGTCTCATTGTAAGATTTCAAAAAGTCTTCACACATATTTAATTTAAATGTTTTCCTCAAAGATAATGCATCAGGTACATTGCAAAATATGCAAATGAATGCAAACTGTTCTCTCATTTTCTGTGGCATTTGACATAGTGCTGCTTCTTCTAGACATCTCTCCCATTCCTTATCATCTGCCAGGAAGTTTTGATGTCTTGCAGCTAATTGGAAAGTATCATAAACTATGTCATTCACAGTATGTAAATGTTCATAACTTTGTGCACCGGGAACATGTAATAGAAGTAATCTTAAACTGAAACGTTCAATGTCTCTTGGATTAACGGTATAAATTATTGGGATAATTTTATTAGTATCTTTTTTTAGTTGTCACCATTGGCCATTTACGAATACATAGTGATATGGAATTACAATGTATAAAAATTGTCTGGCCTCAGTGTCCTGGCAATTTAATTAAAGCCAAGCAATAACTGTTGTTGCTCTATGTTCATTTTGGGCTAAGGCATTTCTTTCATTCCCTGCAGTAAAGCAAACATATTGACTTTGTGGCAAATGTACAGCTAATCGATAGACAGCATGTGACCGACCATGCATCTCAAATTTCACAAGACGCCACATTTGTCCTTCTCTTCTTTTATTTAAAGGGTATCCATCACAATTAGCATAGGTTTGTATCTGAAATTGTTTTGGGAAATCTTTTGTGCATTTTTTATTTTCCATACATGGTGAATGGGGATTGATATCTCCACATGGCCCACAAATCATTCTATGTGCTACAATGTCATAAAGTTTTTAATGTTTTTCTTGATGTGGAAGTTCAGCAGTAATTACTGAATCCACTCTGTCTGCCGTTTTTAATTTATCTTTTTCTTGTAGGATTAAAAGTATGTATGCATGTGGCAGGTCTACTTTTTGGTATAAACAAAAGCCGCACATTTCCCAAATAACTGTGCTTTAGTTAAATAATGTATTAATTAATTTAGTTTTATTTTGAATACTCTTGCCACTAAATCTGGTCTATCAGAAGTATTTTGGCCAAGTTTAAAATTTTCCTTGATCTCTGGCCATAGTGGATTACATGTGAATGTAATGAATAAATCTGTTTTTCCAAATTAAGTCACAATAGCCATGGCACCATTGTATCTTTCTTGCATATTGCGAGGAGATCCTTTGAAAGAGGATGGCAAAACGATTGCTCTTCCAGCTGGTATGTCTTGCAGCCAATTCCGTGACATGATCCATCAATCCACAATATTGTTCTACTCAAAGCTTGTTTTGTTGAAATTTGATAACATTTAGATGATTTGCTTCGACTTGTAGATATGAATCAATAATCCATTGTTGTGTGTGTTTTCCCCCACATAAAATAGGATAAAAATGATCATGAATAGTAGTTTGTGCAACTTTATACTCCAGCATAGAAATATTGTATCTAACACAAACTTTTCTATTGGGATTACTTTGTAATTGTAATTTTGGTTGCCATCCTAGCTCACCATTTGAAAAGAAAATGAGATATGTCATTGGATCCATATTACTACTTAATATATTTATGTTTATAAAAGGTTGTTCTTCATTGCGTGGATATATCCTAATATCCTGCTCAAATGGTGGTTCACCATCATAATTTTTAAAGACCATGGCAACCTCATTTACTGTTGGTAAATTATAATGTCTTTGATCAGTATGGCGATCTCATTTGAGAACCATATCTACTCTTCACATTGGCAATTGATTTATTTGAGCATGTCCCTGTTGTTCTTTTTCAACCTCTGCTAATTTTTTGTATGCTTGACTATATGGGTTGTTGGCCATAATGTTATCCAGCTGTTCAAAGACTATAGGTAAGCATTGTTTATTTTCAGGAAGCGTCATCTGTTGTTCAACAGCTTCCATTGTATCTAGGACATAACTGTGCAAATTTCCTTTGCTCTCCTGCTTGTGTGTATAAATGTGAAGTTCGGTGGTACATTTTTTGCTATAATTTGGAAATGTTGGATCATTATACTTTTTAAATAATCTGGAAAAGTGTGTCTTTCTGGAAGTCTTACCTTTCCTTTCTGACAGCAACTAATAAACTCTCCATCAGTTGGTCTTTCCTTCACAAAATGATAGGCCCCACAAAACTGACAAACTGGTAGTGCTGTAAATAAGGGACTATCCTGAGCTTCCTCAACACAGATATCCCTATAACTTTGTATATCAACATTGGTGTTATGTATATCAACATTGGTGTCATTAGGCAATATGTTGTCATTAGGCAATGTTTCACAGACATTTTCTTTGTTTACCTTTTCTTTTCTTTGATGCACCATCATACTCAATTTGTCCTTTTTCAGTCATTATTCTTTTATTGGCAAGCCGGCCTTCTTCTCTTAATCTTCTTGAAGTCTGTGGCGACTGTGCATCTCTGCATATTTGCTACTGTTCCCTTTCCGTTCTTGTTTTGCATTCTTTCTTTGTTTCCGCGTTGTCTGCCATTGTAATTTCTAATTGTAAATACAGGTGTTTTAGTTTCAATAGTAATGTTTTCTTATTTAGCAAACAATGGCAATCATAACATTAGTAATATTTTCTTTTGACTTACCTGAAGTATTAATAGATGAACTTCTATTCCACTTTGTGATGTTCTTGAAGTTGGGGTCTTTTATTTCTTCAATTCTGTAAGATATATTTTTTTCTTTATTGTACATATTGTTTTTAACTTTCATGAATGCAAAACCTAAATAGTTGTAACCAAACGGCAAAATTACCTGAAAGGCATTTGTAATTTTTTCATAAAATGAATTCATTAATCAATCAATCTCTGATGTTTAAAAGGCATGCATGAAAACATAAAGAGCTAAGCATATATGTATTGATAAACAAGTTCAGTATAAAACACTATTCTTTTTTTTAATAATGAATTAATAAAATAATATACGTTAATAAATGAATCAATAAGTAAAATAAATGCAAAACATAAATAGCTAGTCATGTTCTCGTAAAGAACCACATCATTGAAATGTAAGTTTCATATCCAAACACAAAGACCTATGAGCAAAGTGTAAATTTACCTGAAAAGGATTTACAATTTTTTGATTAAATTAATTAAATAATCAATCCATGTATGATGTTTAATTGTCATACATTAAATAGTAAATAGCTAAGCATCTATGTATTAATAAATATGTTCATTGTAACATTTTTATTTTTTTTAATTATTAATATACGTTCATTATTTAATCAATAACTGTCATTAATGCAAAACAAAAATACTTAATCATGTTTTCCTAAAGAAGGACATCATTAAATCATATAACTGTAATGGTGATGTAATTGCAGATGAAATGTTGTAGAGCTCACACTCTGTGTCCAGGCAGCTGCAGAAATGAGCAAACTGTAAAATGACATGAAAAGCATTTTTAATGTTTGGATTCAATTAATTCATTAATCATTGAAAGTATCATGTTTAATTGGCATACATGCAAAATGTAAAGGCATTAAGCATCAATATATTCATAAATAAATGCAGTATAAAATATTCAATGTAGCAAGTGTCAGAGCATAAAAAACTGAATTAAATATTTAACTGCTTTGAGGGTCCTATCCATGTTAAGCAATGAGCAATAATACAGATATATACAGTGCCTTTCAAAATTATCCCCCCCCCCCCCCCCTTGCATTTTTCGTGTTTTGTTGCCTCACAACCTGGAATTAACATGGATTGTTTGAGGATTTGCATCATTTAATTTACAGAACATGCCGACAACTTTGAAGATGTTTTTTTTTCACCCCCCTAAAGTTAATACTTTGTAGAGCCACCTTTTGCGGCAATCACAGCTCCAAGTCGATTTGGATAAGTCTCTATGAGCTTGCCACATCTTATCACTGGGAATTTTGCCCATTCCTCCTTGTAAACCTGCTCCAGCTCCTTCAAGTTGGATGGTTTGCGCTTGTGAGAAGCATGCTTTAAATATGACAACAGATTTTCTATTGGATTGAGGTCTGTGCTTTGACTAGGCCATTCCGACACATTTACATGTTTCCCCTTAAATCACTCATGTGTTGCTTTAGCAGTGTGTTTGGGGTCATTGTCCTGCTGGAAGGTGAACCTCCATCCTAGCCTCAAATCACTCACAGACTGGTACAGGTTTTGCCCTGTATTTAGCTCCATCCATCATTCCCTCAACTCTGACTAGTTTCCCAGTCCCGGCTTCTGAAAAATGTCCCCACAGCATTCACTGTGGGTGATGTGATGTGTTTGGTTTGCACCAGACATAGCGTTTTCTTTGATGGCAGAAATTTTAGTCTCATCAGACCAAAGCACCTTCCTCCATACATTTTGGGAGTCTACCACATGCTTTTTCGCAAACTCAAAACATGCCATTTTTTTTTTCTGAAAGTAATGGCTTTCTTCTGGCCACTCTGCCATAAAGCCCAACTCTATGGAGCGTACGGTTTATTGTCGTCCTACTGTATGTACAGATACTCCAGTCTCTGCTGTGGAACTCTTCAGCTCCTCCAGGGTTAACTTAGGTCTCTGTGCTGCCTCTCTGATTAATTAATTATTTTCCACTTTGTGATGGTCTTGTAGCTGTAATCAATGTATGGCAATTTACTGTAAAATGTAAAAAAAATTGTCCAGTGCAAAATATATATATTTTTATATTATTAATAAATGAATTTACATTAATGAGCAGTAATCTAGATATAAATAAGCATAAGTTTTTGTGTAGTGCAAAAAATATATATATATATATATTTTATGTAATTATTAATAATTAATAAATTAATGTACGTTAATGAGCAGTAATCCAGATATATAATTGCCAAAACCTCCATTTCAGATTTGTAATGTTATGATTTACGAGTAAGTGTTGTCAGCAATTTTATATGTCTTACTTGGCACAAGAGCATTTTCCGTCCGTCGTAATGGTACATTTTGCAACTTGTACGTTCTTGGCTAACTCGTACGTGCCTGGCGGTGAGTTGCACACTACGGCCTCGTTTAGCCTCGTTTTCATTTTTTTGTCCACCATTTTTTTTCTCGCTTAGCCGATTTTCGAGTGTCCAAACACGGCAAATTTGCCGTAAATGTGCTGTGCTGTGTGTTAGTGTGTTTTAAGTAATTTATTTATTTATTTCGAGTTCCGCGTTTCTGACGTTACATTTGCATTTTTCCAACATCTGATTTTTCTTTACCCCCGAGATTCCAAGTGCAGGCGCGTAGAGCAAAGAGCTCCTTTGGGGTTCATTTCCTAAATCGTGCGAGCTCGGAAGGCTTCAATGCCTCAACGGCCCGCCTCACTACGTGAGGCTCGCGGTTGCAGCTCTCTGGGCCGCAAACAGCTTGCCTCGTTACGCGAGGCTCACAAGCATGACAACAAATTGCAGTTTAACAAGTATTATATGTGATACTGGTATATAACACAATATCAAAAATGAGAAATAAGATGATCATAACGTAAGACTTAACTTTTATTCGTAAAGGCATAAAAATACAAAAAAAAAAAAAAATCAAACCAAAAGCAGGGGAATGTCACCGCACTGTTAGATGTTACAACTCCCGGAATGTAATGGTTAAGTCACTGGGATCTTTTTACAATGAGATGGTTCCAATTAAGTACCATAAAGCAATGATGGACAGAAGAAAACAATTGTTTTAAACATATAACATTCAATTAATTACATCAATCTCAAAAATATGTGCCAATAGTAATTAATTAGATATCAACCACTAAATTTAGTGTCCTAAGTTCTTATTGAATACATGTATATTGATAGAATATATAAGGTCTAGATATCACATATATAATTGTGAGCGTACGGGCCGTTGCTCACGCTTGCGGGCTCGCGGAACCCTCCGGAACCCTCTCTGCAAGGCTAAAAGCGAGCCGCAGCTTACTTGCAGGAAAGAGGTCCCGCTAGCACCAATTAAGCATGAAATATAGCCCAAATAAAGCCATCCTGCACTTTGAGAAGACTATAAAGTGATTTTAGGTGTTAGCAAAAATAGCACAAATTTCCCCTATACTCAAATCCGTAAAATATATTTTTTTAATATATGTCAAATATACATGTAAAAAGTCCAGAGTGCTTGGAGCACCTCAGACCTGGCCACGCTGCGGCCGGAAAATAAACAGTTAATGTAAACTCGGATTTGGGCTGATGTGCAAGCTTGAGAGGGGGTTACTATTAATCCTCATGTCCCCCAATATGATCCCTAGCATTTACAGAGCTGTACAGAGCTGTCTTGAATTTATTTTTGACTTTAAAAATTTTTGAGCTTACGGCCGGTTCCAAGATATGCGGCCGGCCGTAAGGGGAGATCCTTGCGGGGCCGTATAATAGAATTGCGAGTTAACAGAACCCCCGCAAGGAATCGCAGCCTTACGGACGATTTACGGCCGATAATAGAATGAGGCCCTATGTGTCTATCCTTTTTTAATTATGTCTTAATTCTTTTTAAAGCATACATCAATAAAAAGTTATATTTTTTGTCAAACTATTTCATTTCTCTTTTCAATTTAATCTACAGTGGAGTTATCTTTGGAAAAAAGGGTGTCTTTTCTTTCTTCTGTCATAAAATCAGAAGTTGGTTACTTGAAAGAGATTCTTTTTTTCTTTTTTGTTCTTATCCTACCTGTGTCATCAGGTGGGTGTGGCCACTTGTTTCCTGGATCTGCTTCAGACTCAGAAAGTTCAGTAAAGGGAGTATGGCTATGATGAGTCATGCATGCACTGCCACTGTGGCAGTTGCAAGGATGTTAAAATAGAGCTGTTACCTCCATCGTGGGGAAGCCTGCTTCAAATCTTCATAATAGACCAGCATACAGGCAGAGTTGGCCACACCCTCTGATAGACACAGGTAAGAGATGCGCAGCTCTGCTTGAGGGAAAAACTGCCAGCTTAAAAGCTAAGAAAAAATGGTAACGCTTATTAATTTTATACTATTTTAATAGCCTATGGGCCTTATTCTATTGCAAGCCCACAGATTATGTCATACAGGCCTTAAGTCTGCAGGCTTGAAATTTGCTACAATTACAGAGCGATTCAATTGAACAATCCTGCAATTTAATGGGCGAAAGCTGAAACCGTAAACCATGCAACCGTTAGTAGCATTTCAGAGCGTGAACATGATCAATAACTCAAGGCCGTAACTAGCGATTTAGAAACATACAGTAGTAAATGAGGCGATCATCATTACATCATTAAAACATGGAGGTTAAATGTCAATCAATTAGCGTTTAGAGGTCCGATATGCGATCAGACTCGCAACCCGGCAATGTACAAAATAATACAAATGAATGGAGTTACTGTTTTAGTCAATATGGGTGGCCTGATATGTATTAACTCATTGATTCTGATATGATATCATTGAGACTCATTGACTGATATGACACAGAAATTAAACATGAAAAACAATCACTTTTTATTGCAGATTTGCAAGCTTGAGACTGTTTATTGGTCTAGAATGGGTTGGTAATGGGCAGA
Source organism: Discoglossus pictus (assembly GCA_027410445.1). Lineage (NCBI taxonomy): Eukaryota > Metazoa > Chordata > Amphibia > Anura > Alytidae > Discoglossus > Discoglossus pictus. The sequence goes on from CM050168.1 coordinate 123,212,992, forward strand.
CCATTTTCTGCATGTGAAAATGTTATAAAAGACATGTTGTTTATGCATTCGCTGCCAGCAGCAGATATTGTGTATACTATTCTATTGTACGTGCCGTGATTGTGAATAGAGTGAAGAGAATCAGAGGCCTCTGTGTTTTAGTATCATGACTGGGTTTGGGGTAGAATGTTGGTCAGTGTATATGTTTTCTTTAACGTGCAATTATTTCTAATGTCTGCCATCACTTTCCCTGTCTTTTAAAGTGCAGTATTGATTTTCTATTTGTATTTACAGTGCTTCTATCAGGTGTTTAACCCCCTTGCGAGTCCTATCTGATAACCGTAGGATTTTCTTCAGCATTTGCCATTATGGGTGTGAGAACATTTGCGGGCTTGAGGAACTGTAGCAATTGAACAGAAATTTGAGATTGTAACATTTACAAGCTTGTAAGATCAAAGGCTTAGATGCAGTAAGAGGTCGGCACAGCGAGGAACAACTCTGCTGGCGTAAGAGAGGCTCCACGGAAGAAAAGAGAGGCTGATCGGAAGAATGCGGCAGCCATCTTGGGAAAGGAAGGAGCGGCACTACTTGCGCGTTGGTGCGCAGCACGCCAGATCGCACAAGCGCTTTGGTGAGGAACCCCCCACAGGCCATCTTAGGATTGGCAATGAGTGTATGATGTGCATTGATCGGAGTGGCAGGAGATGGCGGAGGTGCGCAGTGTTCAAGAGCCACGCCCATCTACTGGGCTGCGAGAAAGAACAGCACCATCCATTTTAGAAGATTGTGTGCTGCTGCTGTGCTCATCTCCAGGGCAAGCACTGTATGACTGGTGCCTGCTCCAGCTATTCCCCTTCCCTCTTATGTGCTGCACAGACTCATCAGATTACGATCTCCCTCAGTGCTGGGGGCTCCCTTAATCAATAATGATGATCACCCATCCCTCAGCAGCACCATATAAATGGCAGGTAAAACAGACAAATGCTCTCCATTATGTCTCATTGGCCTTATACTCAACTAGTGTACATTGTGTGTGTGTGGGGGGGCATGTATGTGTGTGTGTGTGTAAATGTGTATTTGTACAATAATTGTTTATTTACGTGTTTGTGTATATACCTATGTGTGTGTCTGTGTTCATGTTGTATGTGTGTTCAAAAAAATGTATTTAGTATAGCCTAATTTAAATATCTGCTATTTTGTGTCTAGTCACAAAATCAAAAAGCATAAACCCTGTGTTTTATTAGAATATTGTTCATCTGAATTTATGAAAACATCCCTGTATAAAACTCAAAAAGTTTAGTATCAATAATGAATTTGTGTCCACAAAATTGGCAAAAATAATCTGAAACATGTTTGCCTCTCCTTGTGAATAAAATAATATTGTCAATGTATTTTTTTTTATAATTGATTTAAAAAATGAATCTCATATTAACATATATATTTTTGGTGATTAGGGCAAAGTTGAACCCATAGCAACATACATATTCTATGTGTGTAGGTCTGTATTTATGTGTATGTTAGTGGGTATACAGGGGTTAGGAGTGTGTTTTGGTGGTGTACAGTGAGGCTAGGAGTGTGTGTTGGTGGTCAGGAGTGTGTGTTGGTGGTCAGGAGTGTGTGTTGGTGAGTATATAGGGAGGCCAGGAGTGTGTGTTGGTGGGTATACAGGGAGGTCAGGAGTGTTTGTTGGTGGGTATACATGGGGTCAGGAATATGTGTTTTGACGTCTGTGTGTGTGAAGTCGCATGAATAAAAGCTAAGGTTTGCGGGCTCCGTTACGGGCTCCGGGTTTACACTTTGGGGGAATTTAATAAGGCTGAAAGTGGACTTTTTTTTTTTTTTTTGTCTGCTGTTCCTTTACATTTTATTTAAAAAACATATTTTTTTCTTATCTACAAAGGTTGAAAATGCAATTGGTTTTGTTTCTTCTTTCAATGAGTTCCCCATATCCCTATCTTCCCTATGCTAAAATGACCCAGTTAGCGATGTTTTGATTGATGGAACCTATCGACAGCTCTAAATAGGGTATTCCTTTATAATATCAGCCCCACATTGATGAGATCCATTTAAAATAAAATCAGTGATCAGCTGTGGCAAGGACCGTCTGTGCATTTCCTTGCCCAGTTTCCAAGAGTACAGTGCAATAACTCTGTTTCTCTGAATATATATATATTTAATTATAGTCTATATTTTTAAATGAGGTGCTTTGACGGAAGACAGGAGCTAATCCACTGTTCACCTTTCAACTACAGAAAGCCAGCATGGAAAGGAAAAAAATCAATAAAATGAGTTAAAAGATCTAACGCTCTTCTGATGTGATTGCTGACGTATTGGCTACTTTATCTGAAGCAAAGGAATTAATTATTGAGTTAAAAGACCACTGTAGTATGAGAAATACTACACATGTATGTAAAATATATAACAAACTAATTACATTAGCAGCCAAAGGACGAAACATTTTTAGACAGTTTAAATTTAGCTGTTTGTCATACAGGGGCCATCTTGATCTACTAGTATGCCTTTAGCCTAAATGGGAGGTTTATCCTACTGTGAATTTCTCTTCTATTCAGTTCAATACATAAGTGCCAATTTTCAGTGGTAGTCTTTCAATAGAAATTAACCACATCATCATTTAATTTATGGTGTGCAAAAGAGCCCTCCAATGTTCAGTAGTACAGTAAATAAATAGTACATTTGTGTTCACATTTGAACATCTAAAATAAGTTAATAAAACATATTTCATATTTAGAATTCAGAGAAATACAGTTATCGCACTGCATTCCAGGAACCTGGGCAGGGGCATGCAAATGTGTCCACAATGGTTTCACTCTTTAACTCCAGTGGATGCCCAGTGGAGAGTTTCTTTTAGTAGTATAAATAAATAGTACATTTGTCTTACCATTTGATCATCTAAAATAAGTTAAAACATGTATTTCATGCTCAGAATTCCTCTCAGAATTGCACTGTATTCTGGTAATCTGCGCAGGGACATGCAAATGAGCCCACAAAGGTTTTATTCTTTAATAGAAATTAATATTAACTGAAAAGATATCAACTGAATCCATTATTCCTTATATTCCTCCCCGGTTTCTAATCATACTAGGAACAAAAGAGAATGGCTGATATCATTAAAGTAAAACGTTATACTGTAGTTATAACAAAAAGGCTGTGTTTGTTTATAATCAGCTTTCTTACAAAACTTATCAAGTGAAGACGTTCATAAGTGAATAATACAAATACACTTTCTAAACTACAGTGGTCCTTTAAATAGGCATTGGTGCTGACATTTTGGTTTGTTTAGAAGATTCTGGTTTAAGTAATCCTGTATTTTAAAAACTATACAAATACATATATGGATATATACACTTTTTACCCAAGTAGAATGGAATCCAGTGAGTGGTGTAGCGGGGGGGGGGGGGGGGGGGGGGGGCGCGTTCCTTGGGGTGGCAAAAATGCTCTCTCCTTACCCCAGACCACCTGCTCTCTCCTTTCTTCTTCCCCAAGCAGTCGTGTCTGTAAAGCTAATTTGCCCAGCCTGTGTCTGTACAGTAAGTACCAATGTGCCCAGCCTGTGCCTGAAATAGCCAATGTGTCTAGCATGTGTCTTTAAGAATTCATGTGCCCAGTCTGTATATGTAAGTACCAATGTGCCCAGCCTGTATCTGTAATAGCCAATGTGGCCAGCCTGTGCCTGTAATAGCCAATGCGCCCAGTGTGTGCCTGCAATAGCCAATGTGCTCTGCCTGTGTCTGTAAAAGCTAATGTGCTCAGCCGGTAAGAGCTAATGTGACCAGCCTGTGTCTGTAAGAGCCAAAGTGCTCAACCTGTGCTTGTAATAGCAAAAGAAAAGAGAGGGAGAGAGAGATGGCAGAGAGAGGGGGAGAAAGGAGAGGGAGAGAGGGAGAAAGGAGAGGCAGAAGGGAGAGGGAGAGATAAGGGGGGAAGGGAAAAGGTGAGGGAGAGAGAGAGAAGGGGAAGAGAGAGGGAGAAAAGAGAGGTAAAGGGAGAAGGAGAAGTGAGAGAAGAGAGAGAAGGGGAGAGGGAGAGAGATAAGATAGAGAGAAGGGAGAGAGAGAGAGGAGAGAGAGAGAAAGAAGAAAGATTGGGAGAAGGGAGAGAGGGATTCATAGAAGGGGAAGACAGAGAAGTGAGAGAGAAAGGGAGAGAAGGGCGGAGAGAGGGAGAAAAGAGAGATAAAGGAAGAAAAGGAGAGACAGAGAGAAGTGAGAGGAAGAGAGAGAAAGAGGAGAGGGAGAAGGAGGAGAGGGAGAGAGAGAAGAGAGAGAAGGGAGAGAGGTAGACAGAGAAGCAGGAGACAGAGAAGGGGGGGGGGCAGAGAAGTGAAAAGAGAAAGGGAGAGAAGGGAGAGAAAGAAGGAAGAGAGAGAAGGGAGAGAGAAGGGAGCGAGAGAGAAGAGAGATTGAGAGAAGGGAATGTCACAGACCCTTTTTTTCTCTGCCTCGGTATTGGGCCATTGAGCCACCATAAAGCACAGACTGGCTGCAGCAATGGATTATCTGCATAAACATCTCCATTGTCTTTGTCATTCTGCTTTGTTGCATTATTTGCCAGATAAAATGAATCACGTCTGATATGTGCTAGAGCCAGCAGGATGTGTATTGGAGGTTAAGCCTATTACTCTCAGTACACTACTGTTAGACCCCATGTGGAGTTTATCTCTTGTGATTGTCTGCAACACCCTCTCATTGTTACATTGTGTACACCTCCTCTGTGTCTAACTGCTATAAATATTGCTGTCATTTAAACAATAAATCAGTTCACTCTGAGGCATATAGAAATTGTATGTTCTCTTATTTTGTCCCTGGTCGCTGCGATATTGAACCTATCGCTACCCTCTAAGTAACCTATCCTGATCACTACCACGTGAAGGTTACTCATGGAAGTGCGGATTCCTGATGGAGAGACTCTGACTGATACAGAAGCCAGATATCAGGGTGCTGGTGCAGAGATTTCAAAGAACCCAATGGTCCTTGTGGGTAGATAACCTGTAGTCTATAGCAGGTGGCTCTAGGCTTGAATAGCCCCTATGCTCGGATAGTGACAACTAGTTTGTGAAGATACCAGATAGGGGCGCTATTCAAACCCCTCCATGGATGCCTCATCCAGCAATTCAAAATACTCAGCCTCCAGCTGCAGATCTTGCTGAATCAGGGGTTCTAGCAAATTGGCCTCCGGGGACCATGCTTCTAGTCCCAGACCTTGACAGTGTTTAAAAAACAAGTTATTCTGCCTCCTTATATGCCATGCCACATTCAGGATCACCATACACTCTCCCAGAGCCCATCTATTAGCTCGAATTGAAAATAGGGATTCTCTACAAGGGCACCAAAAGGCCCTACCCTGGCATGGTACTGTTTCTCCAAGGAAATCTCTTTCCATACCAGTTCCTCCAGGTACCCTGACAGCTCATGGTCCTGCCACAAGGGCCTGTAATTACCCCAATGTTCTGCAGTGACATCTTGTGGACAAAAATTGGAATTACATGTCCGTTGACAAAATGGCTACAGGATCCAAAAGTCCCCTGGTCAGGAAAACAGATCTTCACAGAAGGGAAAGAGGGAGAGAGAGAAGAGTGAGAGAGAAGTGAGAGAAGGGGATAGAAGGGGAGAGAGAGAAGGGAGAGAGAGTGAGAGAATGGAGCATAAGTAAGAAAAGGGAGAAAGAGTCAGATGTGCCTAATGGGGAGAAGGGGAGAAAGGAGAGAAAGGGGAGAGGAAGACAGAGATGGTGGAGATAGAAAAGAGGGGGAGAGAGAAGAGGGAATGAGAAGGAGGTAGAGTGAGGAAGAAAGAAAAGGGAGAGAAGGGGAGAAAGGAGAGGGAGAGAGAGAAAGAGTGGAGGAGGGAGAGAGAAGAGTGAAGAAGAATGAGGGAGAGAAAAGGGGGAGAGAGGGAGAGAGAAGAGGAAGAGAGAGAAGGGGAGAGAGAGGGAGAAAAGAAAGGTATAGGGGAAGGGAGTAGGAGGAAGAGAGAAGTGAGAGGAAGTGAGAGAATGGGGAGAGAGATAATGGGTAGAGGGAGAGAGAGAAGGGGGGAGAGAGAAGGGAAGAGAGAGAAGAAAGAAAGAAGGGAGAGAAGGGAGAGAGGCAGACAGAGAAGGGGAGAGAAAGAAAAATAAGGGGGAGAGAGAGACAAGGGAGAGAGGGGTGAGAAGGAGGAGATAGAGAAGGGGGAGAGAGTGAGAGAACGGGGAGTGAGTAAGAAAAGGGGGAAAGAGTGAGATGCGCCCAGCATTTGTCTGTAAGCATGGGTGTAGGAACTGGGGGGGGGGGGGGCTAGGGGAACAAATCTCCCCCCCCCCCCCAGATTTTTCAATGTGTGTGTTTAAGTGTAGAAAAGCAGATGTGTAGTATTTTTATTTTATATGCGCCATCCCCCATGTGACTGTAAGTACTAATGTGGGAGAAAGGGGAGAAAGTGGAGAGGGAGACTAAGGGGGCGAGGGAAAAGAGGGGGAGAGAGAAGAGTGAATTAGAAGGAGGGAGAGAGAGGGAGAATGAAGAGGGAGAAAGAAGAGGGAGAGAATGCGGGGGGAGAGGGAGAAATGAGAGGGAGCTAGAGGTGGGGGAGAGAGAGGGAGAAAGGACAGGGAGAAGGGAGGAGAGTGAAGAGTGAATGAGAAGGAGGGAGAGAGAAGGGAGAGAGGGAGAAAGAAGAGGGAGAGAGAGAGAGAGGGGGTAGAGGGAGAAGAGAGAGGTAAAGGAAGAGGGAGGAGGGAGAGCGAGAAGAGTGAGAGAGAAGTGAAAGAAAGGGAGAGAAGGGGAGAGAGAGAGGGGGGAGAGGGAGAGAGAAAGAAAGAAAGAATGAAAGAAAGAAAGAAAGAAAGAGTGAGAGAAGGGAGAGAGGAAGACAGAGAAGGGGGAGACAAAGAAATGAGAGTGAAAGGGGGAGAAGGGGGAGAGAGAATGAAGAGAGAGAAGGGTAAAAGAAAGGAAAAGAGAGAGAATGGAGAGGAAGAGAAGGGGAGAAGTGAGAGAGGAAGAGAAGAGGGATAGAGAAGGGAGAGAAAGGGAGAGAAAGGGGAGAGGATGAGAGAAGGGGGAGAGGAAGACAGAGAAGGGGAGAGGGGGAGAGAAGGAGGAGATAGAGAAGGGGGAGTGAGAGAATGGGGAGTGAGTAAGAAAAGGGTGAAAGAGTGAGAGAAGGGGAAAGAAAGAACGGGAAGAGAGAGATTGGAAGAAGGCGAGAGAAGGTAGAGAGAGAGGGGGGTAGATAGGTGATAGATAGTGAACGGAGGGAAAGAGTGAGGAGAGAGGAAAGAGAGAGGAGGTAGGAAAGGTGAGGAAAGATAAAGATAAAGAAGATTGAGAATAGTTCACTTTATATATACATACATTTCCATTATGCCCACAGAAATATATATATACCACATATAATAGTTGTCGTAATTACGAATGTTGGTCACACTATGTTAAAAGTTATGGGCCAAAGGTGCTCATCGCGAGGCCCGCAAGACTATGGAAAAATATGGCACTGCGCACTGAACAGGGAGAGGCAGGGAGCCTGTGCGTGAGTTTGCAAGCTAATTTGATTTTTAAATGGCATTTTTAGGAGATCAAAATCGGCTAAGCAAGGAAAAAAATGGTGGCTGTAAACCCGTAAATGCGTTGAAAAAGGCTCAAAACGAGGCTGAAGGCGGAAAGACTTAGGTGCTCATAATTAGGGCCGCAAGGCTTAGAGAAAAAAAACAAAGGCGCTCATCGCAGGGCACGCAAGACTTGAGCAGGGAGAGAGAGGAGAAAGACACAGGGGAGTTAGGGTGAGAGAGGAGGAAAAGAGGCACAGGGGAGGAAAATAAGGGTAAAAAAACACAGGGCAGGCAGAGGGGGGAGAGAGGGGGAAACAGACACATGGAAGGAAGCGGGGGAAACAGACACAAAGGTCAGAGAGTGAGGAGAGGCTTGCGATGAGCGCCAAAGGCACTCAGAGCAAGGCCCGAAAGTTGCGGGTTGGACAACGCATGAAATGAGCGGCAAAGCGGGGGAGAGGTTCACAATGAGTGCTGAAGGCGATCATTGAAGGGCTCCCGATGAGCGCAGAAGGAGCTCATCGCGGGGCTCTTGATGAGCCAAACGCTCATCGCGAGGCCTGTAAAGTAGACGTGGGAGAGGCTTGCAATGAGCACTGAAGGCGCTCATCGCAAGGCCCGCAAGATACAGGGGGGAGAGCCTCACATTGGTGAAGCAAACAGCATGCCCAGGCTTCAAATTTTATTGCCGTCATTTTTGGTGGGCAAGTCGCTACCATATATATATATATATATATATATATACACAATAAATAGTACATTAGTGATAATATTTGAATGTCTAAAAAGTAAGTTAATAAACTTATTTCCTGCTCATTTTTCTCAGAAATACAGTTTATGCACTGCACTCTGGAAAAACTGGGCGTGGACATGCAAATGAGACCACAATGCACCCTCACTCTTTCAATCCATACCATTTTATACATGGCTCCTTTTAAGCATATGCTTTCTGTATTTCACAGTTTTAGGCATAGCAATGGATGGATTAATCACAAACCAGGTCACTTAACCACAAACAGCACAGTTTTTTTTTTTTTAAATCTTTTTGTTGAAAGCAATGCAATACATTTGTTGTTGTTTAGTCATTCAGTCGCATCCGACTCTCCGTGACTCTATGGACCACAGCCCGCCAGGTGCATCTCTCAGTCACTGCCCCTCTGAGCTCCATCAAGTTCATGTTCATTGCTTCAGTGACCTCATCTATCCATCTCCGCCTTCTTCGTCCCCTTCTTCTTGTGCCTTCAGTCTTTCCCAGCATCAGAGTCTTTTCTAGGGAATCCTGCCGTCTCATAATATGGCCAAAATATTTGAGCTTCAGCCTCATGATCATACCTTCTAGTGAACAGTTTGTCTTTATTTCCGGAAGTATTGATTTATTGGATCTTCTTGCAGTCCAAGCAGTCTTCTCCAACGCCACAATTCAAAGACGTCAATTTCTTTATGGTCCAGCTCTCACATCCATATGTTACTACTGGAAATACCATAGTTCGAACTATGCGGACCTTTGTTGATAGTTTAATATCTTTACTTTTTACAAGCTTGTCCAAGCTTGCCATAGCTTTCCTCCCCAGAAGCAAACTTCTTTTAATTTCATGACTGCAGTCACCATCTGCAGAGATCTGGGATCCAAGGAAAAATAAATCTGTCACTGCCTCCACTTCTTCCCTGTCTATTTGCCACTAACTGAAATTGCCGTTTGCCATGATCTTCATCTTTTTAACATCGAGCAGCAAGCCAACTTTTGCACTCTCTTCTTTTACCCTCATCAATAAGTCCTTTAGTTCCTCCTTACTTTCAGCCATCAGAGTAGTATCATAGGCGTATCTGAGGTTGTTGATATTCCTTCCAGCAATATTGATTCCGGCTTTGGATTCATCCAGACCAGCCTTACGCTGATGTATTCTGCGTATAAGTTGAATAAATAAGGTGACAATATACAACCTTGTTGCACTCCTTTTCCAATCTTGAACCATTCTGTTGTCCCATGTTTGGTTCAGACCGTGGCTTCTTGGTCAACATACAGATTCTCTAGGAGGGGGAGGAGATGATCTGGTACTCCCATCTCTTTAAGGACATGCCACATTTTGTTGTGATCCACACAGTCAAACGCTTTAAAATAGTCTATGAAGCAGAAGTAAATGTTTTTTTTGGAATTCTCTTGCTTTCTCTATTATCCAGCAGACATTGGCAATTTGATGTATTGTGCCTCTTCCTCTGCGGCACGGTAGTTCCTGGTCCATATATTGTTTGAGTCGAGCTGGTAGTATCATAAGCATTACCTTGCTAGCACGTGAAATGAGTGCAATTGTTCAATAATTGGAGCACTCTTTGGCACTGCCTTTTTTGGGATTGGGATGTAGACTGACCTTTTCCAGTCTATTGGCCATTGTTGAGTTTTCCAAATGTGTTGGCACAAGGCAAGTAACACTTTCACAGCATCATCCTGTAAAATTTTGAATAGTTCAATTGGTATTTCATCTTCTCCTGCAGCCTTATTATCAGCAAGACATCCTGTACTGCAAGGTAAAAAGGCTATTACACTGGCTAAAATCGAAAATGAAAAGTTAGTTGCAAAGAAGAGTAAGACTAACCCTAAATTATTTTTTAAATATATTAATGGGAAGAAGGCCAAGAAGGAAGCTATAGGAACGCTACAATGTGAAACACGCCATCTGACCATTAGTGACCAGGAAAAGTCAGATGAGCTAAATAGGTTCTTTTCTTCTTATACACAAGGGTGGTACCAGTGGTTGGGCCACTGCAACAAAACGGGGCTACACTACTTTCACATAATAATTGGTTAACGCAGGAAGAAATCCAAAAGAGGTTGGAAAAAATAATTGTTAATATAGCCCCAGGACCTGATGGAATACATCCAATGGTTCTGAGGGAACTGGGTTCTGTAATTGCAAAGCCATTATATCTATTTTTTCAAGATTCACTCAACACAGGGTCTCTACCAGATGACTGGAAAAAGGCAGAGGTGATACCTATATTTAAGAAGGGTGCAAGAGCAAATCCAGGAAATTATAGACCTGTAAATCTCACTTCTGTAGTGGGAAAGCTTTTAGAAGGGTTAATAAGGCATAGTATACAAGAAAATGTCTATATAAACAAAATTATAGGTAGGAGACAACATGGATTTATGAAGGATAGGTCATGTCAAACAAACCTAATTTGTTTCTATGAAGAGGTTAGTAGGAATTTGGATCAAGGCAACTCAGTGGATATAGTCGTTTTGGATTTTGCAAAGGCTTTTGATACAGTGCCACATGGGAGACTATTGAGCAAACTAAGGGGTACAGGAATTGAAGGAAGCAAAGTGCTGTTGTAAATGGAACATACTCAGATTGGACTAATGTGGTAAGTGGGGTTCCTCAGGGTTCAGTATTAGGTCCTCTCCTTTTTAACATATTTATTAATGACTTAGAAGTAGGATTGGAAAGTATTTTCTCCATTTTTGCTGATGACACTAAGGGCATCATTCAATTGCAAATTGGTCAATTGAATAGGGCTCTTTATAAGCACAGAGCATATTTTGTTTACAGAAGTTTTTACTTAGTGAATACCTTGCTTTTGGACTAACTAAAAACTTCTGTAAAAAAAATATATATATGCTCTGTGCTTATATAGAGCCCAATTCAATTGGCCAAATCTCAACTGAATGAGGCCCTATTTTTGCAAGGTAATTCAAACAGATAATGATGTACTTTCCCCTCCAAAAGGATTTACATAAATTAGAAAAATGGCAGATGCGATTTAATACAAAAACAATTTAAGTTATGCATCTGGGAAGGAAAAATAGCCAGGCAATTTATAATCTTAATGGAGCAAATCTAGGGGTATCAGATATTGAAAGAGATTTGGGAGTGCATGTAGACAACCACCTAGGTAACAGTGCACAATGCCAAGCAGCATCTGCAAACGCAAGTAAAATATTACCATGTATTAAGAAGGGTATAGAAGCAAGGAAAGCAAATATAATTCTGCCACTATACAAATCCCTAGTACGCCTTCATTTGGAATATGGAGTACAATTTTGGGCACCACAACATAAAAAGGACATTTTAGAGCTGAAAAAAGTAAAGAGAAGGGCAACAACATTAATAAGTGAAATGGAGGGGCTAAGTTATTGACTAACCAAATTACATTTATTTTCTCTAGAAAAAAGACGTCTAAGAGGGGATGTTATTACCTTATATAAATATATCCAGGATCAATACAAGGGTTTGTCACGTGAGCTCCCTGAGGCCTTCCGGAGACAGATAGTCACTGTATATAAAAATGTTTTTAGTAAACTCTCTATAAATGGGAATATTGGAAACATTTTTAATATTAAGTCTGGTGATAGACTTATCACCTATCCTTTGTATATATGTGCAAACAAACCTTTTTTAGAAAAAAATAGGACAGATAAGATGATCAAAGTAATCCAAATTCTGGGTGGAGGAGGGAAAATGGCTAAATGTATAGGTTACATGGATGATGTAAGCGTAATTTGTACGTCTAACACCTCTATACGTAGAATTATTTTCTGGGCACAGTTTTATTTGCAAGCCTCATCTTTAATTTTAAATATAAACAAAAGTAAAATATGCTCTTAAACAATTGGAAAGAGGAGGTGACAATTCCATTAGAAATCACAAGAACTCATTTAAACATTTTAGGAATTGTTTTTAATAATGGATTTTAGTTTTGAAAAAAATACAAGGGAAAATATGTTTTTGGAATCTAAGAAATTTAGCTTTAGAAGGAAAAAAATAATAATCAATGCAGTTTTATTGCCTATTTTACTTTTTAATTGTTTTATCTTTCCACCAAAAATTTTCTATTTTTTATGGGCTTCAAGAATTTAAAATCTGGCAAGAGATAAAATAAGCAGGAAGTGTGAGCTAGGGGGAAGAACATGCCGGATATTGATATGTTTTTATGGCTTAAGATTTTATCTTATTGCGTAAGAAAAACGTAGCATACTGACAAAATGCTGATTTTATTAGATTTTATGGAGGGAGAAATGTTTCTAGATATGAGTGGATGCCACTGTCTTAAAAAAAAACTTATGCTTTTAACCCACCAAAATTTTATAAGAGATAAGTAATATAGATAAAAGTATCATAAAAAATCAGAGAAATTTGACAATTTTAATAGAAAAAAGAAAGGAACGTTTAACTGGACGTTTAACTGGAGACATATGTAAATAAATATGGAGACAAGTTTTAATAAAATTGTATTTAATACACAAAGAGATTTGGCTTGGTCAGCAGTACATAATTGTATTCCTACTAGGGCCTTTTAATACAGAAGAGGTTTAATCCAAAGTAAAAGGTGCCTGAGAGAAAATTGTGTAGCAGATGAAAATGTATATCATTTGCTGTGGGGTTGTTCCTTTGCTAAAGATGTATGGAAATCAATTACGCAAATTTTAACTAAATTATGTGATATTAATGTAACGTATGAATTCATTTTATATGGTTTATTTAAGTCAGCAGATTTTAAGAAAAATAAGATTGCATGGTAAATCATAAATACAGAATAAATAAAGACATTTTTATGGAAATTAAGAAATCTTGTTTTATTCAAAAGAGAAATGTTACCTGTTAATCAAGGCATAGGTATGATTTTAAGTGACTGGCTAGGCCTTTAATGTGGACTTTAATGTGCTTCTTCTTGAGCCACTCCTTTGTTGCCTTGGCTGTGTGTTATGGGTCATTGTCATGCTGAAATACCCATCTATGACCCATTTTCAATGCCCTGGCTGAGGGAAGGAGGTTCTCACCGAAGATTTGATGGTACATGGCCCCATCCATCGTTTGATGCGGTGCCGTTCTTCCTGTCCCCTTAGCAGAAAAACACCCCCAAAGCATAATGTTTCCACCTCCATGTTTGACGGTGGGGATGATGTTCTTTGGGTCATAGGCAGCCTTCCTCCTCCTCCAAACATGGTGAGTTGAGTTGATGCCAAAGAGCTTGATTTTGGTCTCATCTGACCACAGCACTTTCAGCAAGTTCTCCACAGAATCATTTAGATGTTCATTGGCAAACTTCAGATGGGCCTGTACATGTGCTTTCTTAAACAGGGGGACCTTGGGGGTGCTGCAGGATTTCAGTCCTTCATGGCATAGTGTGTTACCAATTGTTTTCTTGGTGACTATGGTCCCAGTTGCCTTGAGATCATTAACAAGATCCTCCCGTGTAGTTCTGGGCTGATTCCTCACCATTCTCATGAACATTGAAACTCCACGAGGTGAGATCTTGAATGGAGCATCAGACCGAGGGAGACTGGCAGTTATTTTGTGTTTCTTCCATTTGCGAATAATCGCATCAGCTGTTGTCACCTTCTCACCAAGGTGCTTGGCGATGGTCTTGTAACCCATTACAGCCTTGTGTAGGTCTACAATCTTGCACCTGACAGCCTTGGACAGCTCTTTGGTCTTGGCCATGATGGAGAGTTTGGAATCTGATTAATTGATTGCTTCTGTGGACAGGTGTCTTTTATACAGGTAACAAGTTGAGATTATTAGCACTCCCTTTAATCTCAGCTCGTTACCTGTATAAAAGACACCTGAGAGACAGAAATCTTGCTGAGTGATAAGGGATCAAATACTTATTTCACTCATTGACCTGCAAACCAATTTATAACTTTTTTGACATGAGTTTTTCTTGTTTGTTTTATTTTGTTATTCTGTCTTTCACGGTTAAAATACACCTACCATTAAAGTTATAGACTGATTATTTCTTTGTCAGTGGACAAACGTTCAAAATCAGCAGGGGATCAAATACTTTTTCCCCTCACTGTGTATATATATATATATATATATATATATATATATATATATATATATATATATATATATATATATATTCGAAGCTTGGGGGGGCAGCAAACTCGAGAAAATCCTGGGAAGCAAAAGCTCTAGCTACGCCATTGGATACTGTAAACGTCCCAGTTTTGCAGAAATAAAAAGTACACATTTTAAAAAATGTTATTGGAATTGGTTGTTATTAAATATGGTAATTTTAGGTTTTTTTTTCATCCCCCACTGCAAGAGTTATTTAATTGCCCTAGATAAAAGTAGTTACAAAGAAGGGGTCTTTTCAGATGATTTATGCTTATATATATAGACACAATGTAGGCCACTAGAATTATACCATAATGAAATTTTCAACTTGCTGTCAAATTTCAGATTTATCTACTGCTTGCTTCCATCGATTATTAAGGGTCAATGAGAAGAAAGGACTTGTTATGTTAAAGAGGCTTCCCATGACAGAGAACTGTGGTGCAGCCTATTAATTATTGATTTCTTTTGAATTGTTCTTAAAACTCTTCATACCTGTCTCTCAGTCAACCCCAACCCTAAATGACTTCATGGTGGAGATAAACACATAAAGCCACATTCAATTAAGCAAATTTTAGATCAGGAAGCTTGCAAGCTGTTTTGTTATTCAATTGGCGTCTTTTTGCGGGCTCCAATCGACTTACGAGTTATGGGCTTGAGAAAATGGCGCTGATCAAAATTGTAACTTACAGCCTCCAGAAGCCTTTGATCTGTCACTTAGCAAGTCTAATAGCTATTCAATTGCTCTATTTCCCCAGACTCGCAAATGTATTCACAGTTAAACACTTATTCGTAGCACTATAAATTCAAATAAAAAAATCAATCCTGCACTGTAAATAACAGGGAAATCGAAGACATTAGAATTAATTGCACAAAAGTCTCAAGTCCGCAATTTGGCAAGAAACTACCGTATATACTCGAGTATAAGCCGACCCGAGTATAAGCCGAGACTGGGAAATGTGCTGCCCCCTGTGTTCCTCTTGTGCTCTCTGTGTCCCCCTCTCTCTTTGTGTCTCTTCTCCCCTCTCCCTTCTTTATGTCTCTTCTCCCCTCTCCCTTCCCTGTGTCTCTTCTCCCCTCTCCCTTCCCTGTGTCTCTTCCAACCTCTCCCTTTCCTGTGTCTCTTCCCCCCTCCCTTATCACCCTCCTCAACCTCCCTCCTCATCCTCAACCTCCCTCCTTATCCTCAACATCCCTCCTCAACCTCAACCTTCCTCCTCATCCTCAAACTCCCTCCTCATCCTCAACCTCCCTCCTCATCCTCCCTCCTCATCCTCAACCCCCTCCTCAACCTCCCTCCTCATCCTCAACCCCATCCTCAATCCCCCTCCTCAACCCCCCATCCTCATCCTCTCTCCTCAACCCCCCATCCTCAATCCCCCTCCTCAACCCCCCTCCTCAACCCCCATCCTCATCCTCTCTCCTCAACCCCCATCCTCAATCCCCCTCCTCAAACCCCCCATCCTCATCCTCTCTCTTCAACCCCCCATCCTCAATCCCCCTCCTCAACACCCCTCCTCAACCCCCATCCTCATCCTCTCTCCTCAACCCCCCATCCTCAACCCCCCTCCTCAACATCAACCCCCCTCCTCATCCTCAACCTCCCTCCTCATCCTCAACCTTCCTCCTCATCCTCAACCTCCCTCCTCATCCTCAACCTCCCTCCTCATCCTCAACCTCCCTCCTCAACCCCCCATCCTCAACCCCCCTCCTCAACCCCCCCATCCTCAATCCCCCTCCCCAACCCCCTTCCTCATCCTCTCTCCTCAACCCCCATCCTCAATCCCCCATCCTCAACCCCCCTCCTCAACCCCCCCATCCTCAATCCCCCTCCCCAACCCCCATCCTCATCCTCTCTCCTCAACCCCCCATAGTCAACCCCCCATCCTCAATCCCCCTCCTCAACCCCCCTCCTCAACCCCCCCATCCTAATCCTCTCTCCTCAACCCCCCATCCTCAACCCTCTCCTCAACATCAACCCCCCTCCTCAACCCCTCATCCTCAACCTCCCTCCTCATCCTCAACCTTCCTCCTCAACCCCTTCCTCAACCTCCCTCCTCAACCCCCTCCTCAGCCTCAACCCTCCTCAACCTTAACCCCCCCTCAACCTCAACCCCCCCTCAACCTCCCTCCTTAACCCCTATCCTCAAACCCCCCATCCTTATCCTCTCTCCTTAACCCCCCATCATCATCCTCTCTCCTCAACCCCCCTCCTCAACCCCTCCTCCTCATCCTCAACCTCCCTCCTCATCCTTAGCCCCCTCCTCAACCTCCCTCCTCAACCTCAACCCCCCTCCTCAACCTCAACCCCCCTCAACCCCAGCCCCCCTTAACCTGTCACAACCCCAACCCCCCTCAACCCCCCTCCTCCACCTAAACCCCCCTCCACCTCAACCACGTGCCGGCGCCAGGTCAATTGACGTCAGTTTGCAGGCTCCGATTGAGTTAGGGGCTCCGACCTGCAATTTACAGTGATTTTAAAAATTGCAAGTTAATGCCCTCCAAGCCTTTGATATTTCACTGTTGCAAGGCTAAAATTGCAAATCGCTATTCAATTGCTCCCCCTCATTAACCACTCCGTCAAGACGGCAAATGGCAAATATTTAACCACAAGTTAATGGTACGAAGGAGGTCTCGCAAAGGGCTTATTAACAAATTGGAGCACTTTAAAGGCAAATAAAAAAGCAATAATGTACTTTGGTTAAGAGTGAAAGTGATGTTAGGTCTTAGAATCAATAGCACAACATTCTTCAATACTTTATTTCATGCTTAATTTACTTGTTATATCGATAACGACAATCAATGTGAAGTCCTACGGGCTTCAACCTCAAAGCACATAAGACTTTGAAATCCAACTTCTATTTTTCAATGTCCAACGGACTTGGAGGTTAAAGCCTGTTGGATTTCAAAGTCCTACGGCCTTCACTTACGAGTTACTGGCTTGAAGGTTGGTCATGATGACAATCTCTGTTTCCATTGTCTGTTTCTGCATCGGGGGTAACGGGCTTGCTCCCCTAACATGTTCAAGCCTGGGAATGCTACTTCTGACGGCATGGTGTTCAATCACAGGCATTTGGCTGTCTGTGATCGAGTTGCGAGCCCCAAATTGAATGAAGCTCTAGAACAGTATTGGTATTCATTTTCCTAATTCTTTATTTTGAGGATTTGCGCGTCTGATCGCAGATCGGACGCCCGAACCAGATTGACATGTAACCTCCATGTTTTACTGCTGTAATACTGACAGTCTCATTTTCTATTGACTGATTCAAAATTGGAGGTTACGGGCTTGCTTAATTGATCATGTTCCCGCCCTCAACTGCTCTGAACCAGTGCATCCGGCCTGTAACTTGCGAGCTTGAGCAATTGAAAAGCATTGCAATCGGAGGGGAATGGGAGCCCGCAAATCACTCACAGACATTCGGCTGTCTGCGATTGAGTTGCGAGGCACGAATTGCATGGAGCCCATAGCCTCTTTGAAAATTAATTGTATAGTAAATATTGCTTTTATATATCATTAAATATGGATTTTAATAATGACAAACACACTTTTTAAATAAGTAGCTGCTCTTGCTAGGGCATTAAAGTTGTACTTTAAGTAGCATGCTAAGAATATTGTCCTGAGATAGTGTATCTAGAAATGATCACTTTTCTAGCAATCAGGGGCAGATCTACTAGTGGTTCAAGTGGTGCAGTGCTCCGGGGCTCTTCTCTGAGGGGGTGGGGGGGGGGCAATGCTGTGTAAACTTTTAAAAGCATTTTTTGCATTTAATTATTTTCTGAAGTGTAGAGGCTCCCATTGGGGCCCCCCACCCTTGCCCAACCTGCCACACACACCCAGGGGCCCCCTGTGCTGATAGGGGTTGATTGCTGTGCGTGGATGGATGCTTAAAGGGATGGCTGTGGACAAGGAGTAGGTGCTATGAGGGATGGTTGCAAAGAGAGATAGGTGCTGTGTGGGGGTGGATGTTGAAAGGGACTGGATGCTATGTAGAGATAGTATACTTATAAATGTGTATATGTGTGTGCCTGTATATATACAGTATATATATAAATATATATACAAATATATATGCATAGAGGATGTTGCTGGAAACTGGAACTTGCACATCCTGGAGCGGTGCTGCAGGTAGAGGAGCTTTGCACAGGTAGGAGGTAAGGATAGGGGAGCAGCTATGGAAAGGAATCGTGGGATGGTTTACTATTATGTGAAGAGGTCTTCGGGAGGGGAGTAGTTATAGGAGGGGTTCTGTGCGAGGAGTGATTTGGTCCCAGGTGGCCGAGCGCAAAATATTTTTTACAACCCCCCCGAGGGGGGCCCACACATTTTTTTTGCACCAGGGCCCTCCATTCTCTAGCTCCTCCACCTCTAGCAATGTCAGTGACCTCCTTTTGTGAGATAAAGCCATATGATCAGGTTGTACTAGGCACCATATAACCTGTATTAATCAGGGATATTTAGCCCTATTAAATTGCAGCCCAGTAAGTGCAACGTGAGCCCCGCAACGATGCAGACTTGAAATGCACCCATGTTCGGTGCTATTAAATTAGAAAGGCGAGCTACGAGCTGGAGACGCAAAACCATAAACCATTCTTGCATACGTTGGATGTGCGGCCGTGAACAGAATCTATTAGTCAAACCCATAGTAACAGGTTTAGACGTAGCCAATGGCAATAGAAATCGAAACATGTGGGAACCCCCGCAAGCTCCCAACATTACCCCTTGCTGCAGGGATCTCTTAAAATTCAAAATGACTGCCTCGAGGGTCCGTAAAGGAGCTTACACGCTAAATAAAAAATAACCCCCATCACTCATGGGGGTCTATATAGACCCTCATGAGACTATAGTTAACCCCATTAGTCCAATAGGGGTCTATATTGACCCCTATACGACACTATTAACCCCCATATTAACATTATAAATGCCATGAGAGTCCATTCTTATTGGCTGAAATATGATTGACGGTTATATCAGCCAATCAGAAGGCGCAAATGCTTTCAATTAATCACAATGGGATACAACTCTGTATTTTATTCTGATTGGCTGAAATCTGCTTGACAGCAATTTCAGCCAATCAGAAGGCGCAATTTGAGATTTTGATATCAGAGCATGTGCGGGAACCTCCATTTGTGCCGGGGAGCTCCTCAGAGGAGGAGCTCCGTTACTATTTTTTTTTGTTTGTTTGTTTAGAACATCAGGATTTTATGGAGGGGTCGTACCTGGCCTGGATGGGCCTCTTTTGCTGCTCCGGCAGCATACGTAAGGACTTTTAGAGCCTTTGCGAGTCCTTTTGGAATTCGCTAAAATCTGCCACACATTTGCCAGTTACGGGTTTGGAAGCCAGTGCGTCCGTGGGGATTCGCAGCAATTTAATAGCTAAATTAAAACGTAAGGGTTACAGGCTTGACATATGAAAGGGTTGCGTGCTGCGAATTTCCACGTACCAAGTCCCGTAGGCATTTTTCGTCTGTCCTGCGTTTTAACCCGCAAGTTGTCAGTGGGTCGGTTTACGGGGCTAATTTAATAGCCTTAAATCCTACTTTCTACAATACAGGCTAAGTTTGAAAACGTAGCCCCAATTTAATGAGGCTAATAGTCCTGCAGCAAGAAGAATATATAGACCAGAATAATTATCCAAACCTCTATCATTTCAGCCAGGCATATGCTGACTTACAAAATCTGATTTTGTTTGAAGCATTTATAACATTCAGCAGGGAAAGCACCAGGGTCTGGTGCTTTATTAGTATTTAAACATTTAATGACCTCATCAATTTACTGAACTCTAATCAGAGCTTCTAAGTTATCTGATTCTGAGTCCCTAAGCATTGGAAACTTGGTTACAAAGTGGTTTCCAAGGTCATATGCAGTGGGGCACGGTCTTATCCTTTGCCCACTATAAAGATTCATTAATTAATTAGACATTATTTGTGAAAACCTCCAGAAGAGTGATGAATGTTTGCTGTAAGAGTCTGTTCTCTCAATATCCATGCAAGCATGCTAGGGATTTTTATCTTAGCTTAAAGGTGAACCTTTTTTCAGAACTGCAGGTGTTTTTGTTAAGGTTCAAACTGATCTCTGCTTTAATCTGTAACTTTCGTTTAAAGGTTATGTTTACCAAGAGTAACATTATGTTTCAACTCCTGATCTCCATCCCATTTTGAATTAGCAGCTATTGGATTACTGTCATCCAATTAGTGGCAATTGCCTTCAATTGCGGAAATTACTCTGCATATTTACCAACCAGCAAATTATCCTTTACTCTACGAGTCTGATTGTTTGCCCTTTAACAAAAAGTCCATCCCTGGTAATTGTAATTGGTGCATGGTTAGACCATATGATATTTTCTATAGCGGCTTTTACAATTTGTGGTACTAATGTATGTTTAATCAGAAACATATTTATGTGTGGGTAAAACTTATGAGTATGTTGAGGTATAATGAAAGAGTTAACATTTTACTTGACCTTTTTATGACTACAAGGCTGCAAAGCCAGTTTTATTGTGTCAGTAGGCCCTTGCAAGTTTTATCTAGTGTATGCACCTGGGATTTTTAACCTCTCCCTAAATACCACAACATTTATGTACACATGGCAAAACCTGCATGACACGTAAATGACGCTGCATAACTGACCATGTAAAGTCAGCATGTACCTCTGATAACAATGCAAATGATGGGCGGGCAAAGCCCTATATAATGTTCTGCCATAAGGCCTATTAAAACAGAGACACTTTGATATCACTACCTTTGTGAGTCATTCTGTCTGCTTGACCAGGAGTAGATAGGTGCTTAAGGAAGGTGGATAAAGGTCTTCATCTAGGGTAGCCCTGTTCCTCGCAGTGGCAGACATCCTGCTCTAACAAATGGGGTACATCCGGGATATCCCTCCAGAACTGGTGAGTAAAGCATTTTTAATATACTCACCTTTTCTACAGGGGGAACATAATTATTAAATTGGGAGAGCATTTGTTGTGGGTTAGAGTCCCCAATTAGTTTTTGTTTTGGGTTAGTGTCCCCAACTAGTTTTTGTTGTGGTTGTGTTGTCCACAACTATCATTTATGGGTTTTAAGTCCCTAGTATTTTTGGGGGGTATAAAGTCCCTAGTAATTTTGGGTATAAAGTCCCTAGTAGGTTTGGGTTTAAAGTCCCTAGTTTTTTCACCACCTTGCCATACTCTCTCCTTCTGGTCAAAATGGGTGTGGAATGCTGGGTTAGAATCACTGTATGCTTACATAAATTGTGATTGGATTTGCTTAAGAGTAACGGGGTAATGCAACTTACAAGTCTTCTAGTTAAAAAAAAAAAAAAAAAGAGGTCATTAAGTTTGGAGAGTCAGAAAATGTTGTTGAAGGTTTTTTGATAACTCATAACTTTTTTTCTCTCACAAAGATGAGCTTTGGATGCATTGTGATATATGTCTTCCATAAAATGAAATCCAGCTGGTAAATTCTGGTGTGAACAGATTGAGGGTATCTCTTTAAAAATGTCATTATGCTGCATTTTTCTTACTATGTTGGTAGCATTGCTAGACAAAAGCTACATGTATTTTGTATTTTGAATGTATTTTTGTGTATTTAGTGTCATGAAATTATGCAAAAAGATGTCATTGACGAATTAAGAAACTAATGTCATGTCATATACTTTTGCAGGTCTGGTTGCTTTTTTTTTGCTTCAATTCCTTCAATTCAATTATATTTTAAGGTTAAAAAAAATACATTTGGTAGGTTTATCTTTAATAAGTGGTTTGTGAAGAACTATGCGCATTAATATATATTATTTTTGTGAGCTCACAATTATCTGGTTATGTTTTGTGAGGTTTGCCTTATGTGAATTTTGTCTTTGTGTTGCTTTTTTATATTTGAATACCGGTATAAAAAATCCTATGCATAGATCATCCATTTTGACTGACAGACAGTTTAATAAATTGTTTTTATGAATAATATAGTCCATAGCCCGATCACCTCTGGATGAATATTATAGATTGTTTATATGCTGTTGCTGTTGGATATTTGTGATTCTTGCAATGTTTATGGAAATAAAAGAGAAAAATAGAGAGCTTTAAAATGTATATAAGGGGGAGAGACAGTCCACGCCCAGGAAGCTGTTAGGATGATCAGCTAAACGGGCTTTTGGCGCCAAAATGTTCAGTGGTGCAGGAAGCGCAGAGCAGTATCTCCGGTAGCACCACAGAATGCAGCTGCTACCTGCAACTATGCTAAAGAGTTACAGCATGGACTGGAGCTGAGCAAGAGCCTAGCATATAAGATGAGAATGAAACTGGAAGGAGTTGGACACAGATAAATATCTTAATACCAGAAGGGAAGCTCTAAAGGAGTACCTCTGGGAGGAACAGCTACCTGCCTGTCCAGGAACGACATTAGCGTGTCCAGTACCGGTAGGACAAAGATTCTTTTCTGTATGGTACCGCCGTGTACCTGGGTCTAAAATGAGAGACTCTGTGCCCTTGATACAAGGCTTATTAGACTGGCAATAAACCACAAACACTGGTGATAGCGGATACCTCATAAAGTCTATTAACCTCACTTGTTTAAAAAACTCCTCTAGACCCATTTCTCTATGCGTAAAAAGAGACAACAAAGAGGAGAGAAAGAAAAGTTTTATTGCCTGCAAAGGTTAAGCACAGCACAACTGCACCACAGGATAATTTAATCAAGTGAGCAAACATTAAATGATATTAGCATGTCCAGTACTGGTAGGACAAAGATTTTTTTTCTTTTTTTGTTTGTATGGTACCGCTGTGTACCTGGTTCTAAAATGAGAGACTCTGTGTCCTTGATACAAGGCTCATTAGACTGGCAATAAACCACAAACACTGGTGATAGTGGATACCTCATAAAGCCTATTAACCTCACTTGTTTAAAAAACTCCTCTAGATCCATTTCTCTATGTATAAAAAGAGACAAGAATGAGGAGAGAAAGAAAAGTTGTATTGCCTGCAAAGGTTAACCACAGAACAGCTGCACCTTAGGTTAATTTAATCAAGTGAGCAAACACTAAGTACTGGAGACATGTGGGTATGATTGGGAATCTTCTTTTATGTCAGTTTAAGGAAGCTGTGTTGTAACACTGCTAAGGAACACTGCTTAAATTTGGAACTGAGTTCCACAAAGTTAAAACTGAAGCAAGTACCCCAGTATCCAGGGCCAAGTAAAATCCCTGGTAAAAACAAGATATTATTAACATATTATAAACAAAGGGCTAAGACGACACATGGCTGAAATACACAGCCATATCCAAATGGAAAGTATGGAATGAGAGGGCTCCATAAGCCAAGGGGCCGGTCACTACTAGTACAACAGAACTATGATCTTATTTGAACAAATATAGTTTCAAGCACAGCACAATTGCACTATAGACTACTTTGTCCAACTGAGTCACAACTAAGCACTGGAGAAATTTTGGTGTGAATGTGAAATTTCCTCTATGATACTTTAAAGTGCATTGTCTAAGCTGGAACAGTGATATATATAAACAAAAATTAAAGAAGATACCTTAGCGCTCTGGGTTAAGCATTATCTCTGGCTAGAACAAGAGATCAATACCTTAAGACAACTTAAGGCTTAGGAAACTATACTGCTGAATTACATAGATATCTGGAACATAATGACTGAGAGGGCTCCATAACTAAAAGATTCGGCTCTTACTATCATAAGACAACTTGGAGTCTACCTAGATCAACATAATATATGCTAAGCAGTTGAGTCAATATGGCTGAGACCTCATAAGGTTCCCTTTATAACACAATCTTGTATCAATACATGAAGCTGAGAAAGCTGAGAAAGAATCTACCACTTAACCCACAGATGAGAAGGGTATTTTAGCTTCATGAGATAAAACACTATGACTTCCTGACCTCCTGTTCAATTCTGCCAATCCAAATCTGGAAAGAGACCAGAAAGGTGAAAGAAGAAAATCAGAAGGGAACTTCTCACTACAGAGTAAAGAAAAAAAAAGGAAATTACAAAGGGACACAAATGAACTTTTTGGCTATACATCAAGTCTAAGTCTTTCTTGTTCAATACGTCAAGCCTAAATAGAACTGAGAGATTCGTTAAGGAAATAATCTCAAGACACATAACTGGAGACATTTTTGAAGGAAAACTGGATCTTTCATGGCCCAGATAAACATAACAACATAGAGAGACAATGCTTATAAAACTGTGAAGCCTTCTAACTAAGTAAACCACTCTTTATTGTATTAAAATATAGGATTTTCTGTGTATAAGGGATAGAAATTGGACAAAACGGGGGCGGAGCTAGCGTCTGGAGTCGGAAGACGCAGGGAGACAGAGCTCCTGCTCGAGAATTCTCAAAGAGGCCCAAAAAAGGCCAAAAAGGGCCAAAAGTCCGGCCAAGGCAGGCCACATCTCCCCACAAGACCGGGGGGGAGCATAGGGGACACCCCCGAACCCCCCGAGGCGCACCTGGAAAGCCCACCGGCATAGATAGCGCGGCCGCGCTCCGGCAGGGCACAACAGGGCTGAAGCCCAATCAGTGCTCCTCTACAGGAGGCCCCCAAGACCCGTGGACCGGGGGTACAGTCCGGGCCCCGCTGGATCCGACATCAGGAGTGGTACAGTCGTGCCAGGAGGGATCCCAGAGCTGGGAGGCGGCCATCTTGCCTGCACACGAGGCGTCAACACTGCGGGAGGCCCAGACAGGGTGAGTGCCACAAGAGAGGGCCAGGGGCTCCCTGGGGGGCGATCCCAGGCGACTGGCCAGGGCAGAGAGGCCTGAGAGGGCTGAGGAGGCAACAGGAGAGAGGGGGAAAAAGCCCGCGAAACAGGAGGCCGCCATTTTGTAAGCTGGGCCTGGTGGAAGGGCCTTGGTCAGCCCTATATCTCCCTACAGCATCCCACACTGCTTAGGAGTGCTACACTAAGAAACACTGAGGCTGCTGAACTGGGGTCAGGCTGCTCAGGATAGGATCTGCCCTACAAGCCTGGCACAGCGTGACCCTCTCCCTGATCCAGCTCATGTAAGTGACTCTGCATTTCTTTATTAAGCACATCACGGGTGCACGGCCATCTTTATTGCTCCTTCACATACAGACTGCCTCTGGTAGCATATATCTGACCAGAATAACAGTGAGAAGGCTTCTACACCAATTTTTCTTGCAGTGGCACAGACCACTATTTGCTGATATCCACGTACATACACCTGGAAAGACACAGCATCAGGAGTGAAAGTAGCCTGGGAACGCAGACCCCCACCCCATGTGTGCGGCATCAGTTACCCAGTATATATTGGCCATTGGCGCGAGGTTGTCACAGCGATTTAGGGCAATTCTGAAGTGACAGTGACACCTAGTAGTTGAACAACTCAAGACGCCAGGCAGGGGAGGACTGAAGAACATGGGCACGCACGCTTCATATAGAAGGTATGTGCGGAAGGGATCCTGGAGCTAGAGGCAATGGGGAGGCGACAAGCAGAGTAAGCTGAAATAATGAGATCCTATTCATGAGCGACAAGGAATACCCCAGTACCCTAGCCGGAACAGCCGCAGCGCACATAATCGTCACAAACCCCATGCCAGGGGCGGTATCCTAGCAGCCCACACAAGCTAAAATAGCTAACACCAGGGAGACCCTCTATAACCAAGACGAACCCCCGGTGACCTGCGGGCCTGGAGCAGAAGCAGGACCGATGATGAAGAAAGGGAAGAAAAGCATAACCTCCAGGGGCATATCCGATCATTTCCCAGTGGCAACCACACCGAAAAGCAAAGCAGGGGAGAGCTCCCCAGAACGGTCGGAGATGTCAGAAGCTGAGGGAGACCGGCCCAATACAATCACAGATGTGGACTTCTCGGTGTCGGCAATGGCCAAATTCGAAGTGTTGCTGAAAACCCAGCTGGCGTTGGCCCTAAAGGAAGTGAGAGATGAGATCTGTGCGGTGGGACAGAGAACCCATGAGCTGGAACGAACAACTGACCAAATCATATCCGCTCAGGAGGAAGATAAGCTGGAGATAAGTGCTAATACTTCTCGCATTGAGGCTCTGGAAAGCAAGATAGAGGATCTAGAGAATAGATCCCGTAGACACAACGTCCGTCTGAGAGGCGTCCCGACGAAAGTGGGTGACATCATGGCGTACCTTGAAGCAGTATTCTTTACAATCATTCCCGGCCATCAAAAGGAGGAACTGCGGATAGAAAGGGCCCATAGGGCTCTGGGTGGCCCTAGCAACCCAGAAAAACCAAAAGACATTGTTGTGCGCTTTGTGAGACAAAGTTCCAGAGACCTGCTAATGGCTAAGGCAAGAAGGCTGCCCAAGATAGTGGGACCGGACGGTTCTTCTTTACAACTGTTTGCAGATCTTGCCCCAGCAACCTTAGCAAAAAGGAGAGAGATGAAACCAGCTCTGGAAATCTTAACTGCGAACAAAATCCAGTATAGATGGGGATTTCCATTTAGCATCCAATTTGAATAGAGGGAGCAATTACATAGAGCTTTTTCCCTGGCAAGCCTTCAACAAATGCTGGTGCATTTACAGCTGGTACCAGAAGGTACTAACCTGTTGGGTCAGCTACCCAGACCCAGAGAGAGGCCTTCCAGAGAATGGTCCGAAGTCTCCGTCAGGAAGAAACAAAGACACAACAACAGACTGGAGCAACGGGATCAGGGTAGTGGTACCAAGGAAGGGGAGCCACCATGTAATGATATAATGGACTGATAAGCTATTTAATAGTAGCAGGGACTAAAGGCCGTACTTATGGTCAATAATGTAGAGTCTTTCTTTACTGTTTAGGACGAGTCAGAGTAATGGTCGGGGGGAAGCTGGGGTTTTGCTTAGCAACAAAGCTTATATTGCTTGTTTGCCGCCCATAGTTTATTGGGGAAAGGTTGTTTTTTTTTGTTCTTCTTTTAGTAGAAAAAACTGAGTAGTATAGTTGTCTACTATCAGGAAGTTCCTCACACTAGGGATCTTGGGTTCAGGGTTCTCCACTCCCTAGCCACGAAGGTGCAAGATGGTTAGTTATGTGAGGAGCAGGGGGGAGGGTGGGGGGAACAGGGCCCAAAATGGTTTAGTTTTTCAAGTTTTGTTGTTAATGTGTTTTTACTGTATTTCTCTTGCTCAGGCTGGTAAAGAAACGGATGCACTGGCAACTCGCCGGCTCTCACGGACCTCTCCCGCAGAATCCAAATCCTCTGTCTCCACAAATGGTGAGTCACCACTGACAATAGTAACACATGACTATAATACCTATGGCTGAGTCAGAATACGTCTGCATCACACATAACGTTAGAGGCTTTAACACCGCCTCCAAAAGAAGCAAAGCGTTCCAATCTTACAAAGCCCATAACCCGGCAGTTATATTTATCCAAGAAACACACTTTAAACGCCGCCAGGTCCCGTCCTTTATGGACAAAAACTTCCCCATATTTCACACTACATGTAGTAACTCTAAGAAGGAAGGAACAGCAATTCTGTTACACAAAAATTTCCCGTTCATACTAGACAAAAAAATAGTAGATAAGCAGGGATATTACCTGTTTCTGACAGGGACCGTCCTAGACCTCCCGGTTACCTTAGCCACCATGTATGCCCCTACTAACTCTCCACACAATCATTTAATCAGAGCGCTGAGACACCTAGCGAAAGTGAGGGAGGGTAAGATCATCCTGGGGGGAGACTTCAATCTGACGTTGGACGTGAAAAACGATAGAACGGGGAAAGACTTAGGAGGCAAATTCTCTAAAAAATTGAAAATAATTCAATTACTGCTAGGGGAACTAGGAGTAGTGGATCTATGGAGGGAATGTCACCTAGGGACTAGAGAATTCACCTTCTACTCATACCCCCACAATGTATACTCCAGAATAGATTACATACTAACGGACTCAGTACTGTTGAAGGAGGCTAGGGGGGTGGAAATAGTACCCTGTGCTTGGACAGACCATAGCCTGGTTAAGGCGACCATAAATCTAGGCCCCACAACTAAACCTCCATACAAGTGGAGACTGAACGAAAGAGTATTGACGATTCCATCAGTTAAGGACAGAATAACCCAAGAATTAGAATTTTTATTTGAGTCTAATGAAACACCGGAGATGGGGATTGGCTGGGTCTGGGTGGCGCATAAGGCATACATCAGGGGCATGTGTATAAAGGAAGCGGCCAAGTTTAGGAAAGAACAGAAAGCTCGAGAACAGAAACTTACGGAAGAGCTAGGCGTCCTAGAAAAGGGTAACCAACAAAAACCTAACAAGCAGACTAGGCGGGAAATTAAAAAAGTTAGAGTAGAATTGGATAAGATTTACTCAGAAAGGGCAGAAAAATTGCTTAGGAGAACCCATCATAAATTCTTCCTCCAAGCAAATAAACCTGATAGGATGCTGGCGAGAAAGTTAAGATCAAAACATATGCAATCAAGAATTCATTATATAAAAGTAGGGGGCAGTGTAAGAACGGCTAATCCCACTAGGATACAGGAAATGTTTTTCCACTTTTATCAGAACCTCTACTCAGCGGCCGGTAAGAAAACGGAAGGTAGCATAAGATCATGGCTAGACAGGTACGATTTACCAAGATTGGAGGAAACTGAGGTAGAAGCGCTAAACACCAAAATTTCACTCGAAGAAGTTAGGAAAGGAATACAAGCTTTGAAGAATGGTAAAGCCCCGGCTCCAGATGGGTTCTCTAACATGTATTATAAGACCTTCAAGGATCAGTTGGCACCCAGATTAGCCAAATTGTATAACCATATCTTAGAGGGGCAGTCAATTCCCCCTGAAATGAATCTGGCCGAAATAACTCTTTTTCCTAAGGAAGGGAAGGACAACACAGAGGTTAAGAACTACAGGCCCATTTCTTTGCTGAACGGGGATATTAAACTCTTGGCTAAGATTATGGCGGACAGGGTCTCAAAATTTCTTCCACGTATTATCCACAAAGACCAGGTAGGGTTTGTCCGCCATAGACAAGCTCGAGATAACATTAGAAAAGTAATTAATTTAATCCACCATGCCAATAATAACAAAATCCCGGCATGCCTTTTGGCGTTAGACATTGAGAATGCCTTTGATTCTTTGGAGTGGCCATACCTTGTAGAGGTCTTAAAGAAATTTGGTTTTACAGGAGGATTCCTAAACTTAATTAATACATATTATAGAAACCCGGAAGCGCACCTGAAGCTCCCGGGCACACTGAATCAGGCCATCAAAATTGGAAGGGGTACGAGACAGGGGTGTCCCCTGTCCCCCTTACTCTTTGCCATCACAATTGAACCATTAGCACAGGCAATTAGGATGAACTCAGGGATCAAGGGTCTGGTAATAGGGCAACAACACTATAAACTTAACCTGTTTGCAGACGATATGTTGTGCACAATAACAGAACCTGAACAGTCCATTACTACCTTGATGGACACCCTCTCAGAGTTTGGTCGCAAATCAGGGCTCCTCATTAACGTCGGGAAAACAGAAGCATTGGCTATAAATCTAGATTCTCACTCAAAAGAATTAATATCAGACAAGTTCAAATTCCAATGGGCCAAGGACTACATTCAGTATCTAGGGATAAAAATCACGCCGCATACAAATTCCTTATATAGGTCTAACTATCCCCCGCTTTATAAAAGACTTAGTGAAGATATGCATAAATGGTCTAGCTATCCTATTTCATGGCTGGGAAGGATTAACTCCTTTAAGATGACAATTCTACTGAAGCTGTTGTATCTGTTTAGGACCCTGCCAATCCCCGTCAATCAGGTAGACTTGAAAGGGTTTCAAAGGAAAGTTTCCCAATTTACATGGAAGGGTAAACCCCCCAGAATTAAAAAGGAGATAATGTACAAGCACAAGGATAGGGGTGGACTATCATTCCCAGACCTGAAGAAATACTATAGAGCGGCGCAATTATCGTTTATTCCCTTAATTCCTTCAGGGGTTTACCAACCGCTATGGAAAACACTAGTAGACCAGTGGCTAAACCCTTACACCTGGGACACCCTGGTCTGGTTGGATGGGGTGCCGGAGGGTGCGGGAAAGATTAAGCACCCGGTTATTGCCAATACGTTACAAGGATGGAAATGGGCCCTGAAACACACAAACCTTTTTAGACACCCATCCCCGATGCTCTCGGTATTTGGGCATCCACAGTCTCCAACAGGGATCAGCTCAGAGGCAAAATGGTGGTGGAAATCTAGGGGGCTGGATAGGCTAGGAGCTTGGCTAGGAACGGACATTCCAATAACATACGAATACTTGAGAGATCATCATAATATCCCTATTGATCAACATTTTAATTTCTGCAAAATCAGACATTTGGTCAATACTATAGGTAGAATGCAAGGCTCCCCTAAAAAAACAAGGCTTTCGGGAATATGTCAAAAAGTTCCCCTGACTAAAGGAATCATAGGGGGTATATACGAAATTTATAATACACCTACAGAACGGGTAAGGGATAAATACATAGAGGAATGGAAGAGGGACATAGGAGAACACTGGGAAACAGAGAAATGGGAGAAAGTTTGGAAAAATATTTATAAAGGTTCACTAAACCACACACTTCTAGAAACTGCCATTAAGGTCCTCCACAGAACTTACCTAACCCCTGTAAGAATGGCGAAGTGGAACAAATCAGGGGGGATATACTGTACAAGGGGCTGTCAGACCCCTGGCTCATTCATACACATGTGGTGGGAATGCCCTAAAGTTGCTCAGGTATGGACAGCTGTGACAGATCTTGCGGTTGACATTCTCAAAACCCCAGGAGGGGGCTTGTTAGATTCATGTTTATTGGGAATCCCAGACCCACGGCTATCCCCAACACAAAAAAGGCTACTACAGTTCATGTACATGGCTACCAAGTCACATATCGCTAAACATTGGAAAAAGGATACACTTGAGCTTCAGGCTATAAAAAACAAAAGAAACTATCTAGCAGTAAACGAGCACATGACACATATTTTAGCAGATTCGGTCCAGAAATACAGAGACATATGGGAGCCATGGTTAGCATATGCGGGCTAGCAAGGTGGGAACACAGGTGGGTAAGGCGACAGAGAGAAGGAAAACAAAAGGGAAAAAAAAAGAAAGGGAAAAACTAGGAGGAGGAGGAAACGTGAGAGGCGCTGGAGAGTCCGGCGAGGAGCCATGAAGTTCAGAAAGGTAAAACGAATAGAAATTATAATACTTTTTATTTATATTGTATGAGAAAATACAGATGACACTACAGTTTTGAATTTTGTTCAAGTTTAGGTGTGTAAGAATGAATAAAGGATATGAGGGATTGATATGTTGAATTAGGTTTCTGGGATCAAGAATAGATACCTTGTACATAGGAAGGTCATTTTTCAAGGGTAGTAAGAAGGGAAGGGCTATAGGCTTAGAAAACCAGGCTTAAACCCGAGTATGAGTATAAATAAAGACAAAAAAACCCTATTAGAGTTTGTTTTTCTGTTTTTTGTTTTATTTTAGGAGTTCTCATTTGGTTAGTTTAGTTGGCGTGGGTAGGATTTATTTAAGTTAAATGCTATATGGAATGTCGCAGGTAGGGTAAATACAAAGAACACTAGAAGGGGCATTTGGGGATTAAGGTTCATATTGCTAATTGTAATAGGCCCCATTAAGCCTAGCCTGCGAGCTATGGATTACTGAGTCGATAAATGAAAAGTTACAGAGAGAAAAAAAAAATAAGTTATACCCATTTATGGTTAGTGTTGTATTACTAGAAAACGGAAAAGGAGGGGGGAGAGGTCACGTTGATTGCAGAGTCAGGTTACATATGTTTATAAAAATGGTTGTAGAAGGTTAATTCCTGACCTGTGAGTCATGGCTTACTGATATATTGTTTGTTTAATGTTTGAAGTGACCAATAAAAACTATTGATGAAAAAATAAATGGGACAAAACATTGTAACTCTTATATGGATTTAGCTTGAAGGTTAACCAACAAAGACATTTTTAACAATAATAAATAATTTAATTTGCATAGTTATAAGCAAGTGTGCTTAACAATAAAAGGCAATAAACGGAAACAATAAAAAGTGAGAAAAAGAAGGAGGGGCAGGAAGGGGGAAAGTAAATTTGAAAAATCTTGTGAATTTATAGAAATCATTGACTGCTTTGAAAATTATATAAAGTTAGAAGGAGAGAAAGAATAGGCCTAGAAAGATTAACATTATCTGACATGGTAACAGAGTTACATCAGCTCAAGGGTAAATTCGGGCTAAAACACTCTGAATATACCTAAATAGGGCGTTAAGATTCATAAAGCCAAAGGGCTTTTTATCTTATAATTAGAACCTCCAAGGTTTTAATTCAAAATGAAAAAAGAAACTAACAACCCTAAAACAAAAGCTAGGGAAAAGAAAAATACAATGATAAAAACTCCAGGTATGTTTCTCTCTCCAGGCAATAAAAATAAAGATATGGATAAATCACAGATGGTAGCAGAAGTTACAAATAAATTAGACCAGTCAGCTAACCAGTCTAGCTTAGAAGAAACCTTAGAAACTGAAGATAGCCAACTTATAGATAAACCAGATGAAGAAACACTCACAACATCTATTTTGAGAAAAGTACTTGCAGAATTTAAGAAGTCACTACTCATAGATATAACAATGGAGATTGCTAAAAATTCAAGTGCAATTAACGAACTGGGAGGAAAGATAGACAGTCTAGAAGATGGATATAATAAAATAGAAAGTAGTCAAAGAAAGATTATTTCAGAGACTGATTAATTAAAATCAGAAATCTTAAACTTAAAAACTAAAATAAATAGAATGGAAGATATTTCACGTCGTAATAACATACGTATTAGAGGAATTTCGGAAAATATTAATCAGATAGAACTGAAGCAGTATATACAAAAATGAATTTCATGTATGATTAAAAAAGACATTCCACTGGAACAGATGGTAGACTCAATTTATAGAATTCCACTGCCTAGAAGTATAGAACGAGCCCATTCTAGAGATGTTATTGTCAAGTTCCATTCCTCTTTATATAGAGAAGCGCTTGTTGGAAAGGCCCATGAGCCACAAAAATTCAAACACCCCTGTGAAAATCTGATAATATTTTTAGATATTTCAAGAGAAACCCTGATTAAAAGGAGAGAATTCTCAGAAGCCACCAAAATATTAAGGGAAAACAATATAAGATACAAATGGGGATTCCCCACAAAATTAATTATAATGTATAAATCAAAAAAAATAGTGGCTAATTCACACAGCGAGGCGATAAAATGTCTAGAGGAATGGAATTTGAAATAGAGAGATGCTTTTTGGTTAGCTTTGACTATCATATCATGTTATTAAATATATGTTTTGATTGTTTTTTTGTATTATTTTTTTTCTTGTTTTTTTCTGTCTTGACTTTTTGCTTCCGGTTTTCAGCACAATATAACAAAAGATTTTAAACATAGTGTTGTGGGAAAATGGAAAATATATTATAACAATATAGGATTAAATTAATATACTAAATATGCTCTTCACTAAGACACTTATTAATAATACCTCACTTACATTACTTATTTTTAATAGACACAACACTTTCAGAGGTTAGATCAATTGAGGAAGAGACTAATAAAAATACACGTAATATTAATTAGTTAATTCACTAAGTAGCAAAAATGTATACAAACACTATATAGTTAGACACTATAATTGAAAAGAAGTTATAAAGAAAAGGGGGAAAAAGAAAGGAAGGGAAAGAAAAAAGAAAAAAAAAGAAAGGAGGGGGAAAATTAAGGGAAAAGAGTTAAAAAAGGGGAAAATAGAGTGGAAAATTTTTGAGACTCTGCTTATAATATATACAAAGACACAATGGTTAAAAAGATTGTCTGATGTGTGTTTCTTTTACGAGTGGGGAGCCGAGGGGGCTGAGGGAAAAGCTCCCTTTTAAGGACTTCCCAGTCTGTAGTTTCTTACACGATGGGAGGACAATTTCTTTGTTTGTTTGTTTTTTCTTTTCTTCTGGCTGGATGGAAGGGAAGGAGGGGGGATGGGAGGAGGAGGGAGAAGGGCGTGGACTAGAAGGCAGAATTAAGACACTTTAAATGACATTGAGAATAATAAGCCAAAATGTGCAAGGATTGAACTCTCAAGGAAAAAGATCCCTATTCTTTAATACTTTTAATTAAAAAAAATGCAGATATAATCTGCCTTCAAGAGACCCATTGGCAGATAGGAAAGGGGACGGACTACAAAAACCATAAATATGTTTCGGTTAGCAATGCAAGGTATGGGAAAAAAAACAAGAGGGACAGCAATCTTTTTCAACAAAAAACTAAATTGGAAGGAAGACATCACGATTTCAGACCCAGAAGGTCGTTTTTCTCTCTGGTCAGGTCTTCTTAATAATACTAAAATTACTATCTTAAATATCTACGCCCCAAATAAAGGTCAGACAAAATTTGTAAACAAAACACTTAAATCTTTGAAGAAATATTTATCTGGTTTATTGATTTGTTGCGGGGATTTTAATGAGATTATTAATCCCATCTTAGATAGAAAAAAGAAAATACAAAGCATAGATACTCAAGACACAACACAAGTAACAAGTAAGCTTAACAAAATCACATATTATAATTGTCTAACTGCGATTCGTCGTCACGCTTCAGACGAATCGCAGTTTGACAATGATAAACTGCTGCGCATTGTGCAGAGCGCGGCGCAAGCTGCGCTCTGCGCATGCGCGGCGCGAGCCGCGCTCTGCGCATACGCGGCTCGCGCCGCGCATGGCGCGCAGCGTGGCGCGAGCCGCGCATGCGCAGAGCAGATGAAAGAGTGGGGAAGAGGGGGGGGGGGAAGAGGCACAGAGGGAGAGTGGGGAAGAGGGGGGGGGAGAGGCACAGAGGGAGAGTGGGGAAGAGGGAGAGTGGGGAAGAGGGGGGGGAGAGGCACGGCACAGAGGGAGAGTGGGGAAGAGACACAGAGGGAGGGGGGAGAGACACAGAGGGATAGGTGGGAAAGAGACACAGGGGAGGTAGATGAGGGGGAAAAGACACACGGGAGGGAGAACAGGGGGAAGATACACATGTGAGGGAAATGGGGGGGGGAAGAGGGGAACAGACACAGGGGGAAGGGGGGAAAGAGACACAGGCCAGGGGGGAACAGGCACAGAGGGAGAGGGGGGAAGAGGCACAGAGGGAGAGGGGGGAAGAGACACAGGAGGGAGAGATACAGAGGGTGAGGGAGGAAGAGACACAGAGGGAAAGGGGGGAAGAGGTACAGAGAGAGGGGGAAAGAGGCACAGAGGGGGGGGGAACAGAGGAAGGGGTGAAGAGACACAGTGCCGAGACACACAGAGAGAGGCGGGGGAAGAGGCACAGAGGGAGAGGGTGGAAGACACAGAGTGGGGAGAGACACAGAGGGTGAGGGGGAAGAGACAGGGAGGAAGAGGCACAGAAAGAGGAGGGGGAAGAGACACAGGGGAGTGAGAGGAGGGGGAAGAGACACAGGGGAGAGAGTGCAGGGGGGGAAGATACACAAGGGAGGGAAATGGAGACACGAGGAAGTCCGTAACAGACACAGGGGGAGGGGGAAAGAGACACAGGCCAGGGGGGAACAGACACAGGGGAGGGTTGGGGGAGACACAGGGGGGGAAGAGATGCATGGGAGGGAGAAGGGGGAAAGAGACACAGGGGAGGGGTTTAGAGACACGGGAGGGAGAGGGAGGTAAAAACACAGGGGGGCAGGAGATACAAAGGAGGTAGACGAGGTGGAAGGAGACACAAGGGAGGGAGAGGAGGGGGGAAATAAGACACGAGGGAGGAAGTAGACAGAGGGAGAGACTCGCAATGAGCTCCAAAGGGGCTCATTGCAAGGCCTGTGATGAGCGCCAACGGCGCTCATCACAAGGCCAGTAAAGTAGAGGGGGAGAGGC
This sequence comes from Discoglossus pictus, assembly GCA_027410445.1. Classification (NCBI taxonomy): domain Eukaryota; kingdom Metazoa; phylum Chordata; class Amphibia; order Anura; family Alytidae; genus Discoglossus; species Discoglossus pictus. The sequence goes on from CM050168.1 coordinate 123,249,203, forward strand.
TTACATTGTGTGGCAAACAGCATTGCCAGGCTTTAGTTTTTATTGCCGTCATTTTTGACGGGCAAGTCGCTAGTCCTATATAAATATGGTCTTTTTGATTCTTGGAGGTGCTTAAATCCCATGGTACAGAATTTCACCTTTTACTCAGCACAACATATGTCATATTCAAGAATAGATTACATATTGGTTAATGATTTAGCACTAAAAAAGCTCACTAAAGCCGAAATTGACCCTATAAACTTCTCAGACCATAGTTTAATATCAGCCACCTTTAAAATAGGTTCCACAGAATATGATCCTCCATCGTGGAAAATGAAAAACATCTTGCTTAAAGATCAATTAGGCAAAGCAAAATTTAAACAAGAAATTGAGGACTTTTTTCAGGTTAACAGACACTCAGTTGCATCCAATAATATAATTTGGTTGGCTCATATGGCATATATACGTGGAATCTGCATTAAAATGCAAGCTCAAATAAAAAAAAAAGAACGGTATGCCACTTAGAGAATTGTATATTAATTTAATCAAAGCTGATAGAGAAAACAAAAATAGGCTAGGAGCTTGGCTAGGAACGGACATTCCAATAACATACGAATACTTGAGAGATCATCATAATATCCCTATTGATCAACATTTTAATTTCTGCAAAATCAGACATTTGGTCAATACTATAGGTAGAATGCAAGGCTCCCCTAAAAAAACAAGGCTTTCGGGAATATGTCAAAAAGTTCCCCTGACTAAAGGAATCATAGGGGGTATATACGAAATTTATAATACACCTACAGAACGGGTAAGGGATAAATACATAGAGGAATGGAAGAGGGACATAGGAGAACACTGGGAAACAGAGAAATGGGAGAAAGTTTGGAAAAATATTTATAAAGGTTCACTAAACCACACACTTCTAGAAACTGCCATTAAGGTCCTCCACAGAACTTACCTAACCCCTGTAAGAATGGCGAAGTGGAACAAATCAGGGGGGATATACTGTACAAGGGGCTGTCAGACCCCTGGCTCATTCATACACATGTGGTGGGAATGCCCTAAAGTTGCTCAGGTATGGACAGCTGTGACAGATCTTGCGGTTGACATTCTCAAAACCCCAGGAGGGGGCTTGTTAGATTCATGTTTATTGGGAATCCCAGACCCACGGCTATCCCCAACACAAAAAAGGCTACTACAGTTCATGTACATGGCTACCAAGTCACATATCGCTAAACATTGGAAAAAGGATACACTTGAGCTTCAGGCTATAAAAAACAAAAGAAACTATCTAGCAGTAAACGAGCACATGACACATATTTTAGCAGATTCGGTCCAGAAATACAGAGACATATGGGAGCCATGGTTAGCATATGCGGGCTAGCAAGGTGGGAACACAGGTGGGTAAGGCGACAGAGAGAAGGAAAACAAAAGGGAAAAAAAAAGAAAGGGAAAAACTAGGAGGAGGAGGAAACGTGAGAGGCGCTGGAGAGTCCGGCGAGGAGCCATGAAGTTCAGAAAGGTAAAAAGAAAAGAAATTATAATACTTTTTATTTATATTGTATGAGAAAATACAGATGACACTACAGTTTTGAATTTTGTTCAAGTTTAGGTGTGTAAGAATGAATAAAGGATATGAGGGATTGATATGTTGAATTAGGTTTCTGGGATCAAGAATAGATACCTTGTACATAGGAAGGTCATTTTTCAAGGGTAGTAAGAAGGGAAGGGCTATAGGCTTAGAAAACCAGGCTTAAACCCGAGTATGAGTATAAATAAAGACAAAAAAACCCTATTAGAGTTTGTTTTTCTGTTTTTTGTTTTATTTTAGGAGTTCTCATTTGGTTAGTTTAGTTGGCGTGGGTAGGATTTATTTAAGTTAAATGCTATATGGAATGTCGCAGGTAGGGTAAATACAAAGAACACTAGAAGGGGCATTTGGGGATTAAGGTTCATATTGCTAATTGTAATAGGCCCCATTAAGCCTAGCCTGCGAGCTATGGATTACTGAGTCGATAAATGAAAAGTTACAGAGAGAAAAAAAAAATAAGTTATACCCATTTATGGTTAGTGTTGTATTACTAGAAAACGGAAAAGGAGGGGGGAGAGGTCACGTTGATTGCAGAGTCAGGTTACATATGTTTATAAAAATGGTTGTAGAAGGTTAATTCCTGACCTGTGAGTCATGGCTTACTGATATATTGTTTGTTTAATGTTTGAAGTGACCAATAAAAACTATTGATGAAAAAATAAATGGGACAAAACGTAACTCTTATATGGATTTAGCTTGAAGGTTAACCAACAAAGACATTTTTAACAATAATAAATAATTTAATTTGCATAGTTATAAGCAAGTGTGCTTAACAATAAAAGGCAATAAACGGAAACAATAAAAAGTGAGAAAAAGAAGGAGGGGCAGGAAGGGGGAAAGTAAATTTGAAAAATCTTGTGAATTTATAGAAATCATTGACTGCTTTGAAAATTATATAAAGTTAGAAGGAGAGAAAGAATAGGCCTAGAAAGATTAACATTATCTGACATGGTAACAGAGTTACATCAGCTCAAGGGTAAATTCGGGCCTAAAACACTCTGAATATACCTAAATAGGGCGTTAAGATTCATAAAGCCAAAGGGCTTTTTATCTTATAATTAGAACCTCCAAGGTTTTAATTCAAAATGAAAAAAGAAACTAACAACCCTAAAACAAAAGCTAGGGAAAAGAAAAATACAATGATAAAAACTCCAGGTATGTTTCTCTCTCCAGGCAATAAAAATAAAGATATGGATAAATCACAGATGGTAGCAGAAGTTACAAATAAATTAGACCAGTCAGCTAACCAGTCTAGCTTAGAAGAAACCTTAGAAACTGAAGATAGCCAACTTATAGATAAACCAGATGAAGAAACACTCACAACATCTATTTTGAGAAAAGTACTTGCAGAATTTAAGAAGTCACTACTCATAGATATAACAATGGAGATTGCTAAAAATTCAAGTGCAATTAACGAACTGGGAGGAAAGATAGACAGTCTAGAAGATGGATATAATAAAATAGAAAGTAGTCAAAGAAAGATTATTTCAGAGACTGATTAATTAAAATCAGAAATCTTAAACTTAAAAACTAAAATAAATAGAATGGAAGATATTTCACGTCGTAATAACATACGTATTAGAGGAATTTCGGAAAATATTAATCAGATAGAACTGAAGCAGTATATACAAAAATGAATTTCATGTATGATTAAAAAAGACATTCCACTGGAACAGATGGTAGACTCAATTTATAGAATTCCACTGCCTAGAAGTATAGAACGAGCCCATTCTAGAGATGTTATTGTCAAGTTCCATTCCTCTTTATATAGAGAAGCGCTTGTTGGAAAGGCCCATGAGCCACAAAAATTCAAACACCCCTGTGAAAATCTGATAATATTTTTAGATATTTCAAGAGAAACCCTGATTAAAAGGAGAGAATTCTCAGAAGCCACCAAAATATTAAGGGAAAACAATATAAGATACAAATGGGGATTCCCCACAAAATTAATTATAATGTATAAATCAAAAAAAATAGTGGCTAATTCACACAGCGAGGCGATAAAATGTCTAGAGGAATGGAATTTGAAATAGAGAGATGCTTTTTGGTTAGCTTTGACTATCATATCATGTTATTAAATATATGTTTTGATTGTTTTTTTGTATTATTTTTTTTCTTGTTTTTTTCTGTCTTGACTTTTTGCTTCCGGTTTTCAGCACAATATAACAAAAGATTTTAAACATAGTGTTGTGGGAAAATGGAAAATATATTATAACAATATAGGATTAAATTAATATACTAAATATGCTCTTCACTAAGACACTTATTAATAATACCTCACTTACATTACTTATTTTTAATAGACACAACACTTTCAGAGGTTAGATCAATTGAGGAAGAGACTAATAAAAATACACGTAATATTAATTAGTTAATTCACTAAGTAGCAAAAATGTATACAAACACTATATAGTTAGACACTATAATTGAAAAGAAGTTATAAAGAAAAGGGGGAAAAAGAAAGGAAGGGAAAGAAAAAAGAAAAAAAAAAGAAAGGAGGGGGAAAATTAAGGGAAAAGAGTTAAAAAAGGGGAAAATAGAGTGGAAAATTTTTGAGACTCTGCTTATAATATATACAAAGACACAATGGTTAAAAAGATTGTCTGATGTGTGTTTCTTTTACGAGTGGGGAGCCGAGGGGGCTGAGGGAAAAGCTCCCTTTTAAGGACTTCCCAGTCTGTAGTTTCTTACACGATGGGAGGACAATTTCTTTGTTTGTTTGTTTTTTCTTTTCTTCTGGCTGGATGGAAGGGAAGGAGGGGGGATGGGAGGAGGAGGGAGAAGGGCGTGGACTAGAAGGCAGAATTAAGACACTTTAAATGACATTGAGAATAATAAGCCAAAATGTGCAAGGATTGAACTCTCAAGGAAAAAGATCCCTATTCTTTAATACTTTTAATTAAAAAAAATGCAGATATAATCTGCCTTCAAGAGACCCATTGGCAGATAGGAAAGGGGACGGACTACAAAAACCATAAATATGTTTCGGTTAGCAATGCAAGGTATGGGAAAAAAACAAGAGGGACAGCAATCTTTTTCAACAAAAAACTAAATTGGAAGGAAGACATCACGATTTCAGACCCAGAAGGTCGTTTTTCTCTCTGGTCAGGTCTTCTTAATAATACTAAAATTACTATCTTAAATATCTACGCCCCAAATAAAGGTCAGACAAAATTTGTAAACAAAACACTTAAATCTTTGAAGAAATATTTATCTGGTTTATTGATTTGTTGCGGGGATTTTAATGAGATTATTAATCCCATCTTAGATAGAAAAAAGAAAATACAAAGCATAGATACTCAAGACACAACACAAGTAACAAGTAAGCTTAACAAAATCACATATTATAATTGTCTAACTGCGATTCGTCGTCACGCTTCAGACGAATCGCAGTTTGACAATTATAAACTGCTGCGCATTGCGCAGAGCGCGGCGCAAGCTGCGCTCTGCACATGCGCGGCGCGAGCCGCGCTCTGCGCATACGCGGCTCGCGCCGCGCATGCGCGCAGCGTGGCGCGAGCCGCGCATGCGCAGAGCAGATGAAAGAGTGGGGAAGAGGGGGGGGGGTAGAGGCACAGAGGGAGAGTGGGGAAGAGGGGGGGGGAGAGGCACAGAGGGAGAGTGGGGAAGAGGGAGAGTGGGGAAGAGGGGGGGGAGAGGCACGGCACAGAGGGAGAGTGGGGAAGAGACACAGAGGGAGGGGGGAGAGACACAGAGGGATAGGTGGGAAAGAGACACAGGGGAGGTAGATGAGGGGGAAAAGACACACGGGAGGGAGAACAGGGGGAAGATACACATGTGAGGGAAATGGGGGGGGGAAGAGGGGAACAGACACAGGGGGAAGGGGGAAAGAGACACAGGCCAGGGGGGAACAGGCACAGAGGGAGAGGGGGGAAGAGGCACAGAGGGAGAGGGGGGAAGAGACACAGGAGGGAGAGATACAGAGGGTGAGGGAGGAAGAGACACAGAGGGAAAGGGGGGAAGAGGTACAGAGAGAGGGGAAAGAGGCACAGAGGGGGGGGAACAGAGGAAGGGGTGAAGAGACACAGTGCCGAGACACACAGAGAGAGGCGGGGGAAGAGGCACAGAGGGAGAGGGTGGAAGACACAGAGTGGGGAGAGACACAGAGGGTGAGGGGGAAGAGACAGGGAGGAAGAGGCACAGAAAGAGGAGGGGGAAGAGACACAGGGGAGTGAGAGGAGGGGGAAGAGACACAGGGGAGAGAGTGCAGGGGGGAAGATACACAAGGGAGGGAAATGGAGACACGAGGAAGTCCGTAACAGACACAGGGGGAGGGGGAAAGAGACACAGGCCAGGGGGGAACAGACACAGGGGAGGGTTGGGGGAGACACAGGGGGGGAAGAGATGCATGGGAGGGAGAAGGGGGAAAGAGACACAGGGGAGGGGTTTAGAGACACGGGAGGGAGAGGGAGGTAAAAACACAGGGGGGCAGGAGATACAAAGGAGGTAGACGAGGTGGAAGGAGACACAAGGGAGGGAGAGGAGGGGGGAAATAAGACACGAGGGAGGAAGTAGACAGAGGGAGAGACTCGCAATGAGCTCCAAAGGGGCTCATTGCAAGGCCTGTGATGAGCGCCAAAGGCGCTCATCACAAGGCCAGTAAAGTAGAGGGGGAGAGGCTTACATTGTGTGGCAAACAGCATTGCCAGGCTTTAGTTTTTATTGCCGTCATTTTTGACGGGCAAGTCGCTAGTCCTATATAAATATGGTCTTTTTGATTCTTGGAGGTGCTTAAATCCCATGGTACAGAATTTCACCTTTTACTCAGCACAACATATGTCATATTCAAGAATAGATTACATATTGGTTAATGATTTAGCACTAAAAAAGCTCACTAAAGCCGAAATTGACCCTATAAACTTCTCAGACCATAGTTTAATATCAGCCACCTTTAAAATAGGTTCCACAGAATATGATCCTCCATCGTGGAAAATGAAAAACATCTTGCTTAAAGATCAATTAGGCAAAGCAAAATTTAAACAAGAAATTGAGGAGTTTTTTCAGGTTAACAGACACTCAGTTGCATCCAATAATATAATTTGGTTGGCTCATATGGCATATATACGTGGAATCTGCATTAAAATGCAAGCTCAAATAAAAAAAAAAGAACGGTATGCCACTTAGAGAATTGTATATTAATTTAATCAAAGCTGATAGAGAAAACAAAAATAACCCAAACCCAATAAATATGGAACAAGTTAAGATGCTGCAAAAACAGATAAGAACAATAGAGCAAAGGAAAGTAGATAATTCTAGATGGGCCCTACAGAAACGTATACATCACCTAGGAAATAAAGCAAATACATTTTTAGCAAACAAATATAAAGGTAATTCTTCTCATAAGAGAATAGATCAAATAAGATACAAAGGAGAAATTATTATGAATCCCGCTAAAATAGCAGAGGTATTTGCAACATATTACTCAGATCTATATAATCTAGCAGGAAAATCGGAAACTCAAACTAAAGAAATAGAAATTAAAAACTTTCTGGATCATATACATATGCCAAGAATTTCCCCGGAAGATTTGTCAACTTTGAACGAACCAATACCGGAAAAATAAATTTCAGAAGTAATAACTAAATTAAAGATAGCATCGGCCCCAGGCCCAGATGGATTCATTAACTCTTATTATAAGATTTTCCATAAAGAAATTATAACTGGGGGCACCCGGCCCAGACGGGTTTACAAACTTTTACTACAAACAATGCTCACAACACCTACTCCCATATTTACACGAACTATTTAATGAATTCTTAAAAGGTCCTCCTATAAAACCGGAATTTTTGGAGGCAAAAATCATTGTAACCCCCAAAGAAGGTAAAGACCCGGCCCAATGTGGAAGCTACAGGCCAATCTCACTGATTAATACAGACATGAAATTATACACAAAGATTTTGGCGAACAGACTAGCCCCGTTACTACCAAATATTGTCCACCCAGATAAAGTGGGATTCATTACAGGCAGAGAAGCCCCAGATAACACCAGGAGAGTGCTGAATCTCATAGAAATAGCTAAAAAAGACGACATACATTCAATGCTTCTTTCACTGGATGCAGAAAAAGCATTCGACAGAATAGATTGGACCTTTATGTGGGAGGTGTTGATCAGAATGGGATCTAGGAGAAACCTTCATAAGAAGTATGCAGGCCCTCTACGCGAACCCAGAGGCTTTTATAACATATCAGGGTTTTAGATCTAAAAAATTCAAAATCACCAGAGGAACTAGACAGGACCGCAATCAGAACCTGCCCAGACATAAAAGGTATAAAAGTAGGACCCAAAGAGTACAAAATCAACCTCTTCGCAGATGATATTCTGTTATCACTAAACGAACCAATAACTAGCCTGCCCAACCTACTCCATTTACTCACAAAATTCGGCACCATCTCAGGCTTCAAAATCAATACAGCTAAAAGTCAGGCACTCAACATCTCTCTCCACAGGAAGGTAGTAGAAAATCTAGACAAAAACTTTTCCATGAAATGGGCCCAAAAATATCTGACTTACCTGGGTATTAACATCCCAGGCTCGACGGAGCAAATATATGAAGCTAATTTTCCCCAAATTATCAGTAAAATCAAACAAGACTTAGAGAAATGGTCCTCTTTCAATATATCTTGGACTGGTAAAATAAACGCGATCAGAATGAATATTATCCCGAAAATCTTATACTTATTTAGGGCGATTCCTACGCCAATTAACCTATCAGCCATAAAATCGCTACAAAAAACTCTCCTCAAATTCACCTGGAACCACAAGAAACCAAGAATTAACAGAAATACGATGCATGCACCCACACAAAAAGGAGGTTTTGTTAATTATTACAAAGCCACAAGACTGGCACAATTGACCAGCTGGTACAAAAAAGAAGCCATCCCTACATGGGTCGAAATAGAAAAACAAACCTTAGAAAATAATAATATAACATTATCACACGCTTTGTGGCTAAGCCTGCACTCAGATTTAAAAATTCACAATCTTACAAGTTGCATCCGTAACTCACTAAAAATTTGGAAGGAAATAAATAAAAAATACCCCATGCTACACATAGGCTCGGGCCTAACCCCTCTGTGGCAATCACATAAGGTGGACCACACAAACAAAAGCTCCCAAATGAAATGGTGGATACAACAAAAACTGACTATTGTCGCAGACACATGGACTGGGGCTCAAGGAGACACACTAAATCAGATCCCCAACAACGAATGGATTAATCTTATGATAATTAAACAGACGCTATTTCAGACCACAAAATCAAATAGCCAGAACAGAAAATCAACATATGAACACTGTTGCATTAACAACCCGGGTGGCAAAGGCAACATTTCAGTGATATATAAAAACCTAGCTGAACAGTCCAGTGTAGATAAGCCACACTATCAGGAGACTTGGGAATCAGAGTTACACATTACATTAGATGACAAACAATGGAATCAGGTTATCAAACAGGCCAACATGTCTTCTTTGAACATCACCTTGAAAGAGAACGCATTAAAAACAGTCATGAGATGGTACCTCACACCAATGAGACTACACAACTCAAATAAAATTCTTCCCGACAAATGCTTTCGTGGATGTGGACACACTGGTTCATTAGTACACATGCTCTGGGATTGTCCCAAAATTAGGCACATATGGCAGGCAACATATAGCACGCTAGAGAAGTTATGGGGGAAAACTATACAACAAAAACCAGAAGAAGCTCTATTAGGACTCCCAAACAAGGAACTAACAAAAAGCGAGCAATTCCTAACCAACCAAATATTCCTGGCAGCCAGATGCATTATAGCGAAACACTGGAAACACACTACCCCTACATTTAGAGAAGTACTACAAAAAATTGACCATATCCAAACCATGAGTCGCTTCTCAGCGGAATTTGACGCGAGATACAAACGGTGGGCCTCCTGTTGGGACATCTGGACAATTAGAGGCCCAAGGTGAGGTGAGTCTAAAGGAGACAGAAGGCATGTGTAAGTTCTTTGCTGAAGTATAGGAAGGGTGGAGAACTCATCACACTCTTTTAGTTCAAAACCAGTTAATTGGAGATAGTATCTGTTTATATTTGTGTTTATAAAAAAATTATCTCTCCGGGGATTGACTCTGAGACTACACTGATAAACTTTATAGAGGTAACGGAAAGGATATTAACTCAATTAAAATAGCGGTTGTAATTCCTATACCACCCCCCATACCCAAACCCTAGGAGAGATCCAATTGTTATTCCCACTTCTTATGGGATGCTTAATTGAATTGTTTTGTGATAAAAAAAGGAAAAGTTATTTATTATTATATTGACTTGTTTTCATATGTTACATTCTTGACACATTCTGTACATTTCTGATATTCTTTGAAAAATAAAAAATAAGAATTAAAAAAAAAAAGAAATTATAACTGATCTTACTAGATCACTAAATGAAATTAAAATGACGGGCTTTGTTCCAAAAGAAATGCTTCAGACTTATATAATAACTATTCCTAAGAAAGAGAAAGTAAGTTGTGTATGTAAAGATTTCCGCCCAATCTCATTAATCAATACAGACATTAAAATATACGCAAAAGTGCTAGCAAACAGACTAAACAAGGTTATTCAATCCTTGGTAGATAAAGACCTAAATGGATTCATAGTAAATAGACAGGGTACCGACAATGTGAGAAGACTAATTAATCTAGTATCTTTTGCTAAAAGAAGGAAGAGATCAGCGGCATTTATATCCTTAGACGCAGAAAAGGCCTTCGACAGAGTAGGATGGAAATATATGGACTTGGTACTGTCTAAACTAGGTCTAGGTGACTTTGGCTCTAGAGCAATTAAGGCCCTATAGGGCTCTCCTTCTGCCTCTGTCGTAGGCCTGGGATTTAAATCAGAAAGCTTTAAAATCTCTAATGGCACTAGGCAGGGATGTCCCTTGTCCCCGCTGATTTTCGCCCTTATTATGAAACCGTTAGCAACATTGATTAGAGAAAATAACGGTATTCAAGGTATAAAAGTGGGAGAAATAGAACACAAAGTAACTATGTTTGCGGATGATATTGTACTCTCTCTAGAAGACCCGTCCAAATCTATAGAAAATCTCCAACAGACCATACGTGAATTTAGTAAAATCTCTAACTACAAACTAAATGTACTTAAATCAGAAGCTTTGATGATTAACCAGAACAAAGAGGAAACTTTATATCTAGAGTCTCATTTCTCATTTATCTGGCAAAATAGTATAAAACACATGGGCATAAGAATACATCCAGAGTTTAAACAGATGATGGATATTAATGTTAAGCAAACTATTTTAAACCTGAAAGCTCCCATAGAAAGATGGAGAAACACTTATGACTCATGGTCGGGAAGGATTATAGCAGCAAAGATGTTTCTGGTCCCTAAAATAATGTATTTAATGAGAAGTATCCATTTTCATCTACCAAATTCAAAAATAAAAATATTTCAAAATATTCTAGATAAGTTTATTTATAAAGGTAAAAAAATGAGAATCAAATAACAAATTTAACTAAAAAATTTCAAAAGGGAGGCATGGCATATCCCTCTATTCAGACGTTTCAAGAAGCTATTACTATAGCACATATTATAAGATGGACAGATCAGGGGGAATCTAGGCACTGGTTCCAAATTGAAAAAGAAACGTCGCCTAATATAGATTTGCAAAGCATAATATTACAAAAAAATAAAATAAAGAACTTATTAAGGGTAGAATCTATGGGAGAAACATTAAGAAACAACTTTAAATACTGGGATAAATTGAATGAAAAATATTCCTTAATTCCATTTCCAAGTCCGATAATTTCACTAGAAACCTAGCCAGAGACATGAATATCCCTCTCTTGGAAATCTTAACCAAAAAAGGGGCAATGGACTTATTAGATCTTTTCCAAAATGGTTCCATTATCTCCTTTGAGGAGTTAATAGGTAAATTTAAACTACATAGCTCATTATGGCTAGAATACTTGTGTATGTGTGAAAAGCTGAAACTACAAGGGTATATTTTAGAAAGAAGAAGAAGTCTGACCGATTGCGAAAAATTAATCCTAGATGATAATAAATCTCACTTAATGGCCAAATGCCATAATCTGATTAAAAACAAACAGATCCCTATTAAAACATCTAGTATAAAAACATGGGAAACAGAAGCAAGAGAAGAATGGCCACTAGAGACATGGATCTCGGCTTTCTCTACTACAGATAAGTTCCTTCAAAATGCATCCCATAAAGAAACTTATTTTAAAATAATAAATAGGTGGTATTTTGTTCCCCTAAAAGTTTCCCAAATTACCAAAAATAAGGAAAGTCAACTTTGTTGGCGTAATTGTGGACAAAAAGGCACACATATCCACATTTGGTGGGATTGCCCGATCATACAAAAATGGTGGATCGAATGCTTCTCTAAAATAAAAACCACATTTGACCTAGATCTCCCCCTAAAGAAAGAAATGCCCCTTTTTCACATCTTTCCTAAAGAAATCACGATGGACTATAAAGCGCTCTTGATTCATATCTTTATGGCAGCAAAAAATTCCATAGCTTTATATTGGAAACAAGAAAAAGTTCCATCCTGGTCTGAAATCTTGATAAAAATAAATACAATTTGTGATCTAGAAAGAGATATAGAGGATATCGGGATATACCATCTCCCACTTAGCAAATGGAAAGTATGGGACCAGAATTATAAAGGATAGGAGAGATTCTTTTATCCTAAGGGTGTTATAACAATATCCCGCCTTCTCGACTCCACCCCCTACCTCAGACTCACTTCCTGGCCAAATCGTTCCTTTTTTTTTTTTTTTTTTTCTCTCTCTCTTTGATCTTTTTTGTTATTATTATTTTTTCTTTTACTTTTAGAAAAAAAAAATAATAAATAAAAATGTATATAATATATTTAAAGGTTACTCTGTTTCAACTGTGTGAGCATTTATTCTGTAAAAAAAAAACATGTATAGGGATATATATATCAAAATGGATAGCGATGCAGATTACTCTTTATGATGCTAGTCATCCTAATAAAGTTTAATATTGAACTTATAATACCTTGCAGCTAGCAACACCACCTCTATATAAACTAAACTTTAAGAATTAGAATCTGACATTTCAGTTCCCCAAACACAGCTCATGGGTGTGGCAGAATCCTAGACCATATGTGCATAGAGATGCAAAACATAACCTTTGTCCACCTTTTTCTCTCTTAATGGGAGATAATCTTGGTAAACGCAGTACAGAGAAAGGGTGTAAAAAAAAAAATAAACAAACAGGAGATATAATTATCCTAAGAGTAGTGGTTGCAAGTAAAATACCATAGAAACCAGGGCCACAAAACGTTTGTATATTAATGTAAACTGAACTATGACACTGAGAAACACCAATAGATACTGCAGGAGAAGGCACAGATAAAAGAATTGAGAGAGAGATACATTTTTTTCTTTTTCTCTCTTTTACATATCTGTTATTCTGTTATGAACTTCACATTAATCACATTGGCCCTCATTCAATTGCAATTTGGCCAATTGAATAGGGGTTTAAATAGGCACATAACATATTTTTTTAAACAAGTTTTTAGTTAGTAAACATCTATCCAAAAGGAAGGTTTTCACTAACTAAAAACGTATTTAAAAAAAATATGTTATGTGCTTATTTAGAGCACTATTCAATTGGCCAAATCGCAATTGAATGAGGGCCATTACGTTTATACTAGAGAGACTTAGGGCCTCATTCTATTAGCGGCCGTAAATCGGCCGTAAGGCTGCGATTCCTTGCGGGGGTTCTGTTAACTCGCGATTCTATTATACGGCCCCGCAAGGATCTCCTTTTACGGCCGGCCGCATATCTTGGAACCGGACGTAAGCTGTGAAATATAAAAACTCAAAAATAAATTCAAGCCTGCACTGTACAGCTCTGTAAATGCTAGGGATCATATTGGGGGACATGAGGATTAAAAGGAACCCACTCTCAAGCTTGCACATCTGCCCAAACCCGAGTTCAAATTAACTGTTTATTTTCCGGCTGCGGCGTGGGCATGTCTGAGGTGCTCCAAGCACTCTGGACTTTTTACATGGATATTTTACGGATATTAAAAATAAAATATTTTACGGATTTGAGTATAGGATAATTATGTGCTATTTTTTCTAACACCTAAAATCCCTTTATAGTCTTCTCAAAGTGCAGGATGGCTTTATTTGAGCTATTTTATGTGCTTAATTGGTGCTAGAGGGACCTCTTTCCTGCAAGTAAGCAGCGGCTTGTTTTTAGCCTTGCAGAGAGGTTTCCCGGAGCAATTGAATTGCAAATAGGAATTTCTTACGGCCGAAACTCTTGCGGCCGTTTTAGATCAAAGGCTTTCCTCTGGCGCGAGCGGCCGCAAGAGATAGCAAGGCACCGGCCGCAAGCCTGCCGGAGCCTCCGGCCGTAAGGGAATAGAATAGCCGAATAGCTTGCGGCCGGTCCTTGCGGCCCCGCAACGGCTGCGGACGCTAATAGAATGAGGCCCTTAGTGCTGATATACCACATGTTGCAAGAAAACTTTAACTTTTACATTGTGAATGCAACATTGAAATAATTTAACTTATAGTGGACATACTGATATTTATGTAATCACTGATAATGTGTGTTGCAGATTATATTCTATGTGTTACATGTTATACACTGGTAATGTGTTACAGATTATACACTGATAATGTGCGTTACATGTTATACACTGATAATGTGTTACAGGTTATACATTGATGTGATTCTTCTGCTTTAACAGGTCTTGAAATGTTTGTTCATAAATATTGCACTTATTCGTATCAATAATGACAAAAGTCTGGAAATTTGAATATTGAGGCAAATCTAATCAGATCCTTGGTCTATATGAAAATCATAAATAATACCAGAAATTATATAAAAGAAGAAAAAAAAAGAAAAGGGAGATGGGTTAGTAGCTAAACTATTTCAAACTATTGTATTCATGAAATAGCCATGTTTTTTTAATATTATTTAATGTATACACTAGCATCAAGAAACGTATGATTATTAAGGAAAATTGCTCCTTTGAGCTCTAAGTACAAACAAGTTATTTTATCACAGAACTTGAAAACTATATATCATGATATATTGTTATCAGTGCCCCTGCCCCAGTGCCTTTGTACCCCTCTTTTCCCCATTACATGGTACAGTTCTATAAAATTGGAGGGTGCCTATGTTATTGACAATAATCTGTGCATAATATACTACCTGGTTTAAGAACCTTTTATAGCAATTCTGTTTTTTTGTGATAATAGTAGGTCCCATGTTTTATATACTATGTTTTTGTTTTTCCTCATTGGGTAAATACTATTAAAAAAAAGTGACATCTATTTATCAAGGTCCATCCCCAGCTCAGATAATGGCCATGGTGCCAACTGATAGAGAATTGGGAAAACATTGTCAAGATATTTCTAGGCCTATAAAAGGGGAACATGGTAAGAGATGGATTAAATTATGCGCTGTATTAGTATAAATATATTAAGAGTAATAGAACTAGTATTTTCTTCTTTAACGCACAATCTGTTACAGGATAAATCAAATAATAAAATGTTATCACTTATAGAAATATGATGTAGTAGTATTGAAACTATGCTAATGACAAGTTTTGCTGCTTCTGCAGAAAAGAGAAAAAAATAACAAACTAATGGTTGCTTATGCATTTTACATGTCAACAAAGTTTTACTAGTCCTTGCATGATTTTCATTACTGACTTAATTGGTTCGGTTTTATAACCCGCCCCCCCATGTTCATTATAGAGTTATGCAAATGTGAAAACTTAATTTACAGTTAGTGTGAAAGTTTATGATAGGTGTGTCCGATGAGAGAATGTTCTGTTGAAAGATGTGAGGAAGTTCTCGAATGACAGATCTTGAATGTTTGTATTTTTGTTTTTTGTTTTTTGTCACACCTACCACCAGAAAAAGAAGACCACAACTGCATGTACAGAGAAAGAAAAATGAAACAGCTATGCCACAAGCTTACCCGGATATATGATGAGAGAAAGTCTTTACCAGATACCAATCCTGATGACAACAAATAATGACAGATAAAGAAACACAGAGTTTGATGACTAAAAGACAAAGCCCAGACATGCTTTGATTCTGCACCCAAGAAAAAGGATGGGCCAAACTCCTGTTCATTGACCTGGAAATGTGAACATATAGGTATCCATTTAAAAAAATAAAATAAGAAAAAAGGGGGATGCAAAGATCTGTGAGAAACTCACATAATCCTTGTTCTGTGTCTGGAAATCTGCACATGATGGACCGTTGCCTTGACCAGAAGATCTTATATCCAGAAGAAATCTGATATACTTTTTGAACCATATTACCTCAGAGGGGCATGGCTAAGTGTGATACGTAAGACTTGGTTTGTATGAAGATTATCTGAGACTATGTTTGTGTTGTTTTGTCATTTCTTACTTTTTCTACTCTTTCCTAGCTCTGTCTTCTTTTTACTTTGGCTTCTAACACTTATGCACGTTGGTCTATCAACTTGCTAGGATATAGAATGTTCTAACATCTGATAAGGGAGATTATATAGGGAAAGAAGACATTATTTTGCATAAACTCTGGGCTTTTCATAATACCAATGCATAATTGTGTTTTAAGAAAAGTTTGTGCAATGCTGTATGATAATTGTATCAATATTCTAGCTGCAGATAACGATTATGACAATCTTACAATTCCCTATTAATCATATCCAAAATTTCAATGTCTATTATGTACAAGACACCAGCTATAAAGCAGAATTGGCTCCATGATCTAATTGCACTTATATTGATAACCATTGCACCACAATCTGGACAAACCATGATTACATGAGTCTTGTCTTTTATAATCACCAGTTGAAGGCTCTCATCCAACATGCTTTTTCCACCTGAACTGTGAACTTTGTGCAAAGGACACCTTTATTGAAAACTTTCCAGTTTTGTTGCTGGAACATCACATTGAATATCACATGGAACATCACATGGAACATCACATGGAATATCACATGGAACATCACATGGAACATAGACCATATTGGGTTATCACCTCTGTGGCTATACTGGACACAATAATCACTGCCATATTCTTTTTCCCAGTGAGCGTTCTCCTTTTGGGACACAAGTCCTTTAGAGTCAGCTTGAAGATGACACCTTGCGTTTCTTATTATGACTGTTGATTTTTATGTTGAACTTGCAATATTTGTAAAGGCCATATTTGTAATGGTATATTTCTCTATTATTTGTGATACTTCTTAGTACTGTCAGCATTGTTCCTTCATTTTGTTTTTCCGTCTTCAAAATATAATACATACCCATTATTCTGGCCTGTTAGCATAATGTTACAAAGATAGAACGTGCCATGACTTAGATAATATAGTAAGTAACAAATACAGAAACCTCCATAAAACCCTTTTCAGTATTCTCAAAATATATTCAGAGATCACCTGAGGAAGGAACAGGTAAATGAGAATGATCATGGTTCCACATAGGTTTCCCTCCTAGACATTTTTCTCTCCTGGGTATCATTCTTATGTAGTTGTTCTTTCAGAACAAAAGAAGGGGTTGATGAGGTATAGTGAAAGGCTTAACATTTTACTTGACCTTTTTGTGACCACAAAGCTGCAAAGCCAATTTTATTGTGTCAGTAGGCCCTTGCAAGTTTTATCTAGTGTATGCACCTGGGATTTTTAACCTCTCCCTAAATACCACAACATTTATGTACACATGGCAAAACCTGTATGACCTGTAAATGACCCTGTATAACTGACCATGTAAAGTCAGCATGTACCTCTGATAACAATGCAAATGATGGGCGGGCAAAGCCCTATATAATGTTCTGCCATAAGGCCTATTAAAACAGAGACACTTTGATATCACTACCTTGTGTGTGTCATTCTGTCTCCTTGACCAGGAGAAGACAGGTGCTTAAGGAAGGTGGATAAAGGTCTTCATCTGGGGTATCCCTGTTCCTAGCAGTGGCAGACATCCTGCACAGAGTGGTAAAAAAAAACAGTAGCAAATCAAACTTTTACTAGAAAATATAATTTAAAAAGACAGTTTACCTCATTAATGTCCACTGCTAAATCCCTCCCCACCTCTAATTGTCTTAATCAGCACTGAAAGGAAGTGGAAGATTTAAACTACAATAACATTATTCAAGCCTTACCAAGACAGCCTATTCAGTGTTATCGCAGTAGGATAAGAGAGGTGGAGATTGGTATAGCAGTGGCCATTGATGAGGTTAACTGTGTTTTTAAATTATATTTTTCTTCTAAAGATTTGCTTTACTGCATTTAATGTTAATTAAAATAAGTTTAACATAAAAAATGTTGGCAGAGGTTATCTAGAGCAGGGATTCCTAAGACCCCGGCTGCGGACCAGCACCGGTCTGCGGCCGCTGTTCAGCCGTGCCATGTGAAGGGAAGGGGAGTATTGTCCCACCCTGTCCTGATCCTCCCCCTCCTGATTCCCCCCTTCGGCCCCTCTGATCCTCCCCTTGGCCCCCTTAAGATCCCCCCACATATGACCCCCCCCCCCACTCGTGCTTTCTACCGCACCTGCAGCACAACCCCGAACTGCATCTCGCCTGCCGGCACATCCCAGTGACTTCACACACGCGCCACAAGGGAAGGCTGCAGTACCGGAGGAGTGCTGATTAGGTAGGAAGCGCCGATGGGGTGAGCTCAAGATGGGCCCAGGGATGATCTTGATTGGGCAGAGGGGGGATCAAGAGAAGAAGAGGTGAGGATCAAGAGGGGCAGGGGGGAACCAGAGGGGAGGATCAGAAGAGGGATCAAGAGGGGCAAGGTGGACTCAGGAGGGGCGGCGGAGTCAGGAGCTCCTGGAGGCTCCCCAAATGTGTCATAATATACTTTTTTTGTTGCCAAATACCTGCATTCTTGGTATTACTGTGGCAAATTCTGGAGAATGGAAGTGAAATTCCTATTTACTTGCATTTTCAATGTATTAGATTAGTGGGAGTTTTCCTCATTATATTGTATTGAACATATTTTTTACCACTATACACTGTCAAAATAATAGAACAATAGTGCTGCAAATGCTTATATCTTTTTTTCAATTAACTACATTTACTAATGACACTGTAATGTAAGTAATCTCCCCCATCACATCATGTCAATTCTCCACTCAAGATCACTGAATATTCTCTCTCCACATACACACGGCATGTATTTATCTATACACTCCATTGTACAGTATTCATTCTTCACAAAACCATTTATATGTGTGCGATGTGTGTTCATTTGTGTGTGGGTGTGTGTTTATTTGTGTGTGAGTCGGTGTATATATGTGTGTGGTGTATGTTTATATGTGTGTGTTGTGTATTGGGATACGTGTGTGGGTGTGTATATGCTTCCCACCCCCGTACCATGAACATTTTTTCTTCAATGGAAACGGTCCCAGCGCCAAAAGGGTTGGGGACCACTGATCTAGAGGGTATAGATTTTTTTTTCTTGCCCAGCTTTGTTTTTAATAACGCAAAAAAATGTCCAACAAAAAAAATGTGATGCTGACTTTTTCTTAATTTGAGAGACAGATTTTTTTTTAAATATGTCTTGCTTGGTATGGAGTGAATAGATATTCACCAATGCCAGCTTTTTAATATCGTCTACCTTGAGTATCAACCACCATAGTGCAATGAACAATCCAAGATTTGGTGAATCAACGTAGAGTCGCCTCTCTTTTTTTAGTAAAAGGGGGTTTGCATTAATGTAAGTATAGCAATGTTTCCGCTAAACTGTACATCAAAGGAATTACTGCAGATACTCAAATATAGAGCAACCCAAATATACCGCAAGGGTTATGAATTTGGCAATGAATGGGTAAAAAGTGAAAGCCATGAATTTAATGCAAGGGTTAAAATTACGGAATTGTAAAAAAAATATGTTCTGAATCCTGTTTCAAAAGTACCCATTCATATACATATATAATATGTACTGTATGCTTGAGACCTCGACTCCAATTCCCACCCGCTCCAGAAGGACTCACAACACAATGGCCGCAGCCTGTGGTAAATGCAGCACTCAGTGCCCTGGCTGCAGCAGCAGGATGCACTCTAATAAAGACATGACAGTGAGGAGCCATTTGTTCCTGCATCGGTAGGAAGACTATAAACTTCATTCAGCAATAAGAACTGCAGGGACCCAGTTTAACAGAATTTAGAACAGCTGTATTTTGAATATATCGTGACCCTCCGATTATTGGTTAAGATGGGAACATAAAAAACTAGCGGCATACTCGAGTATCTACAGTAAGTACTTCAGTTCCCTTCCCATCTACAGTGAAAAGGTTTAAACCTGATTTTTCATTAAAACATATCTGTAAAGTACACCTTTAAACTGGTAAAGGACTAGGATACAGGTAATGTCATAATATAGGGCATGATTAATATTTCAGGGCATGACTAATAATTAGATGTGGGATTTAAATGACATGGGGAAGTTTGTTGATAATGTGCAAATCGTTAACATATGAATATTTAAAAACTAGTAGGGGTGCTTGATACTGTTTGCTGACATTGAGGCTCCACGTTACCTGTATGCAGAACTCCACAAAAAACTTGGAGGATATAGAGTTTGGTCAGCCTCTGGAAGAAGCCCATTTATCTAATCCATACTTACCAGTCGTAGATTAGTTATGGAAAATACAGTGACTCCATTAGAGCCCTCTCCTCTCCAGTATTACTGTGGGGATGTGGTGGACAGATAGCCATGTCAGTGGCATCTACCTTACACTCTATCTGCACCACACTGAACATTCTGTGTGCCTTTTGAGGGACTTCTATTTTGCATGTGAAGTGATCACAAACAAATAACTGGATGTGCATAATAAAGGGTGTCTGGATCTGAGTTGTTAGCTGCATCTACAGGAGAATAGAGCTTGTTATGCACTGTTCTCAAGTCTTCAAAATATTTGGAAAAGCATCTTGTGGTGGCACTCATTCGTAAAGTTAGCCATTTGATTAACACAGTGCAAGAGCATGATATACATGTTTGTTTCTGTTTGTCTCACTATGCCAGTATGCTAGTTTTTCATGTAATTATTTCATTATTTCATGTCACCAGCTAACAGGGTCAATACTGTCCCATCATAGCAGTTATTTTTATTATTATTATTGCTTATTTGTAACGCACCAACATATTCCGTAGCGCTATATATAAGTTGTATGAAACCAGACGCAAAACAATAATCATTAATTGTGCAGGTGGCAGATAAAAAGTAGTCAAAAACACAAGCCAGAAGTCAGAGAGCAAGAAGGTAGATAAATAATTGCCGGGGTCAGGGAGCAAGAAGTCAGATAGTCAAATGTTAAAGAAGGGTAGCAGAAAGACAGAAGGTAGACTCATCAAAAGAGAAGTCAATGGTCACAATGGCTAATGATGTTAGAATTAGCATGCAAGGCGTGTCCCACAGGCCACTGTATGCATGAGTATCAATAGTGACTGTAACGGACATCTTTGCCAGTGATGCATAGTGCATCAAAGAAGGATCCAAGCATGGCATAGATTAGAAGTAAGCAAGCTTGTGTGCACAGAAGCATGTGCATGTTGGTTAAGCAGTCCACAAAGAGAGAATGGTAGGTAGAGAAGAATAATATATGACTCTACTAGCTTGGATAAAACAACAAAACATATGTACATCAGGTTATAAACATAACCAGTACTTGCAGCATCAAGCAGTATTCTATAACTGTCAAATCTCTAACAGAGACAGATATTACATAACCCTTCCCAACTGTCACTTAACCCCTTATTGACTGGACACAACATAACATTAACATTACATAATCTGTAATACATGCTGATGTATTTGCTAACACTCCTTCTCAACAGCATATGCATTATTATATGACATTCAGTCGCTTTCTTAGCAAACAATAATGCTCCTTTAGCAACCCTTCTACGTTGGTTCCTGGACTCCTTCATTTATCTTCTCTTGTGAACACTTGAGAGTTTCTGTATTGATAATAGGAAGTCCAGCATTATCTGGGCAATCAAGGCCTTTCTGTGTAGAAAGTTCTTCCAACATACATGAAGCATCGCCCTCTCCATGTTGCCCCACCTCTTATCTCTGTCGGTCAGTCTGGCTTTTCCTTGTTCTTTACTGCTCATTACCAGAATTGTTTAAGGACCATTATCACCAGATTGTTACAACTGGTTTTCCAGGACCTCTCTTTAAACACGGTCCAACCATAATTGTATCAACATAAAGGAGGTCATCCTCAAACATTTTCTTTGACTTCTCCATATCCCAGGCACACCACCATTCCCCTTTTGAATTATTATGCCAAGCCAGGCACTTCAGGTCAATTTGTTCTCTCTCTTTCTGACGCTCTTTTCCTGTCCTTGTTAGGGTGAGCTCAGGGATCAGTTGACATTTCTGACTTTCCTTCTTCGTTTGCTCCTTCTCAGAAGGAGTCTCTGATTCTGTTCTTCTCCACTCTGTCTTCTGCTTCTCTTCTTTTTTCATTATAACTGCAATCTGCATACGGCGCTCTCTTCCATAAGTGAACAGACAATCTGCATCTTCTATGGTTACATCAGAAAGTTCCCTTGTAATCTGAAGGCAATCTTGCTCGGTCTTCTTACTGACAGCTCTCTTTGCAAAATCCTTTATGGCTTCTGGGTTTCGATACCCCAATCTTCTGTGCCATAGGTGGATACACTTACTGTGTAAATTATGAGTTGTCGCTTTGGCTTGTTCACTTGCAGTGTGGGTTTTTTATAGGTGTCCATTCAACATTCCTTTTGCTAGGATTTGTTTTCTGTTTCAAATTATGCATGTATTGCCTCAGGATTGGACTGTAAGTCCATTTTTAGCAAGGGTTTTTACTGATAGGAGACTTCCTTCCAGGCATGGAACATACAGAACATTATTTACAAGGATGCTTTGCTTATTCCCTGACTGTGTGATGCAATTCAGGAATCCTTGACCTTTGCCTTCTACTGTGATACTTTCTCCATTCGCTAGGAAGATTTTATCTTTTATACTGTAATCAATTTCTGTAAAGAACGTGTTATTACTTGTCACGTGACTTGTTGCCCCTGAGTCTGTGCACCATCCATATGATGTTCTATTCTGAGTTACTTTAAAGGTCACCTGCCTTTTTGCAATTAAAACATATCCTAGTTTATTTGCGTTGTCCTGTGTCTTCGTGCATCTTTAAAGCTACCTATGATTTGTCATTCTCCTCACTATGCACTTTTTTTCTTTCTTCTGTTGTATTTGTCAATTAATTTTCCTTTAGCATATTCTAGTTCCTGCTCTGGTCTAGTTTCTAGAGCATTTATCAGTGCACTGTAAGACTATGGTAGACGGCATAATAATAATGCTACTATGTGATTGTCTTTAATGTCTTCACCTATTGCACGTAGCTGTTCCACAATCTCTAGCATAGCATATACATATGTCTGCATATCCTTGATATTGGGCAGCCTTTTTACATATATAGTTGTGAGCATACGAGCCCGCTCGAGCCATTGCTCACGCTTGCGGGCTCGCACAACTCACAACTCCTCCTGCACGCTCGCCGCTCTTAACTCCTCCCCTGCCACTCTTAACTCCTCCCCTGCCCATCTTAACTCCTCCCCTGTTGTGCTTAACTCCTCCCCCGGCTGCTCTCAACATCTCCCCCCAGATGCTCTCAACTCCTCCCCCCTGCTGCTCTCAACTCCTCCCTGGGGAGGGACCGGCATGCATGCTGGGGACTGAGGTGAAAGAGACAGCCTGGAGGGAAAGAGAGACTGGAGGGAAAGAGAGACAAGAGGGACAGAGAGACAGCAGGGACACAGACAGAGAGAGACAGGAGGGACACAGACAGAGAGAGACAGGAGGGACACAGACAGAGAGAGAGGAGGGACACAGACAGAGAGAGACAGGAGGGACACAGACAGAGAGAGACAGCAGGGACACAGACAGAGAGAGACAGGAGGGACACAGACAGAGAGAGACAGGAGGGACACAGACAGAGAGAGACAGGAGGGACACAGACAGAGAGAGACAGCAGGGACACAGACAGAGAGACAGCAGGGACACAGACAGAGAGAGACAGGAGGGACACAGACAGAGAGAGACAGGAGGGACACAGACAGAGAGAGACAGGAGGGACACAGACAGAGAGAGACAGGAGGGACACAGACAGAGAGAGACAGGAGGGACACAGACAGAGAGAGACAGGAGGGACACAGACAGAGAGACAGGAGGAACACAGACAGAGAGACAGGAGGGACACAGACAGAGAGAGAGGAGGGACACAGACAGAGAGAGACAGGAGGGACACAGAGAGAGAGAGACAAGAGGTACACAGAGAGAGAAAGAGACAGGAGGGACAGAGAGAGAGAGAGACAGGAGGTACACAGAGAGAGAAAGAGACAGGAGGGACACAGAGAGAGAAAGAGACAGGAGGGACACAGAGAGAGACAAGTGTATGGTGAACCCCTGACCTCACGTTCTTTGGGCCTCATTCAAATGCGATTTGGCCAATTGAATAGAGCTCTATATAAGCACATAGCATATTTTTTTACAGAAGTGTTTAGTTAGTGAAGACCTTGCTTTTGGATAGAAGATCACTAACTAAAAACTTCAGTAAAAAAAATATGCTATGTGCTTTTATAGAGGCCTATTCAATTGGCCGCATCACAATTGAATGAGGCCCGTTGTCAGTATCACATATATAGTTGTGAGCATGCGAGTTGTTGCTAACGCTTGCGGGCTCGCGTCGCGAGCCCGCGGCCCTCGCAAAGCGAGGGTACTAGGCGAGAGCCTCAGTTGCTGGCATGGAGCGCCGACACATTACGACACTCACAAACAACATACCACACACGTTCACAAAATTAAAAACACAATACATACACACAGCACATACATAAAAACCTTACCTACACCAAGAGGGAGCACCCAGGACCTCAAAAATGCAACTTACACCTTCATTTCAATCAAAATAAAAGAGTTTGGACAATAAAAAATTTGCTAAGCGAGAGAAAAAAATGTCCGCCGAACAAAACGAAAACGAGGCTACACACGCAAACACCATACGAGACACGTTACCAGACATTACGACCTCGCAAACATCGGACACAACACGCCGACATACAAACATTTCAAACACAATAAATACACACACATAAAAAGCTTACCTACAGCAAGAGGAACCATCCAGCACCTCAAAAAATCAAGTTACACCTTCATTTAAATAAAAATAATACACTTTACACACTAATGAAATCGCTAAGCGACAGAAAAAATGGCAGACGAAAAAAACGAAACGAGGCTACAGCACTCTCAACACGTAAAACACCACAACACACTCGCAAAACAACACACGAAACTCGAAAAACCCCACGAAGCACCGACGGATAATCCACAAAGACGCATAACACAGATAACCCGCCATTTTACGCCAATGTGGAAGTACACAGCTACGCTAACGGTTTCCTCTCGCGCACGCACACTGTTACACTGCACACATTCATCACGCTTACACAGCAGCTCCACACCACTCATGCTGCAGCAACATGAAAACATGTCAGCTCTTCAACACAATGCTTCAAAAGAGGTAAAGTATATTCATTAATTCATCTATTATATATTTTAGTAGTACACACCAAACAGCATTAGCTACCTTACGATTTGATTGCCGTCATTTTTTGACGGGCAATTCGCTAGTCTTATATAGTTTGCGTAGTAGATATAGTTTACTGTTTAAGTGTGAACGCTCATGCACTTTTTGTAATGCTGTCCCCCTATCTTTAGCTGTGTTTTCTTTTCTATGTGAAGGAGTTGATCGTCTTCCACTAATAGGCTTATACCTGCTTTTGCTTGTCTTTCTTTATTGTCCCATTCTCCAGAGTTATTAGTGGGTCTGTTTGTATCCAGTACCTGCCATAAGTCATCTTTGGATAACAGCATTTCAAGCTTGAAGTTCCATAGTTGGTAGTTTGTATTGTTGAGCTTTGCTATTGCAAACTACACATCTGAACCACTTGTTATCATTGAGTAAATTGGATGCAGTTTTTTTTTCCATCACTCAGTATTTACTGGGATCAAAGACTCACTTATTTGGGGTTTCCTTTAGTGTCTGGATCCATAACATATTGGTTAAGCAGTCCACAGAAAGACAATGTTAGATACTGAAGAATAATATATGGCTTTACTAACTTGGATAAAACAACACAATATATGTACATCAGGTTATAAACATAACCAGTACTTGCAGCATCAAGCAGTATTCTATAACTGTCAAATCGCTGA
Organism: Discoglossus pictus; assembly: GCA_027410445.1. Taxonomy (NCBI): domain Eukaryota; kingdom Metazoa; phylum Chordata; class Amphibia; order Anura; family Alytidae; genus Discoglossus; species Discoglossus pictus. Next base: position 123,275,064 of record CM050168.1, read on the forward strand.
CACAGAGATTACATAACCCTTCCCAACTGTCACTTAACCCCTTATTGACTGGACACACTTACACATAAAGTAAACATAACATTAACATTACATAATGTGCAATACATGCTGTTGTATTCCCCAACAGTGCAACCTAAAAGATGTGGCATAGGTGTATACCAAGATGTTAATCCAATCAAAAAGAGGTAAGATCCTCAAAGTGTCCATGAGGACATTCTAAAAGAAGACCTAGCAAACAGAATATTACATGCTTATTCATTGGCCTATAGGCTGAAAGGAAACATTAGTGCTTTTAACATCTTAGAAAATATACTGAAATCAACTTCTTTTATGAAAAAAACTTTTTCACTCAAATGGTAGAAATTTCTTTATTTCAGACTTAGCTTCAAACAAAACCCCCTAAAGAGTAACTAAAGAGTAATTAAGAAGCACACTCTGTTTTCTCACTGGGGAGATAAGAACTTCACATTCTTGCATGATTTAGGCAGCAATTAAAAGTCTGCAGTAAAGATAGTGAAAAAAACAATATCAGCTTTGGTTAAGTAAAACAAAATATATTCCACTTTTTATTAGTATACAGGCTTGCTTTATTCATGCAAATGCTGAGATGGAATTATACCTCTAATGAACATTAATTCAAATGTGCTTCTAAAATCTGCTAAAAAACCTGGCTGATTTACGTCACTTTGGTATATTTGCAATTTAATTTTTTATGTAATTATAATTAGGTGGTAAGGTGGAAATACAGCTCTGTGTAACAGATAAACGAAAAAGTAAACAGAGTTGCAGCTTATAGTCTGACTGTGCAAATAAGGATAAGGAAACGAGTGAAAAGAAAACAACAAATAAATTAATGCTGCTTACACCTGTGTTGAGGAGATAGTCATTATTTAGTTCATCAGGCAGACTTAATAAGGAGAACATACATGAATAACATTTAAATATCTTGGTAGTACCACTATATATATTGAAGAATGTCCAAATTAAAAAAAAATATGTAACTAAAATAGTCATAATCAGAGTTTTAAAAATATTTATTAAAAAAAAGTGTAAAATGTTCCTACTCTTCTCTTAGGTTTCTGCACTGGCCTAGCCCTATTTCAATTTGGAAAATAACTAATGAATTCAGAATTGCTCCATCAACTTAGGGTCATAAACTGAAAATTGCTTTCCAGGGGTACTGTCTTACTCTGTTTCATGTGATATACCAAAGTTTCTTTAAGAAAATGTCCACCACTTCCATTCCCTACCTCACTGTGTAACACAATAGGCTCATGCCACAACCAATGTTGCTAACCAGAGTTCTGGAGATGCATCAACCAGACTAGAATAGGAGGTTTAGGACCAGCCTTACACCTGGGATCACAAGTGGTGTAAATGGCAGGCTGAAAATCTGAGTAATCAATTTTAAGGAAGGGTCTGGTAGAGTTCCTTCACTGTTGAGGTCACAAAACAATTGGCCAAGGCCGGGAGAAATCCTGTTTAATAGCCAGGAAACAGTACAACGAACATAAAAGAAAATTACAAAAATATGCAGACAGCACAACATAAAAAAAGTGGAGGGTAAAGTTCAGATTTAGCAATATATATGGTTAGAAAGGGAAGGTACTTCTTGGTTCTGACTTAAGGCTTATTACTCCTGATATATTAAGTCCTAAATTAGGATGGATTGAATAGGTGTGCTGCTAATGTTGCTGCATTTTCTAATACCAGGTTTTCCTCAAGTTTTCCTGTATCCCTTACATACACAAATCAGCATGCACACTGCTTTATTTATAAATGTTATATTTAATATAACATTTTATAGTCATCAAAAAAAGTCCAAGAAATCCAAGTGTAAGGACAGATGGGGACTGTTTGCTGACAAGCAAGTTTGAAGCAACAAGTTTAGGTCACCCAGACCAGTCAATGATAGTACTCTAGCTAAGGGCCAAGTAAAGCTAACCATTAAAGACTAATGAATCTTGTATAGCAAATCATGTTTGTAAACAAACCTTCTTTGAAGACTAAGTAACAGTTGATGGTGCAGAACAGTGTACAAAAAGACTGCTTTACATGTTTTACAGGTGGACACGCTGAACTAATGGAGCATACTGGCAGCTGGAGAGACTCAACTCACCAACTTGTTTATTTCTTTCTCAAAGACTAACAGCCCCATTACATTTGAAGCCCATAGCGGCATCAGCAAGCCCGCAAAGGCTGCAGGCTTGAAATTCAGCTGTGTTACAGTGCTATTAAATTCCACCATGCCGCAAGTTATGGGTCAGAGATGCAAGCCCGTAAACCATTTTTCGCACGTTGTATGTGTGGCCGTGAACATGATCAATTAGTCAAACCCATAGTTACGGGTTTAGACAGAGCCAATGGTAAATGAGATTGTCATCATTACATCACTGAAAAATGGAAGTTAGATTTCAAAGCCTTACGAGTTTCAATGTCAGAAATAATCCAATATTAATAAATCAGTAAATTTGATATTCCAGTCCATGCAAGTTCCCTTATATACACATTGATTGCTGGGATCGATATAACATGGAAATTAAACATTGAAAAAAGTATTTTATATTGCCGATTTGCAAGCTTGAGAATGTTGTGCTATTAATTTTAATACCTGACATCACTTTCACTTTACTTATTAAGTACAGTAGTGTGTTTATATTTGCATTTACAGTGCTACAGATAGATCTTTAACCCCCTAGCGGTCCTCTCTAGTACCTGTTTCCTTTTTGGCTCAATTTACAGGTTAAGGGCTTGAACAACAGTGAATTTGTTGCGATGGGGCGTGACAGGAAATGGATACGTGCTAGTCTGTAGCTAGCTTCAGGATGGTTGGGAGACAGTAACTCAGCTGAGCTGCACAGCTGAAAAGGGATGACCCTATGCATCTGAGCGGATCCGAGTCGGATACCACTCTCCCCGCACTCGGAGGTCCTGTTGGACTGCACCAGCTGAGCTTCCGGTGATGCTGCTGATGGAGCAGGCACTGGATTTAGCATAGTGGCGGCATCTCTACCGGCCTACGGGCGGACTGGCCCGTCCCCCTCCTAGGGTGAGGAGATTAAGGAGCACGGCGAAGGAGGGAGGAGATACCGCGAGAGGTAGAGGAGTCATTGCGTGAGGTAGAGGACTCAGGAGCCGCGATCCAGGACCACGCGGATGCTCAGAGATCTTGTAAGTGACGGCTACGAGCTCCCAGAAAGCCCAGAAAAGCCACAAGTGAAGATCCTGCGGTATGTATGGGCGTGCCGATCGGTGAGGTCGAAAAATGGACCCTGGGAAGGCAAGGTGAAGCCGAATAGAAGTCTTATGAAGATTACCCGGCACGGCAACTGCGATAACAGGATTAAGGAGGGGGTTAGTGAAATTGTATGAGACACCCCTCAAAATAGAGCCAAGTGATATCTGTCGCCCTATCTGAAACTCTGGTATTACTGGGGAAAGGAAAGCTTGGTCGCTGGAGGGTAAGTTGAAGAAATTGGAATATTGGAAATGGTCTAAGTTAAATAAGAGGTATGTTACAGCTGTATAAAGAACTATCAAGATTCCCTGAGACACTGCTGGGGCCGGCAGCAGCGAGGTACTATGTTTTCTTTTGCCTCTATACTAGCTTATTATATATATAGCTAAAACTGCACAAATTGTAATAGAACCAAAGTCCATAAAAAATTACAATAAGTGGGATCTTAAAAGATCAGTAAAAGTTTCCTTAGTCCTTAAACCTCCAGCGAAATCCTAAACCAATGAACTCTATTAATAGAGTAATAAGTACTTATAATTATGAAGATCAAGAAAGGGCGAGGCATTATAAATAATTAAAGTCTTACCTAATATATATTTGCAACAATAAATAACCCCCCTTCCTTATAGCCCTGAATGAGTTATGTTGTGCTCATAGGCTGTAGCTCCAAAGGAAATAACTTGCCACTTTTTGTTATTTAAGCAAACTACTGCAAGCTTAAAGCAAAGAGGTATTGTAGAGTTTGGAGATTGTTGCTCAGAGACTATAGCTTCAGTAAACTTTATCTAGCGGTACTTTTGGCGGATGCTCACTCTGATCCAATTTTGGCATAATATGGGCTGCTAAATATCACCCCTAGGTTAGAAGAACCATCCAGGACTTCTATACTTTATGCTGGTCAATATTTAAGAGATAAACACAAAAATGCCTACAAAAATGAAAGCAAGAGATAAAAAAAGGTGATACATTAAAAACCTCGAATATATTCTCACCTAGGAGGAAGAGTGCAAATATTTATAATCCTGCTGAAGCAACTCATTTAAATACAGAGGTTAGTCAGTCCCCAGACAAGGCGTCGCAAACCGTGAGTGTGGGGAGCTCATTCTCTGACGAAGAGGATACCTTGACCTGCTCCAAAATGAAAGAACTATTGCCTAATGGCAGATTTGACAAAAAAAATTATGGAGACACACAACTTATCAATGAAGTAAAGGAAAGAGTGGACTCTGTAGAAAAAGTTTGTGACAGACTAATTACTGATAATAACAGTCTACTAAAATATACCTCGACCCTGGAAAATAAAATAGAGGACTTGCAAAATAAAGTTTCTTCACTTGAAGATCACAGCAGGATAAATAATCTGCGCCTGAGAGGAATACCAGAGATGATACAAGATAGTAACTTAAAGACGTATGTGGAGGACTTACTGGGAACCTTGGTCCCTAATAGTTTAAAAACTGAAAATACTATTTTTATTATCCACAGGTTGCCCTTAGCCAGACACTTAGATAAGACCATGCCTAGGGACGTCATTTTGAGAGTGCACTTTAGATCTTACAAAAAAGCAATAATAAGGGCCTCCTATGACAAGAAAGGTTTAACTCCCCCATATGAACATATTAAAATATTTTCCCATCTATCAGCTCAGACACTAGCTAGGAGGAGAGAATATTCAGAAATTACCCAGATCTTAAGACAGAAAGAAATTAAGTATAAATGGATCCCTCCAATAGGCATTTCAGTGTATAAGGATTTAAACTGGTTTAGGATTAAAACAGTTCAGGAAGGTATAAAATTACTGAAAGAGTGGCAGATTGCTACAGTTAGGGAGGTTAAAGGGGTGGAAAAAGTAATTTGACCTTGCAGACAAGGTAGAGTTATAATAGCTACTATGGGTAGGCACCTATATGCATGATGTGGTTGCTGACTGTCAATCTACAGCCTAAATCTTCCGGGTAATATCACTTGACAGGGAAGTAGAAGATTTTCATGTGGTAACATGGAGGATGGTGATCTCCTCTCCTATGCAGTCTCTCTGCTTTCGCCTCTCCCGCTTTCTGTTCCTCTTCTTTTCTCTACTCGTCTCCCCTCTCTCTTATTACTCTCTCCCACCAAAACAAATTAACATTTAGTTAGTAGGAGTACAATGCTGTTTTTGTTTTTTCAGTATACACTTTGGTCCACTCCTATGTGGGTTACTAGTGGGGAATACCCTTTATAATAATTTAAGATGGGAAATAACTTTGATATTTAAGGTATATAGACTTTGAAACTCACAATATTCACTGATAAAGGCTAACTCTTTTGGGTGTTAGAAGTATTACATAATCACTACCCTCTTGGAGGGAAATAATAGTTAATTTATAGTGGAATGGCACTTAGACACGATGGGGGAGAGGGAGGTGGGGGGGAGATGAGGGAGGGGGAGGGGGGGAGGAGGTGAGATACAGGTGATAGGTTGGGAAAGGGAGCAATATATACAGTTATACCTCGATGGGGGAGGGTCCCGGGATAGAGTAATCAGCCAAAGGCCTAAAAAACTAAGTTGATACTACATATCGATTAAATATGGGTACAAATGGGTGCCTACCCTACTATTTAATTCACTACTCTCTTCGTTCTTCCTCCTCCTCCTTCCTTTTACCTTTTTTCTCTTTTTTTTCTCTTTTTTTCTATATCTCAGGTCTCCCAACCAAAGGTGGACAGCCACCCCTGACATTTCCCAATATCGGGCTATCGCCCTGCTAAAACCAAAGTCTATGATTTGTGTAGACTCTGGTATCTTAAGTATGAATGTTTATGTTGTAAGAAAGATGAACCTACTTTGGAAGTATATGAGGCAATACAAAGAGATTATTTTATTGACTAAGATAATGAAGGCACTTAAATGTTATGTAAATGGAGAAGGGCTTAAAAAATATTTAACATGGTAACAAATGTTTCTATGAATAAACAGAGGTCCTATAAGGTTAAATCTGAGGTCCTTATCAGTAAAACAGCGACAGAACTCTCAAGCCTGATAAAGTGCTATGAAATATTAGGTACATGGAGGTACAGGTTCCATCCTGATCAAAAAGAATTTACCTTCTTTTCTAATCGTTATCAATCCTATTGTTGTATAGATTATATTTTTGCAGACTCAAGTACTCAAGTCAGACTCAAGTACTGTCACCCTGGTCAGACCACTCAATGAATTGTATAACTTTGGATGGGGCAAAAAAGCTAATAAATGAGAACAGATGGAAAATTAATCCAGTTATACTCAAAAAAAGAGAATCTATCATTGCTATCAAAAAAGATATACAGGAATTTTTTTAAATTAATAAGGACTCGGTAAAATCTGCAAAGACGCTATGGTGCACCTTTAAGTTGTTTATCCGAGGGATACTAATTGCTAGATCCGCTGAAATTATGAGAAATCAGGGCAAACCATTAAATCTTCTTTACATAGAATTAGAAAAGCTACATCAGGCCAATATGAAGAATTCAAGTAAAGAGATAAGTAGCAAAATAAAGGGAATAAACAATCAAATAAAAAAAATCCTCCAGTTACAAGCTGATAATCTCATATGGAGATTTCAGCAATCTCATTTTTTATATGGCAACAAATCAGGTAAATACCTGGCAAATAGATTAAAGAAGCAACACAGTCAGAATAGGATCTTAAAAATTCAAGATGAAGAAGGTAAAATTCACTTCCACCCGATAAAATAAGTGAGATTTTTCAGGACTTCTGCACAAAATTGTATAATCTGGATAAAGATATGCGGTTCAATCTTTCAGCTAATGAGGAAATTGAGGCCTTTCTGTGTAAGATTAAGTTCCCCATGATCTCAGAAACTGATAGTCAATATTTAAACAGCGAGATACCTATAGAGGAAATAACGGAGATAATTATTAGTGGTAAACCTAATAAATACCCTGGGGTGGATGGATTTGACTCTCTATTTTACAAAGTATTTATGCCTGAATTAAAGAGTCATCTATGTAACTTATTTAATGAGATAAAACAAACGGGGGATCTTCCTCCAGAGATGTCAGAAACAAAAATAGTTAACATCTTGAAAGAGGGTAAAAATCCGGAGGAGTGTAAGAGTTACCGTCCAATATCTTTGATTAACGTAGATGTTAAAATCTACACAAAGATATTGGTGAATAGATTGAAAACTATAATCAAGAAGTTGATCCATTGGGATCAAACAGGCTTTATTCCGGGTCGTCAAGCCTCTGACAACTCTAGACGAATTATTGATATTTTGAATTACGTGGAGGACTATGATGTACCCCTATTGGCCCTGTCTTTGGATGCAGAAAAGGCATTCGACAGGGTCAACTGGGAATTTCTACAGGCAGTCCTGGTGAAATTTGGATTGGATGATTTTGCCTCGAAGCCAGTTAAAGCTTTGTATACTAATCCCACGGCATATATTGTAAGTCCTGACTCAAAAAAGTTCAAAATAGGAAATGGTACTCGCCAGGGATGTCCATTATCCACATTATTGTTTATCCTCTTTATGGAGCCTTTGGCCATTTACATAAGAGAATGTAGAGTAATAAAGGGAGTAACTATTAATCAGGAGGAATTTAAATTTATGGGATTTGCGGACAACATAGTCATAACTATGATAAACCCTGAGGAGGCATGCCCAAAACTACAGGAAATTGTGGAAGAGTTTGGCAGATTATCATACTTTAAGATAAATAAATAAAAATCTGATACCTTAATTAGAGGCATTAAACCTGAAGTTAAAAATAGATTGGAAAAAATATTTACTTATAACTGGAAGTCTAAATACATTGTTCATCTGGGCATAAAACTTTCATTTGGAGTTAAGGACATTCTTAAAGTCAACCTAAATAATGTTATGAAACAAATTAGACCTATTTTATGCAACTGGAGATCCTTAAATCTGTCCTGGTCTGCTAGAATTGTTGCAACTAACATAAGCATAATTCCAAAAATCACTTATTTCTTAAGATCAATACCTGGTAGAATACCAAATAACTATCTGAAAATCATTCAGGAAAATTTGGATAACTTTATATATGGAGGGAAAAAAGAATTAGGAAAAATGTAGTAAGTAAGAAATTTGAAAAAGGTGGCTTAAATGCCCCCAGTATAAAGGATATATACTACAAAATTGTGATTGCTCAACTTATAAGTTGGAACATCCTCCAAGAGAAACCTAGATGGTTGGATCTGGAAGAGGCACTCCTAAGGGAAACCTTGGTAAAGGACTTATTATGGCTCCCGTACTACAATTAAAATCTACTTGGCAAATTTCCAAAAAATGTAAAGGCTCTCGTAAAATTCTGGTATAAAAATAAAGAGAGAATGCAAATATCATACTTCCCATCACTAGTTACTCCTATAGAGCTTGTATATCCAAGGGACCCTTTTTCAACATTACACCTTTTGCACAGCAGGGGCATTACCTCGGTGTCAGAATTATATAAAAAAAACAACTTCATGACTTATTCAGAGCTGCAGAAGAAATATGAACTTAACATTTTTTCCTGGTTAAAGTATGAAAGCTTAAAACAAATCTTAATTACCTGGGGATTTAAAATGATAGGAATGAAATCGCCAACCAAAATAGGAGAATTAACCATAAAGAGAATAAATCTACACATTATTTCAAATTGTAGCAAGATCTTGAGTGAGATAACCCCACTCATCAAAAGTAAGGGAATTATAGGTTGGGAACTAGATCTTAATATGGTCCTAGATTAATGTAACTGGAGGGATATTTTAAAGTTGATTAAGAAATCAGCTCTAAATTCAGCTTATTTGGAACTTTTCTTTAAAATATTACATAGATGGCATCTAACCCCGGTTAGAATGTCTACATTTAACACAAAAGGGGAAGCCCTATGCTGGAAACAGTGTGGTTTACTAGGAGATGATGCCCACATTTGGTGGGAGTGCAAAAACAATTCTGATATGTGGTTAGAAATATGCCAACTCCTATCCAGAGTAAAAGACAAACACATCCCCTGTACCCCACAATTGGTCATCTTCCATAGGGATCTAGAGCTTTTTTCCCCAATGGATAGACATTTGATCTTGCATGTCCTTTTAGGGGCCAAATGGCTTATAGTAAAACACTGGAATACTCCGGTTATTCCCACAATAAGAAAGTTAATCAATGTCATTTGCCTTAAAAGGGATGTAGCTACAAATTTTAATAGCTTGTCCTTTTTAACAAGTAAAAACACTATTAATTGGTCTAAATGGGATAACCACATTAAACATATAACAACTTAGCTAGAGATCGGGGGATTGAGTTTCTCTTCCCCACCCTTTTGTATGGTATTGCCTCTCCCTTGAAGATTGAATGTGTGTATGGATGAATATTGTACATTATTGATTCAACAATATTGCTATGTAATTCTATCATGTATAAGAATATTGAGTGTACAATGGATGTGTTTTGTATTTTCCTTCTCTTATGATGTAAATTATATTTGTGAAAATAAATAAATAAAAAAATAAAAAAACAGTGAATTTGTTGCAATTTGATAGCATGATTGGAACGTAACAGTTACAGGCTTGATAGAACAAAGAATTTGCGGCCGCGGAGTTCAATTTTCGACATCCCGTAGGATTTTTTCACCTTTACCTCGCAAGTCGTTGGTGGGTTGCCAATTTAATAGCCGCAGGTCTTACACGCTACGTTACGGGCTACGGTTTTACACAGTGAGGGAATTTAATTGGGCAGTAAATTAATTAGCAAGAGGCGCTTTTCCGACTCTCAAAACAATCCATTAGTTTCACAGTACTGAGATGAATAAGTCTCCAGTTCCATTGTGCGAGAAACAGGGAATGAAAGCCTCCTAGAAACTGATGGTTGTTCTGGAAACATTGAATATATAACACAAATATACAAAAAAATATCTGGCAATTACAGAATAGCTTGTGCTTTAGTTCTTATAGGATGTGTCTGAAAACTTGATCTTCTGGATGCTGAAATGGGAATTTTTGCTGTAAGGAGAGAGTCAAAAACCTGTGTCACAGGGTCACATATGCATATCTACTGGATGATCTGATTGAAACACAGCTGCGCTCTCTTCTGCTCCATCCTCAGTAGGTTGTAACATAAATGTTTCTAATGTGTATATCCCCTGCTGAGGGATTATAATGAAAAGTTGTATAAACATGCAGATTTATTTGAATTAAAATAAAATCTTCTTTTCCACACCTCCAGAGGTGACTACATAGACACCTGTTACTAGCCAATCATAAAACCGTACTTATGTATAGTTTTTAACACATTGGTAAAATATCAAGCTCATGCTCAAACCTCTCTAGCCTCCTAGATGAATTACACCACTGCAAAGGGAATTCGTCATGGCTCCAATCCAATGTACAGTAGCCCATCTGCCCATACTCTGATCAGCTCTCTCTCTGGCTCCCCCGCACACTGAGCCGCACACCTCCGGCGGGTTCAGTCAATATACTCCGCTCGGCAGGACATCCATACCTCTGCTACTCTTCCTCTCTCTGCACAGCAGGCAAAGCTCCACACACCATGCATCTCCACTGAGCACGTCAGAACCAGTCATCATGAAACAGATACATTGTTGTACTTGCCTCTGATTAGTCACAAATAATTATTAATTTTATGTACTGTAGCTGGGATTTTCAGGGGCGTTCCTTCTCAAAATCATTTGCCTGAAAACTGAAGAAATTTGTTTATTTTTTATTTTTTTCATGTAATTGTTTTCATACACTACTGATCTTCCTCCATCAGATAAATTCATAATCCATTGAAACTTTAAGTAAACCTTAAGAATACCTTTAAGTAAAGAACAATTCACATTAGGCAAAACAGAGATTTCACTTGCATGCATGTGTTTATTTATTTATATAAAGCTCATTTATCCAAGGCACATCACATAGTCATACAAAATTACATCATTGTTTTGGAGTTTAAATGAGAACATTTGCTGAACAAGAATAACAGATAGAGCATAAAGTGATGTTTGGGGTTGCTGCTGAAATTGTGCAGTGGGCTAGTAACAAGATCAAGTTCATCGACACACTAGGTCAAATTGAAAGTGCAGAAGAAGTAGGGTAAGAGGGTTTAGATTGATTCGGGCAGTGGCAGAGCTAGAAAATGGAGGGCCCTGGTGCAAAAAAAATTGGGCCTCCCTTGGGTGGATGTAAAAAATGTTTTGCATTTGGTCCTCGCCAGGAGCAAATCACTCAGTGCTCCTGTCTGTGCAGCTCCATGGCGTGCAGCGATCCACTTTCCTGCGACATCCTCTATGGCTGTATATATACACACATGTATTAACATCAACCCCACACAGCAGCCACCCTTCTTAGCATCCATCCCTACATAGGACTCGATTCTTGTCAAGATCCATACCCGTACAGCACCCAACCCCTCTGAGCACCCAACTCACATAGCACCCATCCCTATATCGTTTTTTCCTTCCTCACAGAACCCCTCTCCCTGTACATTGCTGCCCCCCCTGGGTAGCCCTTGCTATCTTACCTTCATCCCTGATACACATCCCCAGCGTGCTGAACTGCTCCACACTGCCACCTGTTGGAGCTTCACTAGAAATGTTCTTTTTTTAAACAGGCACAAACCAATTTCAGGCTGGGGAGTTGTATGTGGTCAAGGAGACACAAGGGGGTACCAGTGGGGTAATGGTGGTTTGGAAGGCTACACTGCTGAAAACAAAATGAAATGCAAACAATTTTTTTCTAAATTACACGTCACTGGAGCCCCCTAGAGGAGGGCCATGCTGCACTGCACCACTGGTAGATCTGCCCCTGTATTCAGGGACAAAAATAGGAAGGAAGTGAGTCTTCAAAGAGAGGGGGAATGTTTGGAACCTATATAATGTGAAGTTGGCATTTATTCCAATGAACAGGAGCAAGTAGAAATAAAGAACGAAATTGGGTCTTGGTACAGAGTGAAAATAAGACTCACTATTGAGATGGATTTGGATCATAGAGAGCATCATTGAAATTATAATCATCATTGAGTATAAAGAGACAAGGTATAGAGGGGCAATGCCATGTAAAGATTTGTAGACATTAGAAATTACAATTTAGAAAAACTAATATTTAAAGTAACATCTAAATATTCTCTAATTTGTTCTGCTCTCAGCATTTCTCTAATCAGCATATTCCAATGAAAATCCATCTATCTTTTTTGCACAACTTCTGATTATGTTTGTAACTGTGGGAAACCTCACCTAGATAATTATAAACATATTTGTATAATATTTCATGTTCCTACACGCAAGTGGGGAAAAACTAATACTTATTCTGTCCACTCAATGGATAATTTGAAATTTGTAAATTATGCTTTTATCTATAATCACAAAAACCTTTGAAATAACTGCAGGGGCGGTCTGCTCAACCTGCCCACACAGACAGAATGATATTTATGAGTCTGTCATTACACTTTATTTCACACTTTTATAACTCACATTGTAGAAAAGCAGCACATTTCTCAGTGGTATGTGGGAAACTGACATGAATGTGAGTTGGAGGAACATCAATCATACACATGCTGGTAATTTGTTTTTAGACATTATTCAATGTGGGCAGTAAATGAAACGAGAGAACAGACAACTTGTATTTAACCACAGAAAAGGTACAATGCACGAAGACTACTCCTACTAATATGTCAATCAGCCATGGAGAGATGTTTTACTTATAAAGTTAGATTCATCATTTATATTTAAATCTAAATTAGCACTTAAGAAAATTAAGTTTGATTATTTTTATATCATTATAGATTAAGTAGATGGTCTCTTTAACTGGGCAATGATAGATAATATTTTAAGGTAGTGTTCATACAAATTATTATTGATAAAACATACCCTAAATGGTATTTTCTTTAAATGCCTTTATTTTCCTTAAAAATATTTTTTTTTTTTTGAACACTCAGCATTTACTAATAGGACGGAAGCAAACAAGGATGTTGATGATGACAATAAAATAAAGATCTGTAAGGTATGTACCTACTTGTGTGATCCTTAGGCATTACACCTCACATCTTCACTCAGGTTGTGTCATTACTGAATACCCAAATGTGCACTGTACATCACATTGTATGCTGACAAGGATACAGAAATGGAAGTATGGCCTAACCTGATGATGCAGTCGCCATCTGAATACCCAAATGTGCACTGTACATCACATTGTATGCTGACAAGGATACAGAAATGGAAGTATGGCCTAACCTGATGATGCAGTCGCCATCAGTTGTGGAAGAAAAATTATCATAAAAGGGCACAGGCTGGTGACTTTTTTGACCAAGTAAGGGCTCCGTCTGAGGGTTTTATATCTACTTGATATCCCTGTTTGTTTTGATCGATATATTGGTTTTTGCCTAGTGTGTGATCACTACTACCTTTTGCTGCAGATTCTGACCTCTAACTTGTTTTAGATTTTCTTTTCTCCAGCCAGCCCCTGGCCTCCTGCAAGTGCTAACAACTATAGTACCTGACTACCACGCCTTACCATGGATAGTGTATGGATTCTCTAGTTGTTTACTGGACCTGCAACCAACTGGGAAGCACAATCTGCTCTTTCTGTTTCTGCCCAGTGAATCACCACCTGTCCGCAAACACCAGGGTAACAAGATTTCTGTTGAGAATAAACCTGAGCTGTACCTTGCCAAGGTAAACCATTTTTTAAAGGGACAGGACAACAATATCACTGTTACCAAAATGTCCATCCAGTCTTAACTAGCAAACCATACTTGGAACAAATGATAGTATGAACAAGCTGATTAATTGATCATGGTTTAAATGATGGGAATGGGTTGACTGTAGTATACTGTTGAATTTGAGCATTTTAATGGACAATCAAGTATACAAACAATCCTTGCATAAACTTCTTCTGAAACAAAACCAGGACCTCCTTCTGATGAACTTTAATTAGGGTTTGCCAGGGCTAAGTCATGGACCAACTCCTTCTACTAGTTGAACCTGATTTAAATGAAAAAAATACAGAAGGAGGTCCTCCTGACTTTATTCCAAAAGCAGTTGATAATGTAATTGAAAGACATTTTCAGCACTCATTTGTCAAACAAAAGCTTTTGTAATTTTAAATGATAGCAAATGTGCAAATTCAGTGTCCCTTAAATGTAATTTTTAAACATATTATTATTGTCTTGCTTCATCTGCTAGAGCTTTGTGTATAGCATATGAGTGGGAATGAATCACAATTATGCAATGAGAAGACACGAGGGCAGGAGAAAATACACTGAAGATGGGCAATAAGGAAGTTGTGGGTGAATTGAGATCTCCAAATATGTCCATGTTTATTTATATTTCCAATATGTTTCTTTTCCTCATAGTAGCTAAGCTTCTTCAGTTAAATCATAGCATAGCTGCCATTCCCCACAAAGTATAAAACATATTTAATACAATATATGTATTAGGAACAACTGCTATGCTCAAACTTATTCAGCCGGTAATATGTTCCCTGATATGTCAAAAAACATTAGTTCCAAAAGAAGTGCTAATCAGGCTATGGTAAACATGGAGAAAAGCATAATAAGCTTTATTGCTCACATATAAAATATTATGCATTTCATATAAATTGACAGAATTTTTCCAGATTCAATTTCTAAAGCACAAAAATACAAAAATCTAGAGTATATTATATTAGCTACATGGGCTTACAATGTCATTTGTCAGTGTTCTTTTAAGGGTCATTTTAAGGTCCCCTTTCTAGTCCTTTCTTAAAAACCAAATGTCAGAAATTCTGAGTTAATTGATTTTCTGTAAGGATCACTGATTGAGAGTATGTCTTTCCTATTTATAGCACGAGTCATCTTAGACTTTATAAGAATCCCCCAAATGCCAGTTTCTTGCATACTTCAAAAGCCAATACTTTCCATACAAGAGGTAGAGTGATGAACGACTGGATCACTAGCTATCTATACTAACTATTTGTCTTGTAATATAATTATTGGACATGCAGAGCTGGGTCTGTCTTACAAAATCCCACTTACTAGTTATTCTACAGCTCAGCTTTCCTGGCTGGTTCAATAAACATTGATTCATTTTGCCGTACTAAACTGATTTGAATTGATTTCACTAAAAACCTCAGTGACCTCATTTCATGAGCACATCAGCAGCGGGGCAAGTCTACTGAAAGCTATCTCTGGTATAAATGAGGGTTATAAACCATTTCACTCAGGTAAGCAAAAACTGCACAATTAACCAGCACAAATCAATAGTGAATCCATTTCTTCAGTAATGCCTTTAAGACACACAATAGAGTAGTGTGATGAACATTTTAACACTATATTCTTAAGGATCATTGTGTCTCCTTTATTGCATGACATAATTCATGTAATGTTTTCTTCATATACAAGTGACAGGTTGCAGATATCATCAAATTCTCTGACTACTGTGTTAAACCACACTGTATGATTCAACGTATTCATTATTAAAGAAAATCTGATAGTTAAACATAGTTTCTCAATTAATGAATGTTTCCCATACTTTACTTTATATATATATATATATATATATATATATATGTTTTCCTTCTGAACATATCTTTTTTAACAAAAATATTATCCTAGACTTGTGTAATTGAATATTTCTCTCTATGAATAGGCAGGCCCTGCTTAACTGTTTGTATGTAGTGTGCTTGCAGCGGCCATATTTGTTTCTGGAAGTGTTAGTAGCAGAGGTGTGGTGACCATATTTTGAATTGGCACAGTTATTGTTAAACATGTATGACATAAAGTCAAGATTGAATTAGACATTTGCACCAACTTAGAGCCTACAAGTGCCACTGCACTGCAGCACTTACATGGGAATGTTTAGTTGGAGCCCAGCTCATTCATTTTAATTTGTCTTGATAAGGTGATTATTTAAAGAAAATGACATCCTTTTTTGGTGCTGATACTTTTATAGGCATATTTAACGTAAATTCACATTTAATGGAATAGCCAGAAATATCTATGGTTGATTAAAAATGACAAGAGATGACAAAATTCTCTCACCATGACACTTCTATGTCTGTTCTTGGTGGCCTAATAGTGCTATTGAGCAAAGCTTAGTTTGCCACTAATAAAGAGCATTCCCATGCAATATGATATTTCTTCCAGGCTCCCTAGTCTCCTGATCCCTTACCAAGTATCTTCAATCAATATCTGGGTGCATGTTGTGGCGATCATGCACCTGTCCAACTGCCCCAGCTGGTTACTGTTGGGGCTCCTATATATCCTCTCTATATAAAAGAGAGCTATCTACTACAGTGTTCAGTGATAAGTCAAAAGACTACATGCCACTAATAATTAAGTGTATATCACACATATATCTTAATGTAAATAAAAGTTCTCAGATACATACCTTGAGTTATGATAGGTCTGTAATATTCAAAGTCACTTTTCATAAGAGAGTCATTTCAAATATCAATTCCATCATAGGGTCAAAAGATCACTTCATATGGTTTGCAATGACTAGTATTGGTCAGAAAGAAGAAATATGATATAAACATATAGGGGGCATAATGTCTGTCATGCAGTAACTGTATTTATTAATTTCACACTATGTATCTGAGCCATTACCTTGACTACAGAACTATAAATAAGGCATGATTTATTTTTATATTGCCACTGAGGAAGCAGCTAAATGTGTTCGGTGAAGACCCTTTATTAAGAGAGAGCATCATAGCAGTTTAGTAACCCTAGACTCTCAGATTAAAGAAATCCATCATTACATTTATTTTTAGACAGACCCAAAAAGTACTGGGAGCAGGGGTGTACGAGCCAGAATAATTCTGGAGGGGATACAGCTGATTGTATACACAGGTCGTATGAGTGCTGCCGGCACTGGGGAGCTACAGTTCATTGAGGGAACCATGAATGCCAACATGTACTGTGACATACTGAAGCAGAGCATGATTCCCTTCCTTTAGAGACAGGGCCGCAGGGCAGTATTCCGACATGATAACGACCCCAAACACACCTCCAAGACAACCACTGCCTTGCTAAAGAAGCTGAAGGTATAGGTGATGGACTGGCCAAGCATGCTACCAGACCTAAACACTATTGAGCATCTGTGGTGCATCCTCAAATGGAAGGTGGGGGAGTGCAAGGTCTCTAACATCCACCAGCTCCATGATGTCATCATGGAGGAGTGGAAGAGGACTCCAGTGGCAACCTGTGAAGCTCTGGTGAACTCCATGCCCAAGTTAAGGCAGTGCTGGAAAATAATGGTGGCCACACAAAATAATGACACTTTTGATGCCAACGGTTTAGAGATTAATGGCTGTGTGTTGAGTTATTTTTAAGGGGACTGCAATATTTTCAGTGTTATACAGGCTGTACACTTACTACTTTAGATTGTAGCAGAGTGTCATTTATTCAGTGTTGTCACATGAAAAGATATAATAAAATATTTACAAAAATGTGAGGGGTGTACTCACTTTTGTGAGATACTGTATGTAGTATTAAGTATGAGAATATCGATATCATGTTTGGTATAAAAAATAACAGATTTTCCCGAGGAATATAATAAAACATATCGCCTGAATCCTTGGGGAATAGGGTCAGAGTTATGTGGTACCAGGTTTAGGGGGTTTGGGAAGGCTTCAGATGTTCAGTTGGCAGTTTGGATATACATAATTTACTTGAATTGTTCATTCTGGGGAAGGAATAACCGTATACATTGGAGTTATTGATGCTGCATCTGATTGACTAGAGTTACAGTTGGTGACATTGCTATCCTGCCATCCTGGTACCAGTGATCCCTTGGTCCTGTGTAGTTTATTCCTGCTTTCAGGGATATCTACAATAACCCACACAAGCCGCTGAGCAGGTCAGAAAGCCCAATTGAAGAAGGGGTCATGACAGAGAGCATGTCTCTTTTCTACTGTATATTCAACACAGTCTATAAAATCTCTCAAAAAACATATCCTTGTAATCCACATGTCTGTTACCAATTAATTCCACTCTGCCTCTCTCCCACGGTGATCTTATCATGTTTCCTATGCATAAACAAAAAACTAAAAACCGTTGTGCACTCGTTTTAAGAATTTGGTGGCTGCATATTTGGCCATTCAAGTAGAGTGGGTCATTGGTGTAAAAAATGTAATGTTACAAAATATCACAAATAAAGAGTAATAACATGGTCATGTGAATAAATAAGCAATCAGTTATTGGTGGACTTCTCTTTCAAAGGTGGCAGTAGGAATTTGTCCTCCAACCCAACTTCTATAAAGCTAGTGTAAGATATTGTGAGCAAATTGCATTAATGAGGGGTAGAGTTTGAACGGTGAAAAAGGGAAGGGAACAGACCCCCAAACATCTCAATAAGGTATACATCAAGCTATTAGCCTTTCCAAATTGTATTTTTAAAGATGAGATTTATACAAGTGTAATTAAAGATTATCACTACCTAGTACTGAATAGGGCAAAATCCAACCTAAACAATTGCTGCACCAAATATTTTAGAAGGCCAGATCTAGATCCAGTAGGTTCAGATCCTCTGATAGGACTCATAAAAGGCACAGGAGTCATGATAGAAGGTCATCTTCTGCCTATGGTCATGATAACATTAGCTGCTGTCAGTTTTCTACTTGCAAGTATAATGCATAAGAAAGATACCTTGAGGCAGGAGGAGAAATTGTGGCTGTTCTTTGCCATCCACCTCTGCTGCCAGCTATGTGGGTGGGGTTTGGAGCTCAGATAACAAAGGTGACTTTTCCATAGCACTTCAGTTATGCCAGATACTGGTACACATAAAACAAAGATTTTCAACCCCTAATCTTAGTGATCAGCCTAATCCTGCTAGGCCCTGGTTCTCACCAGTTGTTGATCTCACCTTTAGTGCCATACACACAGCAGCTTCAACTGATACCCCAGTTCCTACGCCAGTTGAACCATCTTGTAGCACATTTATAAAAGTATTAGACAAAGCTCACGAGATTGGCTATCTCTGTGCCACTCGGATGTTAAATAAGCATCTTTCCAAGGAGGTGAAGCTAAGGATGTGGGATAGGGAATTCCTCTTACTTTTTTACCCTGCTGTAAGTATCACTTTACTCTGAGATCAAAGAGGATCCAACAGTCGGTGATATATAAAAGGCGGAGGATGAGCAAAATAAACAGTACATTAATATTTTAGAATTGGGTTAAGGCGTTTGCATTATGGCTAGGCACTTCACAGGCCTTTAAAAAATTGTGTTTCACCTATAAAGAAAGCCAGTGCATGTGAGGTTGGAATTGCAGATTTAAACATGTGTTCCTTTTTCTCCACCCCATCCTGTCTCAAAATGCTTCAAGAAAATGCAGAGTGTTTTGGAGATGAGTCTCCCTATCCCAGTGCCCAGTGCTCTGTATCCTTTCTCACAATATTCCCTGCAACTTGTTATTTGCATGGTTGCGTCCTGATGTTGTTTTACATAAATTGTCTAAGGAAGTTTTTGTGGGCCGAATGGGGGGCCCAATTTCTTCTCCCCCCTTGTCTAATATAGTTGTCTCCCCATTAGGGCTAGTACCCAAAAAAGAACATGGGCAATTGCTTCTTATTCATCACTTATTTTGCCAAAAGGTTCTTCAGTTGTAGTCTTTAAGTTGTAGGCTTTCTCTCTAGTGATAGTAGAGTGAGGTATGGCATTTTTAGCTACGTCGTCCTAGCCTGATTAGAGGTCTAGGGAGAGTAAAATGTAGCTAGAGAGAAGGGTGAGGTGGGTAGATTGACGCCAGCTGGGGTTTAGATTAAGGTAGGGGATATTTATTGGGTGAGGGGAAATTCCAGCCCTTCCCACAACTTCAGGTTACTTTTTAACCTGTTAATTATCAATGAGTCAAAAATAGACAAAAAGCTTACAACCGTTTCATACGCTTCTTTTGATCAATCCATCAATTTAATTTGGCGGGCAGGGAGGGGGGCCCTTCTGGCTAAGAAGGATATCAGATCTGTCTTCCAATTGCTTCCTATCCATAGAGATAGCCAGCACCTCTTGGGTTGCCGTTTGTCAATCCCTATGGACTATTTTATCTCATGTTCATACTTAAAAACCTTTAGTACCTTTTAAGAATGTGCTTTTTCCCACATAACAGATAGTTCAGATATGGTTCATTTTCTGGACAATTTTCTTTTTGTGATACTGGAGGGCTCGTCTACTTGTTCTCTACTACAGAAGGGTTTCCATGTAATTCCTGAGTCATAAGGCATTCTGTTTGCTAATGAAAAATCAGAAGGTTCGTGCTCTTGTCTGCAGTTCCTTGGACCACCACAGACTCCCAGTGAATGTTATGCAGACTGCTTGTTAGCAAGATGTGCGACTTATGTTCTGAACTTGAGTCAATGTTATCCAAGTCCAAGACCACCCTTAGAGCCATCCAATCAACGCTTGAAATGTTGAAGTTTGCTTGCAGGATAATTCCTGTGGCCAAAAACTTTTTGTGAACGACTCGCATTGAAAGCATTATAATGGTCAGTCTCCTTGCTCTTTTAGTGTTGAGCTTCAGCTCATTACTGATACAGAAGGTTCCTTGGGCTTGGGTATTGCTTCCAAAACCAATGGTGCACAGAGCATTGGCCATTGGAATAGGTAGAGGCTGGAGTTACAAAAAACCTTGTCTTTCAAGATCTATTCCCCATAGTTTTAACATTGATTCTTGTGAACATAAGTTCAGTAACAGACATGTTGTTTATTTTATAGTCATAAAATCTGGGTGTTCTCCAGGTGATTAATTCTCAGTCCACCTCCTCCCTTCCAGTGGTTAGACTCCTTAGACACCTCATGCTTTGCAGCCTTGAACTCAATCTCTCGTTTAGGGCTAAGCATGTCCCTATGGTATATAAAAGCATCGCTGACTCCTTATCTTGCAGCTCGAAAAGTTCCAGGAGTTAGCACCAGAAGGCCTTTTTATACCCTCTCATTTCTGGGACCTTAGCTTCTGGAAATAGCCAGGTTGATTCGGAACACGCTGGCCCCATCCACTTGGAGGGCTTACCAGCGTACATGTCGAGATTGGTGGTAGCTTGAGGCGTGGGCAAACACATCTGCATGAAGTTGGCTTATTTAAGGTGTCTTTCTTCTTGGCCTTCTTTGGAGTCTTTTTGTATTAGTAAAAAAGTCATTCCAACTAAATCCATCCCTGGTGGTATTTATCGCAGGGGAGTAGTGGATGAAGGTTCTCATTTCCCAATTTCATCAAAAGATCAATAACTGATTAGGAGGCCATTGGGGAAAATGCATGCCCATGTTTGTTACTTTGTTCCTTCTATCATTGTGGTCTGCGGCTGATGGTCCCTTCTTTTTTCCATACTGACGGCTCCCACCTTTCAAAGTTTCAAATTGTCAGAGTTATGAGGCTTTGCATCCAGCACCTTGATTTGGACTGAGAGGACTATGTGTCCCATTATTACGTATTGGAGCTGCTACTGAAGCTGCTCATTTGGGCCTTGATGTAGGTGCTATTTGTTGTAGTGGGAGGTGGGAGTCTCAGTGTTTCCATTCCTATGTTCATCCTGAACTTTTGTAATTTTTTTCATCTCCTTGCTGTACAGGTGTCCGTAAGCATGTGTGGGTTTTCGGACACTCTTAAATCTACTGGGCCAAGAGGTTTGTGGAAGAGAGACCACATGAGCTGCAACTGGGGCTGAGCCATTGTTGGGCATCGGTTGATTGTGATGGCAGGCTTTTGACTATTTCAATTGTGTGGGTTACAACACGCAAGGTGTTATCATTAAGACCATTTCTATGTTCCCACAGATCCAAATAGTTTGGTTAGAATTTGTTAAGTGCTGCCATTGGCGGGCAGCTTGTAGTATAGAAAAAATTGAAAATATCAGAATAAAGGTAAATCAGACAATGGCCTCCCTTATTAAGAAGAGGTGAGGTGTCTCTTTGCGGCATACCATCTTTGATTCAACAGACTATGAGCCCTATTTAATTATTATTACTGATACTCAATTGGCTATTTTTAGCTACTTGCATTCCAACTGCGAGTTACGGTTTCAAAAGCACTGCAGTTGTCAAAAACATAACTGTCCTATCTCCTCCTTTGATGTTTCAAGCCTGTAAATGTTACCAGTGCTAAAGACGCAAAATCCATATTTAATTACAATAATTCAACAAGCCCGCAATTGCCTTCAAACCCGTAAATGGCAAATGTATCAAAAAATGAGTAAAAGATAGGACCCCAAATAAATACACAATACTGTACTTAAAAATATTGGGATAGCAATGAAAGGCATTAGAATTAATTGCACAACAATATCAAGCTCGCAAATCTGCAGTAAAAAAATACTTTTTAATGTTTTACTTCTGTGTTATATCGATGCTGGGATTCAGCGGTTTAATACATATTATGGAACCCGCATGGACTAGAAAAGTTGCTTTATTGATTTCTACATTTCTGGATTGCGAGTCTGATTTCAAATAGAAACTTCTAAACACTAATTAATTGTAGTTTAAACTCCATATTTTACTGACGTCATGATGACAGGGTCATTTACTTTTGGCTCTGTCTAAAATGTAACTTACGGGCTTGCTTAATTGATCATGATCATGCCCTGAAATGCTACTTACGGGTTCATGATTTGTGTGTTGGGACTGTGAACATGTAATTATGGGTCAGTGAGAATTGACTACATCTACATTGTTTAGAATAATTGTGACCTGCAGCCAAAAGTTAAGTTTGAAGGTAATTATGGACTTGGTATTAAATAGGGCCCTATGACTGCATATTTCTCTGGATCGCTGTACACTTGGATGCTCCTCCTTACTCTTTTCCTCCTTACTCTGTAGGAAGGAGTTGTATGTTTTATGTGTTGGGTTCAGGCTTGGGGAGCGAATCACATCCTGAATTATGTTGTTTTGCTGGTGGTGGGTGTTTGGCTGCCAGGTGCACCGTTAGGGAGCCTGGGAGCTTGGGTGTGCTTCTTCCTTCTCTTGGTGAACTGGATTCTGTCCCTTTTATGGTTAGTAGGCAACGTGATGCCTCTCTCTAGTCAGTCCTAAAGGTGGGGCCATCCCAGCAGCAAAGGCGTTGGAGCTAAAACCCTGTAAGTAGGTCTTGTGACCTATGGTTGGCTTGTCATGTTGACAAAAGTTAATAAAGTGGGTGGGGCCTAATTGCTCCAAGTAACATTTCATAATCATTTATTGATGGGAGTGGTGGTAAATTGGGCAGTGTTTAGTAACGGAGCCAGTGACCTTACGATAATGCCAAGTCATGTGTTATAACAGTGCTTCAAAACAATAACTTCTCATACATAATTTCAGATATTACTGAGATTTAGTTTTAAAGATTTGTACTTTGTGAATTTAGGAGCATGGATAGCTTTAAGTTGTACAAGATCAATAAAAGCAGGAAGTAGAAGAAAAAAACTTTCTAAACAGTTACTTTAAAGAAATATGTTGAAATTATATATCTAAGAGTTTAAAAAAGCTAATATTTCATTTGCAGAAAGAAGGGATCATTATTACTTAGGAAATTATTTTATGTTAGCTCAAATAATTTTTTTAAATGCTGCCATTGTCGTTTATATTCAACAAGGTGGGTGGAATTGGTGATATGTTATCAATGACTTAATGCTGAATAACAAACTAACTGTTGAACCCTTTGGCAGTGATTGTCTTAAACCATGAATCCATCTATTTAGTCCATTTTATCTATCCAAAAAATATAAGGACTTCCCAAATGTTATTGCTCCCTGTTTGTACAGAGCAGGCACATCCCAGAGGAAGGAATTCTTTGTAGCCATATCTTATCTAACACTAACATTTCTAGGTGAATTTTACTTTTTTCAGGTCAAATTATAAATGATTGTTAACCATTCCTAGTGCCTCATTCTATTATCGGCCGTAGGAGATGCGGGGCCGCAAGGACCGTCCGCAGGCTAATTGCCTATTCTATTCCCTTCCGGCCGGGGGCTCCGGCAGGCTTGCGGCCGGTGCCTTGTTATCCCTTGCGGCCGCACGCGCCGCAGGAAAGCCTTTGATCTTAAACGGCCGCAAGAGTTTCGGCCGCAAGAAAAGCCCGGTTGCTATTCTATTGCTCCGGGAACCCTCTCTGCAAGGCTAAAATGGACCCGCAGCTTACTTGCACCAAAAAGGTCCCGCAAGCACACAATTAGGCACGTAATAAAGCCATCCTGAGACGATAAAGTGATTGGGAGTGTTAGCTTTCGTAGAACAACATTCCCCTACTGTGAGGAATTGACTCTGCTGGGTTTTGAACCCTGGTCCCCAGGCTGCTATACCTCTTCCCTACCACTGCACCAGCCTGCCTGTTGTGAATTCCATTGAGACCTTATAAGCTTGACTCTGCTAGCAATTGTATCAGTACCTAAGTCTCTTCAGCTGTGTCTGGTCAGGTGTCTGGTCCTTGGCCTATATAAGGCACTTCCTGTCTATTGATCCTTGACAGATTATGGTGTGGTTTCTGATCACTTCAATAAAGCTTGTTCCTGTTTTCACCTACAAATTGCTGAACTGAATTATTGCTGACCTTGGCTGCTGGTCTCCACAACCTTGTGATTCCATATCATTACAGAATAATCTGGCCCTTTCATGGAGACCGCCGGGTCAGATTCTGCATTGGCCCAGCAGGTTGCTTTATTTGCAAGAACTGTGCAGACCCAGGCACAGACCATTCAAGTGCTGCAGGACCAGATAGCTGAACTGCAAAATAAGGTTCAGTCAATGCACAGTGAGTATACCAGCTACAGGGCACGTGATGCTGCGGCTGCTACTGTTACACCTGCTCAAGAGGCCCGCTTGCCCCTGCCAGAAAAGTTTGGAGGAGATCGCAAAAAATTTTAGGGGTTTCCTAAATCAATGCCGTTTGCACTTCATGATGTTACCTCACCAATTTCCATCTGAAAGAGAGAAGGTGGGATTTATTTTTTCCTTATTCAAAGATGAAGTCCTGGCTTGGGGCTCCCCTCTTCTGGAACAAGACAGTCCAGTCTTGGGTAATCTAAATGACTTTCTTGAGGCCATGTGCCTAGTTTTTGATGACCCCAATCGATCTGCTACAGCAGAAGCCACTCTCCTTCATTTGCATCAAGGGAGGCGCTCGGTGGCTGAATATGCTGCTGAATTCAGACAGTGGGTTGCTGATACTACCTGGAACCAATTAGCCCAGAGGTTCCACTTCAGAAAAGGTCTCTCAGAAGCTATAAAAGATGAGCTAGCTCGTGTTGATCTTCCTGCTGACTTTGATGCATTTGTGCGTTTGGCTATCCGTATTGATCGGAGACTTTCTGAAAGAAGATTGGAAAGACAGGGTTCTTTTAGACCAAGTACTACTCCAATTTCCTATTCAAGAACTTCTACTCCGATCCCACAAACACCTACAGACTCTGAGCCAGAGGCTATGCAGGTAAATCTAATAAGAGGGCCATTATCCAACGAAGAAAAACAGTGGCGACGCACTCACAATTTATGCCTGTATTGTGGTAGTGCAGGGCACTATGCCATCAATTGCCCTAGCAAATCCAAAAGAACAATAGCTATGGCGGCTGAGGGTGCACAAATTCGACACCAATCCCAAATTTCGGGTCAACTGGATTCTGTCACACAACCCTTGTTTTCTCTGGCTCATGGTGAAGAGGGTATGTTGACTGAACATCCTCATTTTGTGGTGCCTATCACTTTGCAATGTGGTGATCGTAAAATTTCAACTACCACTATGATAGATTCTGGAGCAGGCGGAAACTTTATGGACATTAAATTTGCAGCAGGAAATAGAATTCAGTCTATCCCTAATTCTTCACCTGTGTTAATGGAGACAGTTGATGGTTCTCCACTTACGTCAGGCCCGGTTACACATGAGACTGTGCCCTTAAAGTTGACTGTGGAAGTGAATCACCATGAGGCTATCTCTTTCCACCTAATTTCCTCAACACAGTTTCCAGTGATTTTGGGGGTACCTTGGCTTGCTCTGCATAACCCACAGATTGATTGGAAGATCAGAACTTTGTCCTTTCCTTCAGAACACTGCTTAATGAATTGTCAACCCTCTAAGGTAACACCTGTTGCCACAACAATTAATGAAATGGTTGCTACAAACTTGACTAAGCTTCCTCTACAATATCGGGATTTTGCAGATGTCTGTGATAAGAAGAATGCTGATCAGCTTCCACCACACAGACCTTATGATTGCCTAATAGAGCTGTTGCCTGGGGCTGCTATCCCATTTGGCCGTATATATTCCCTTTCTGAGCCTGAATTGAAAGCTCTTTGTGAATACCACCAAGAAAATCTTGCCAAAGGCTTTATTCGACCATCTACTTCTCCAGCAGGAGCTCCTATTTTCTTCGTAGAAAAGAAAGATGGCAGCCTACGGCCATGCGTTGATTACAGGGACATTAATAACATCACTGTTAAAAAACGCTACCCCTTGCCTCTGATTCCTGAACTTTTGGAGAGACTCCGCTCAGCTAAAATATTTACGAAGCTTGATCTTCCGGGGGCATATAATCTGGTTCGCATAAGACCCAATGATGAATGAAAAACAGCTTTCAGAACCAGGTATGGGCATTACGATTATCTAGTAATGCCTTTTGGGCTTGTGTAATGCCCCTGCAACTTTCCAGCATCTTATCAATGATGTACTACGAGATCTCCTGGATCAGTTTGTTGTGGCATATTTGGATGATATTCTAATATTCTCTGATAATCTTGAAAACCACAGAAAACAGGTCCGTATAGTTCTAGAGCGCCTTCGTACCCACCGCCTATACATTAAACTAGAAAAATGTGAGTTTGAACAAACAGAAATTCAATTTCTGGGGTGTGTAATAAATCCCAAAGGTTTAAGTATGGACGCAAGTAAAATTAAAGCTGTGCTGGACTGGCCCATCCCCAAGAATGAAAAAGATGTTCAGAGATTTGTGGGGTTTGCCAATTTTTACAGGCGTTTCATTAAGAATTTCTCTGCCGTTATTACACCGATCACTGAACTCACACGTAAGGGGACTCCTTTTCAGTGGTCCGATAAGGCGGATACCGCATTTTCCCGATTGAAGACTCTGTTTACCTCTGCCCCTGTCCTGGTACATCCTCAGCCGGAATTACCATTTATTGTGGAAGTTGATGCTTCTGATTCAGCTGTTGGTGCTATACTGTCTCAAAGGACTGGACATAAGATGCTGTTACATCCGTGTGCCTTCTATTCCCGCCAGATGGTGCCAGCAGAAAGAAACTATGACATAGGGAATAAAGAACTATTGGCTATAAAAGCTGCCTTCACCGAATGGAGACATCTCTTGGAGGGAGCTACCCATCCAATTACTGTCCTCACAGATCACAAAAATCTGGAATGTATTCGATCAGCTAAGAGACTGTCAGCCAGACAAGCACGCTGGTCCCTATTCTTCTCAAGGTTTAATTTTTTGGTTACATACCGTCCTGGCTCCAAGAATGGTAAGGCGGATGCCTTGTCTAGAATAGCTGACCCCCTCCATACTACCGTAACCAAGACCACCATCTTGCCAGAGGATATATTTATAGGAGTTACATTTCCTTCTGATCTGATGTCTCGCATTAAAAAGGGCTACGCTGAAGACCCAGTTCTTCGTGATCCTCCTCGTGACCTCCATATGACGATGCGTAATGGGTTTTGGATTTTTCAACGACGTCTGTTTGCTCCGGAGTCAGTGTGACTGGACCTTTTACGTCTCTACCATGACTCAAAACCAGCAGGTCATCCAGGAATCCGAAAGACACAAGAGCTACTTGCCCAATCCTTTTGGTGGCCGAAGTATCATGAGGATGTTAAGAAGTATGTGTCCTCTTGTGATGTGTGTGCCAGACATAAGACTCCTCGCTCATCCCCTGTTGGCTTGCTTCAGCCTGTTCCGATTCCTCATCGTCCCTGGGGATCTATATCCATGGACTTTATTGTGGAACTACCTCCCTCTAAGGAACACACTACCATTCTTGTTGTTGTGGACAGGTTAACTAAGATGGGTCATTTCATACCAGCTCGTGGTCTCCCTTCAGCTAAAAAGACGGCTGACCTGGTTATTCGGGAAATATTTCGCTTGCATGGAGTGCCTGATGAAGTAGTTTCTGACAGGGGAGTGCGGTTTACGTCTCGTTTTTGGAAACATTTTTGTTCTAATCTAGGTATTAATGTAAATCTGTTGTCAGCTTTTCATCCGCAAAGTAATGGACAGACTGAGCGAACCAACCAGACTTTGGAGCAATATTTGCGGTGCTATATTAGTTACCTGCAGGATGACTGGCTGGATTTTCTACCCACGGCGGAGTTTGCCTATAACAATGCCCAACACTGCTCCACTTCTTTGAGCCCATTTTTTGCCAACTATGGTTACCATCCGACCTTTCTAGTCAGTCTCCCAATTACTACTTCCATTCCTGCTGTCGCTGACCGGCTAATGGCCTTACGTGATTCCCAAGCACTGTTGAAAGAGACTCTTTTGGAGGCTCAGGAATGTTACAAAAGAGCTGCTGATAGGCATAGAAAGGAGGCCCCAGTCTATCACGTTGGTGACAAGGTGTGGCTGTCAACAAGGAATCTCAAGCTTCGGATTCCTTCTCATAACTTGGGTCAAAGGTTCATGGGACCTTTTGAGATCATTGCTCAGATCAATGCTGTCACTTTCCGTTTACAACTCCCGAATTCCATGAAAATACATCCAGTGTTTCACGTTGCACTGCTTAAAACTTTTCATGAAAATACTTTCTCTGGCCGAGCCCTGCCTGCCCCACCTCCAGTCCTCGTGGATGGTGAGGATGAGTACGAAGTGGAAAAAATTCTTGACTCCAGGATCTTCCGTAACAAGCTTCAGTATCTGGTTCGCTGGAAAGGCTATGGTGAGGAGGAGAGTTTGTGAGAACCAGTGGACAATATTCACGCTCCTGATCTCCTTCGGTCTTTTCATGTACAATACCCTGCTAAACCAGGAAATAGGGCATCCAGAGGCTGCACCTATAGAGGCGGGGGTAATGTGAGGAATTGACTCTGCTGGGTTTTGAACCCTGGTCCCCAGGCTGCTTTACCTCTTCCCTACCACTGCGCCAGCCTGCCTGTTGTGAATTCCATTGAGACCTTATAAGCTTGACTCTGCTAGCAATTGTATCAGTACCTAAGTCTCTTCAGCTGTGTCTGGTCAGGTGTCTGGTCCTTGGCCTATATAAGGCACTTCCTGTCTATTGATCCTTGCCAGATTATTGTGTGGTTTCTGATCACTTCAATAAAGCTTGTTCCTGTTTTCACCCACAAATTGCTGAACTGGATTATTGCTGACCTTGGCTGCTGGTCTCCACAACCTTGTGATTCCATATCATTACACCTACACTCAAATCCGCAAATAATTTGAATTTTAACTCATGTCAAATATCCGTGGACAAAGTCCCGAGGGCTTGGAGCACCTCAGACCCGCCCACTCTGCGGCGGGAAAATAAACAGTTAATGAAATATCGGATTTGAGCTGATGTGCAAGCTTGAGAGGGGGTTGCTATTAATCCTCATGTCCCCCATTATGATCCCTAGCATTTACAGAGCTTTACAGTGCCATCTTGAATTAATTTTTGCATTTAAAGTTTTCAGACCTTGCCTCCGGTTGCATGATATGCGGCCGGCCGTAAGGGGGATATCCTTGCTGCGCCGTCTATTTGAATTGCAAGGTAAAGGTAGCTCTACAAGGGGCTGTAAGACGGCCGCAAGTAATCGCAGCTTTGCAGCCGTTTTACAGCCGATAATAGAATGAGGCCCCTAGTATGTAAGAAGCCCTTTAAAGGGCAACTTAAGACCAAGTAGTTCTAGCATGCATTTGATGAATCCCTTTTTAAACATTACAATGATTTTTATTGAGGAATAATTGATTTATTGTTTAGAAATCTTGTATTAAATATAGATAGTGCAGGATTGTTTTCTCCTTTTTATTATGTTACAGGAACAGAGGGGCAGTGAGTCTTATCGAAATCTGAACTGCAATTCTCATGGTTCCACTTTTGGCCTGCCATAAACTGGCCCTTGAGGACCATACCTTTCCCGAGCAAAGGAGCTAATCACATAACCTGGGCTGATTTTATTACCAAGCCCACAGGCCCCTCCATGACTGGTCGATCAGTGGATACCCAGAACCAATAGGAGGTGCACTGATGTCGGCAATCATGTTATAGGTACACCCAACATAAACTCTTTTGTTATTGGCCTTTCGCTCCTTATGCAGGGAATTCAAAGTTAAATTGTATTTTCTTAAAGGGCCATTTACCTCACTGCAAGTGTTCTTCATTCTATGAAAGAGCACAAGATTATATATTAAAATTATTACACTAATTAAAAATGTTTTAAGCCTCTGTTTACATACAAAGGCTATTCAATTGGAAGCCCGTAATTACCTTCAAACTGAACTTTTGGCTGCGGGTTCCAAATTTGTTTCATATATAGATGTATTCAATTGACTCAAGCCCACAATTACATGTTTACAGCCCCAACACACAAACCATGAATCCGTATGTAGCATTTCAGGGCATGATCAATTAAGCAAGCCCATTAGTTACAATTTAGACAGAGCCAATAGTAAATGAGACCGTCATCATGACGTCAGTAAAACATGCAGTTACAATCAATCAATTAATGCTTAGAAATCCGATTTGCAATTTACAATGCAGAAATGTAGAAATCAATAAAAATCAATGAAGCAACTGTTCTAGTCCATGCAGGGTCCTTGATTCCCGAGATCAATGTAAAGAATTTTTATTGCAGATTTGTGCATTTGAGGCTGTTGTGCAATTAATTCTAATGACTTTCATTGCTTTCACAGTAGTTTGTAGTACAGTAGTTTGTGTTTATTTGCTTTTGAGTTTTATGATACATTTGCTATTTACGGATTTGTAGGCAATTGTGGGCTTGTTGAATTGTTGTAATTGAATATGGATTTTGCATCTTTAGCACTGGTAACATTTACAGGCTTGAAACATCAAAGGAGGAGATAGGACAGAGTTACAGTTTTGACAACTACAGTGCTTTTGAGCTTGTAACTCGCAATTGGAATGAGAGTAGCTAAAAGCAGCCAATTGAATATCAGTACTATTTACGAGCTCCATTACGGGCTCATGTAATTGTATTTTAGATATTTAAATAGGGGCCAAAGTGTATCTTGCCTACCGGCTTTTGCATAAATAATAATGGCTGTTGCATGAGTAACAGATAGTCGAGGAGCATGGTATGGTTATTTCCTTTAGGGAAGACAGTGATTGCACTGGCCAGTTAGCCCATACATAACCAGTTTTAGGTGAGTTCAGCATTCCATGCTGCGCATATACATTTGTTAAGGGTTATTTTTATTTTGTGATTTATTCTGATCTCTAAACAAGGCACCACAGGAACAGAGCTCTGCTCTGCATAGCTTCCAGAGAGGCAAGAGAGCAGAAACCTGAATCTGTTACCATAAGAAATTACATAAAAATTCCATTGATTTGAATAGGACACACACCCCAGCAAACTGATTGGCTGCATTCTATTACAAGTGGGCAGTCTATTACATATGTAAACACAGATTTGATTCATCCGTGAAAAATGCACATATTTCAACACAGTGAGGTGGTCCAAATTGTGCTGAATGAAGTGGCCTTTTATGTCAATGTTCACAATATTCCATTGTTTGATGTCAATAAATGTTCACCCTGATCCCCAAATAAAGGGAGTTTCTCCTGAGAATATGTACTGATTTTAAGTTGAAATCTTCCTGGTGGAGGGGGGTACAGCAGCAGCCATTAATGATGACATTATTAAATTGTATTATAATTTCTAGCTAAAGCTTTGCTGATGTTTGCACAAGTATTTTTAATGTTATTTGATGGTGAACTAGAAATAGATTTAGCATGAAAAGCACTTCCGCTGACCCATACATTAATATGCTGTATATATAATAAACTTCAAACAACCAATAAAACATAAAAAAAATCTTTAGAATTACTACTTTTTGTGCTGCAGCTCTAGTAGTGGCAATAAACAGAGCACAATAATTGTCAGACTTCATTAATATAGATTTCCTATACTGTATAATGATATTATTTTTCTAAATTGTCGATTTACTTTTCATGGCAATGGAAATGTACCTTTTTGTATACTTGTGTTTTTATTAAACCCCAGCATCTCTTGGGGACAATTTAAAATCCATTTATACAGTTAAGCTCTGACTTTTAATCTTTAATAAAATTTGTGGTTTAATTCCACACGTTCTACATTGTTTTTAATAATACATTAGCAGATGACCAGCAGAGTATGTGTGAGATTAACGCCTCTCTAGTAAACTTTCTGCAGTGACAAGATTAAAATACAAATCATCCAGATCAATAGAGAAGGTTAAAGCGTCAGGATGCACATCAACAAGAGCCAAAAGTACAAAGGATGAAATTCAATGTCAAAACTTTGACAGCGCTAATTAACATTGACTGCATCGAGGTTTGAAGGGCACATCCGATTCTGCTGAAAAGCTTTGAATAAAGCACAGTATGTACACCAGATACAAGTGTTTAGTAATTTGCATATGAGTTTTGTGAACAAAAATAAGCTGTTTAGAAATAAATAAGTGAAAAAGTATCTCAACTTCAAATAGTAATGGTAGTACTGCTTCAAAAATGGTCTGCTGCCTGAGCAGAGATGTAATTTAAGGGATTCCTTAGGCAAAAGAAAAATATTTATATAAATATTTTACTTAATTAATTTTATTAATTTAACTGTCATACATCAAATATATATATATGGGCCTCGCAATGAGCGCAGAAGGTGCTCATCGTGAGACACGAAAGTTACGGGGTTTGACGGGGGAGAGGGGATGCAATGAGCGCTGAAGGTAGGGGAGGCTTGCAATGAGCGCCAAAGGCGATGAGAGCCTCGCAGTGTGTGGCAAACAGCATTGCGAGGCTTAATATTTTATTGCCAGCATTTTTGAAGAGCAAGTCGCTAGTAATTTATCATTTACATCTAAGACGCCCGCAAAGTAATAGTTTCTCAGCTTCTGGAACAGGTTTGTTCCTGTTCACTTTTATGTGTGCTGTCATCTTTCTCCTCTTTGGCCTAAATTCATGTCCAAAGGGGAAGGGCTTTACAGAAAACATACTTATCGTGGGTAAGTTCAAGGCAAAAATCATTAGCAATATTATCACATTGCAAAGAATGGAGGGCCCTG
This sequence comes from Discoglossus pictus, assembly GCA_027410445.1. Classification (NCBI taxonomy): domain Eukaryota; kingdom Metazoa; phylum Chordata; class Amphibia; order Anura; family Alytidae; genus Discoglossus; species Discoglossus pictus. Next base: position 123,308,431 of record CM050168.1, read on the forward strand.
TCTTTGAGATTAGAATCCATTATCCATAGTGCTTTCCCCAAAGTACCATGTAAGATTGAAAACTCACAAACTTACAATCTAAAGGTATGGTTCTTTTTTTCTGACCTGAATGTGTGTCAGAAAATATATTTCTTTGTATTTCACCCAGGAAGTTGATCAGAAGAAACCAAAATGTGTGTTCCAACAGGAGCATGATTGCATAAAAAGTTAATAAATTAGAAACTGCATTATTTTATTTTAAAAACGTATTACCTTTTTTCAAGTGTATTTCTTCAAGAATGTATAATTTTAATATTGGACTAACTTTGTCTTTTATCACTCTCTCGTGATCGTTGTACAAGTCACATGAATATAACTTGCATAAATCTTACTTTTGTGCCTCAGAGTTTCAATTCTGAAACTTTAGTTCAATGCTTGCTAGCTTGGAGCCTGAGGGGAGGTGCTATGTCATTCTGTTCTCTTTAGCAGTGGAGAGCTCTTGACACCTTCCCCTACACATGCTCAGAGGCAGACACTTGCACTACAGAGTGCACATGCTGGCTTCTCAAGCAATGAACAGGAAAGATTACTGATGTGAGCTTCTAAACACTGGCAGAAACTGAAAAGTGTGGGGGAACAAGAAACGCCTAAAAATTAATGAGGGTTTAGCTAGTAGGAACAAATCACCCTAGTCTCAGATAGACTGTACAATCCCTTATTGGCTGATCCAGGGATCCAGTGCGCATTAACATTTGAATAATGTATAATCCCACAAATTACACCCCCCTAGAAGGGATGTAGACTGTGTTTCATAATATCTGAGATCTGCGTCCGCATCCCCCAGTCCAGCAGTGGTAACAAGGCCTGCTATCTCTGCTATCATAGGGTCTTCAGGTTGCACATCCACGCACAGCTCTGGCCAGTAACATTTCAGACACTGCTGTGTGACTTCCTTCCAGGACAGATCGCTGTTGGTTTCCGCCTGCATAATGTTGTATTTCTTCCAGAAATCCAACAACGATTGCTTGTCCTGGCTGTTAGCCTGATTGATGAGCTGGTTGAATGTGCGGTGAATCAACAAAGTAGTGTTGGGCATCAGGAACACCACTTCTACCGGAATGCAGCGGTCCAGCTCAGCCAAGTTTGTAGGGTGGCTAGGAGTATTATCCATCAAGAGGAAAGCTGATGGCTCAAGGCCTTTGCGCCTACAGTAGCTCTTCACTGATGGGCAGAAATACTCAGAGAACCACTCCTTAAGTATGTCACGGGTGATCCAGGCTTTCTTGTTGGATTGCCAGATGATAGGCAAACTGCACTTGGGTATGCCCTTCATGCCTCTTGGAGTTTAGGAGTGGTACGCCAGCAATAACTTTATATTTAAATCACCGCTGGCGTTTGCTCCCACAAGAAGGGTCCTTGGCTGTCTTGAAGCCCGGTGCTCTCCTCTGGGCACGGGAGATGAAGGTGCGGCTCTGCATCCTTTTCCAGAAGAGCCCGGTCTCGTCCACATTAAACACTAGATCAGGAGGGCAACTGCCTCTCTGCACAATTTTCCTCAATCTTGCTGGAAAGGCCTCTGCAGCCTCGGTGTCAGCGATCGCCCCTTCCTCTGTGATCTTTATATTAAACAGGTTGTTCCTCTTCCTGAAGAGGTTGAACCAACCTGTACTGGCTGCAAAGCTCTCCGACTCATCTGGTATTTGGGCCTGGATATGGCTGTAGATACTCCTGGCCTTTTCCATAATTATAGCCTGGCTCAGGGGCATGTTGCACTCCACCTCATAATTAATACAGATGGACAACCTCTACTCCATCTCCTGGTTCGCATTATCTTTTTTGGTGGAAGATGAAGTGCTGGTAGTGGCTGACAATTTTATCTTATTCTTATTCTTAAGGATGGTGCGGATGATGGAGGTTGCCTGTTTTAGGTCCGCTACCAAAGTCCACTTGGCGCTCCCATTTTTCCAAGCGGTCCAGCACCTGCAACTTCACATACAGTGGGATGATCTGCCGCTTTAGCTTGGCCTGATCCTAATGTAGATTTGATTAGACAATTAACAATAAATAATCACAATTTGAGAAACAAGGGAACAAAAAAATAAAAATTACCTCACCACTGGATGCAGTAGGTTGTGTTTTGGGTCCCTGGTGGCAATCTCTCCCTCAAACACAGACGTCTTTTCCCAAAAATAAAAAAACATTAAATGTAGGTTTTACAATTACAATTGCAATAATTACTGTAACAATTAAAAATCACATTATGATAAAAATAAAAAAATTGTACTGTAACTTGCCACAGGCTGCTGTAGGCAGGATTTGGGGGTCTCTGGTTGCAGTCTCTCCCTCCAACACCGACGTCTTTTCCCAAAAATAAAAATAAACATTAAATGTAGGTTTTACAATTACAATTGCAGTAATTACAGTAACAATTAAACATCACATTTTGATAAAAATTAAAAAATGGTACTGTACCTTGCCACTGGCTGCTGTAGGCAGGATTTGGGGGTCCCTGGTGGCAGTCTCTCCCTCCAACACCGACATCTTTTCCCAAAAATAAAAAAACATTAAATGTAGGTTTTAGAATTGCAATTGCAGTAATTACAGTAACAATTAATAATCACATTATGATAAAAAAATAAAAAATAAATGTTCTGTACCTTGCCACAGGCTGCTAAAGGCAGGATTTGGGGGTCTTCTGTAACTTTTTCCCCCACTTTTTCCAGCTTTCTCTTCTTTTTTGTCTCAATCTGTGTCTCTGTCCTAAAATGGTGCCCCTGTGCTGTGAAGCAATTTGGAAACGTTAAACAGGGTCCCACAAGGTAAAAAATTGTTAAAGTGAAGTGCAGATCATTAAGTGAGTTTGGGACCTAAAAACAGCGCCATAGCGGGGTATAGCGCTAAGCGGGGCAATGGGGGCAAAAACAGTGCTATAGCGAATCAGCGCTAAACGGGGTAGCGTTAAGCGGGGTATACCTGTACATAATATATACAGAGCTCAAAAGTATAATCAGAAAGGGGGCACTAATACAAGTGGGGATATTTGAAATTAAATTAGCGTCAAAACACCCATGCAATCTTATAGGTATAAATTAATAGGTATTTAAAAAATGAATATAGATAAAGATAGGTGACTACTGCTATGTATATAAAAATAAAGAAATGTACTGTTCATTATTTATTTGTGGTAATATTGATCATTGATTTATTTAATGTATTAAATCATTAAGTCACACATAATTAGTGATCACTTAATACTCAAAAGGTACGAGAACTAATAATATATAAATATGGATCTAAATGTAGATATAATTATGTGCATCAATTGTCATAAACAATTATAGACAATTAAATGGAATCTGATTACCTCTATTAAATATATATACTAAGTAGTATAGGTAACCCATTAAAAATTAAATGAACATAAAAAAACATCTATACAAAATACAAATATAAAGAATATAAGAACCTACCAGTATACATGAAATATTCAAAATAATGTAATGAAGACCTATGAAGTAGTGTATTAATTACTATACTAAAATCCATACACTGATGCACTAGGAGTGTCCCCTTGTCTGTACATATGTGCAGAACCTAGCTGTAATAGTAGTTGTACGATACATGCCCCTATTTATGTGTATATAAATATAAAACTACATATAAATATAATAATAATAATATATACCCAAGTGCTATTAATGAAATAAAATAGGTTAAAATAACCAAGATCAAAGGATAAAAGATATATGAAAGGAAAAATATATACTATATATACATATATATATATATGTATATGAATACGTGTTTGTGTAAAAAAAAAAAAAAGGTAAACTGAATTGTAGGAAAGTATAGTATAAGGGGCCGAATATACTCATAGATTCCTAGAACTAAAAACCTTCAGTCAAAAACTACTAAAAGAACTCTAGAGAGAAAACTGGCTAAACTGGAGAAACTAAACTCTATGGGCCTCATTCTATTATCGGCCGTAAGAGATGCGGGGCCGCAAGGACCGGCTGCAAGCTATTTGCCTATTCTATTCCCTTCCGGCCGGGGACTCCGGCAGGCTTGCGGCCGGCCCCTTTTATCCCTTGAGGAAAGCCTTTGATCTTAAACGGCCGCAAGAGTTTCGGCCGCAAAAAAATCCTGGTTGCTATTCAATTGCTCCGGGAACCCTCTCTGCAAGGCTAAAACCGAGCCGCAGCTTACTTGCAGCAAAAAGGTCCCGCAGGCACACAAATAAGCACATAATAAAGCCATAATAAAGCCATCCTGCACTCTGAGGAGACTATAAAGTGATTGTAGGTGTTAGCATTCATAGCACAACATTCCCCTACACTCAAATCCGTAAATAAAATGTTTTTAAATTTATGTCACATATCCATGTAAAAAGTCCAGAGGGCTTGGAGCACCTCAGACCCGCCCACGCTGAGGCCGGAAAATAAACAGTTAATTAAATCTTGGATTTGGGCTGATGTGCAAGCTTGAGAGGGGATTGCTATTAATCCTCATGTCCCTCATTATGATCCCTAGCATTTACAGAGCTTTACAGTGCCGTCTTTAATTTATTTTTGCTTTTAAAGTTTTCAGAGCTTACAGCCGGTTGCAAGATATGCGGACGGCCGTAAGGGGATATCCTTGCGGCGCCGTCTATTTGAATTGCAAGGTAACGGGAGCCCGCAAGGAATCGCAGCTTTGCGGCCGATTTACGGCCGATAATAGAATGAGGGCCTATGAATGGATAGGGAAACAAAATAATTAATATTAAATATGAAATATTTAAAATGTTCAAAACAGAAAAATAGAAGGAGAAATAAGGATGTGGTGATAATATGACAATTAATCTCTAATAAAGGCAGCTAAATCTAAATCTAAATTTAGGCCATCTGGTTTCAGCGTACAAAGTTTATGAATCCACTAGTTTACGTTCTTCTTAATTTGAAAAGCCTGTCTCCTCCTCTGTGGTCGGTGAATATCCTTTCTACTGCTTGGATGGTCACCTCATCCATGTTTGTACCATGGTTTTCACTTATGTGAGCTGAAAATTCATTCTTTAGGAACCCCTTTTTTAAATTATATAAATGTTCCCAGAATCTGCTTTTTAAAGGTCTCTTTGTTCTTCCCACATACTATTTGATTAATTAATTAATCATTAATAAAAATATAAAAATTGAGGAAACAAGAATTGACACTTGATTTAGTTTAGCAATACTTTCATGCTTAACTGTTTGTAAGATATGAATTAATTGAATAATTAATTAATAATGTACATTAATTAATTATTAATTAGTAATCATTAAGAAAAAAGTTAACGTTTAATATTACATGATTAATGCAAAAAATTGCAAAGACATTTACACATTGATTCATTCATTATTAATGTACATTATTTAATTAATTAGTAATAATCAATATATTTTTACAATGCCTTTAGTTTAGGAATATATTAATGCTTACATCTTTAGAATATACTTAGTCAGTGATTAATTGATTATTAATGTACATTAATTTATTAATTTGTAATTACTAAGATTAAAAAAGGGGGGAAAAAGGACCAAAAACAAAATGTATATTTTAAGATGCACTGACATATCTGTGATGATGCGGACTGCCTAATAGGGATTAATTCAAATATTACAAATGCTTTCAAATTTTTTACAGTTCCAGTGACGCTGCAGCTGAATCAACACAGAGAGTGAGGTTTACAGCATTTCAACAACATAAACAGCACCTTTACAGGTATATCATTAAATTATGTTCTTGGCAAAAAAAAAAAAAAAAAGGATTTAAGTCTTTTTAGTTGGAATTGATGACAGTTATTTATTAATTAATGTATATTAATATATTAATTAATTCATAATTAGTAATCAGGACCAAGAATTTTTTTTTGTTTAACAATACATTGATGAGTATTGCTTTTGTGTTTTCCATCTATGCTAATATATCTGTGTTGCTGGTAATTGACTGATAGGGATGAAGCAAAATCTGAAAAATGATTTAAATCTTATTTCACAGTTTCATCGGATCTGCAGCTGACTGAACACAGAGAGTGACGTTTGCAGCCTTTGAACACCATAAAGATCACATTGACAGGTATATCATTTAATTATGGAGTTAGGAAACAAAAAAGGCTACATTAAATGTTGCTAAAATGGATAACAGTTATTGATTAATTAACGTATAATAATATTTTAATGAATTAATAATTAGTCATCATTTTAAAAAACAAATGCAATAAAAGTAAGAACAATTTTTAGCATGCAGTTATATATCTGTCTTACAGCTCATTCATATACATTTTTTGGGAAATATTAATTAATAATAAGATAAAAAACAAGATGAGGTTAGAAGACTTTAGAATTTTTTTACATTTTACTAAGCACTTAAATATATGGAGTTCATTCAATCAAGAAGGAATGGAATTCAATGATTAAAACTTTTTTTCATGTTATTTCACAGATTAATCATCTCTGTACCTGACTGAAGACAGACAGTGAATTTGCAAGGATTTGGACACAAAGAACAGCAAGTTCACAGGTATATGACACTTAATGAGTAATTATTAAATCCAACAAATATGTGTATAAATATATATACAAAGGATATGATGCACCAACTGTTGTTGTGCAAGGTGCAGCAAAGAAAAGGAAAATCCAATTTTACATGACGAACTTTCAAATTATTTAGATGCTCGCTATGACAGTGCTCCTGAAGCAATGTGGCGGCTTCTGAAATTTGAGATGCATGATTGGTCACATGCTGTGCATCGTTTAGCTGTAAATTTGCCACAAAGTCAGTTTGTTTGCTTTACTGCAGGCAATGAAAGAACTGCCTTAGCTCAAAGTGAACACCGAGATACAACACTTACTGCATGGTTTAAATTAAACTGCCAGGATACGCAGGCCAGACAATTTTAATACATTGAGATTCCATATCACTATGTATTTGTAAATGGTCTATGGCGACAACGAAGAAGAGACACACATAAAATTATACCACAAATTTATACCGTCAGTCCAAGAGATACTGAACGTTTAAGATTACTTATTTTACATGTTCCCGGGGGAACCAAATTTTTAACATTTACGCACAGTGAATTACATAGTTTATGAGACTTTCCTATTAGCTGCAAGACATCAAAACTTCATAGCTGATGATACAGAATGGGAGAGGTGTCTGGAAGAAGCTGAACTATGTCAAATGTCAAAGCAAATGAGAGAACAATTTGCGTTCATTTGCATCTTTTGCAATGTACCTGATGCATTTACTTTGTGGGAAACATTTAAATTAAATATGTCCGAAGACTTCTTGAATCATTACAATGAGCCAATAGCACTGTTAATACATGGAAATTTAATGGAAATTCAAGAAATATGGTTTGCTCATGGATTAAATTGTGCAAGTTTTAATTTTCCTGATCCAGGACTTATAGATGACATCAACTTTGATGATTATGACACTGAGCTACAAAAACAAAAAAAAATAAGAAAAACTGGCAACATTAAATACTTTACAGTTAAAAGCATGTAATGCCATCACAAATGCTACAGATAATTAAATGTTCAAAGACCGGTATTTCTATCTAGAGGGCCCTGGTGGATCAGGAAAAACGTATCTGTACAATTGTTTGATGCGTTACATTCAAGCACAGGGTCAGATAGCAATGCCATTTGCAACAACTGGAATTGCAGCACTTTTGTTAGACGGTGGTAGAACTGTGCATAGTGGATTTAAACTGCCAGTTCCCATTTTGGAAACATCAGTGTCAGATATTTGACTGAATTCTTTACAAGCCAGAAAATGTAAACAAAGTAAATTAATTATCATAGACGAGGCAACAATGATGTCATGTCCTGCTTTGCAATGTATTGATAGATTCTTAAAAGAAGTGATGGATAATAATTTGCCATTTGGTGGAAAGGTGATGCTGTTAGGAGGAGATTTTAGGCAAACATTACCTGTTGTGCCACATGGAAATAGAACTGATATCATTGAAACATGTATAAAGACAAGTAAACTGTGGAAAATATTTACATATCTCAAATTAGAATTAAATATGAGATCTGAAGGCCAAAATTAATTCAATGATTGGCTCATTCAAATTGGAGAAGGAAAGCATCCACAAATACATAATTTATCCAATGATACCATTGAAATTCCATCAAAAATGGTTTGCAAGGAATCACTCATATCAGCAATCTTTCTAAACACTCTGAATAATGACGATTACTCAGCCATTACAAACAAAGTGATATTAACATCAAAAAATATAGATGCCTTAAATCTAAATAACAAAATGTTAAAATTCATCATTGCACCACAAAATAATTATTACAGTGCAGATTCGGTTCTGGCTAATGATAAAGAAAGTTAATCGAATTTTAGTATCGAATTTATTAATTCTTTAACCCCATCTGGAATGCCACCACATGTTTTGCAATTGAAAAAAGGGGCAATTGTCATACCATTGAGAAATATGAATCCAAAAAAAGGACTTTGTAATGGGACCAGATTAATTGTGGACGAGTTAAAAGATCATTTTATACATGCAGAAATTATGACTGGGACCCATAAAGGTGAACAAGTTTTTATAACAAGAATTGATTTAGCTCCAAGTCAGAGTGGTTTGCCTTTTGTCCTTCAAATGAGACAATTTCCAGTTATCATGGCATTTGCCATGACCATCAATAAATCCCAAGGACAAACTTTTAAGTCTGAGGGTATTTTTTTACAAGAACCTGTTTTTGCACATGGACAACTCTATGTTGCTTTTCCAAGGTGCACTAATCCAGATGTGATTAAAGTTTCAGTAGAAGACAACCCAAGTCAGGGTGATCTACTACACGATTGTCGTATTTTTACCAAAAATATTGTGTACTATGAGGTTTTGTAATCACAGATAATAGTGGTTTTATTTGAAGAAAGAAATTGAAGGTCAATTGGCCTCTTCTTAGTAGAACACTATTTCAGTTACAAAAATATGTCAACAATTTCAGAAAAATACATTAATAACCAACAAAAAAGGAAGAAAGGAAAAAAAGAAAAGAAAAAAAGGACTTACATCACATATACAGAAATAAAAGGCTGCTGTGCTCTTTGAAAGGAAAACAGTTTCAAGGAAAAATAAAAAAATGGAATGTCTTGGAAGTCAGTTTAGACATGATTGGCTCCACAAAAAAAGTTAGTTTGCATTTTAGCAATTTTACTGTTTAAAATTGAATATGCTTCTTTCAGGTTTGTAACCTTAAAAATATGTTTGAAAATGACTGATAAGTTGATGCATTCTTTGTAATTAAGGTTTAATGTTAGTAGCAGCATCATCATTTCTTGAAAAATTAAAATGGTGCATGATATACAGATTATTGATCCAGGAATGAATCCAATTGCCAGTTAATGGAGTCAGGAAGGAATTATTTTCGGACAACAAAATACATTTATTAATATTTGCCTTCCTCTGGATTCAATATTCAAGCTCAATATAGTAAATTAAGGTTAAATGTTATTATCCTATGTTAATGTTTGCATTGTTAGCATTGTATGTTAAAAAGATTGCAAAATTAATTTATTGAATGTTACAAAAGATTTATGTCATTTGCAGCAGAAACATTTGTTAACAATATTCAATGTATAATTAAATAGAAGTATTCATCCAGGAAGTAATCCGATCGCCATTTAATGGGGTCATGAAATAAAAAAAAAATCCCCTTTTGAGACAATTGGCTAAGTTGCAATGGGGTTTTTTACTGTTTGTCTTCCTCTGGATTCAATACTTATGTGTTTTAACAGGAGTTTAAATACAAGTTTGTATGTTAAAAAGCATTCTGTCATGGTTGAAGAGACTCATTTACAAAAAGTTTGAAGATTTCATGTTAGTATTGTAAAAAAAAAAAACGTTACACACTGTTTACAATATGAGTTGAATATTAGAAAACTTAATGTAATGGTTTACAATACGTATTCAGAGAAATTTGATGGATTGTTATAATAGAATTCCATAAATGATAATTACAAAGTTTTATATGGTTTAACAGTACATTGTTAAAAAAGGAAAAAATATTAAATACAATTTTTTGTACTTCTTTGTAGATAAGAAAAAGATTCAGAGTGTTACAGAATCACATTGTGTCACAAACAGCATTTCCAGATTTAAAATTCTATTGAACGTCATTTTTTGACGGGCAAGTTGCTAGTTATGTTATATTGTTTGGAATCTGCTAAACAAAATAACATTGTTCTAAAAATGATCATGGCTTATGCAACAGCTAATGTTTATTTGTTTTATATCTTACACATATGTCAAGTATTTTCTAAATTACAAAGGTCATCTCATAAACATTTTGGCATTTTATAATAATTCATTATCAATGTCATTTTTCAAGATGCAGAGATAATTCTTTGAGTGACATGTAAACGAAATTGACTTGATCCTCTAACAGTCACAAAAAAAACATAAATCCCTTCTATGGGGAGTATACAGCGTAATCAGCCATGTCTAAGTTCTTTCACAAGGCCGCTAACAGTGTATTATAGAGTAAATGTAAAAATAACGATAGGTCTGTCCTTGAATCTGCATTGACGTATGTAAAGCTTCATTAAATGTTAGTACATGACTAACCCATATCTTATTTAACTTCGGAGAGAGCATCAATGAGCAGTTTGGCAAATGCTTTTATGATATGTTTTTAACTGACATAGATACATCACATTTTATAATTGTCAAACTCTGATTCGTCATCACGCTTGCGAGCATCTCGAAGCGAGGCGAGCCATTTGAGGCACAGAAGTCTTCCGAGCTCGGAGCACTTAGCCAATGAATTTGAAGTCGGAAAAATACGAAGTTAACGGCCGAAACGCGCAAATCGAAAAACATGAAAAATACAAAAAATACAACAACATTTTTATTTAAAACTCACCCACAGCACACTGGGGACAGCCAGGACGTCTGGGAGTGAGGTTGCACGCAAATTTAAGCCGAATTTGCCGAGTTTCGGCACTCGAAAATGGCTAAACAAGAAAAAAAATGACGGGCGAAAAAAATGAAAACTTGGCTACACGACCTCGAACTGCGCAAAACACTGCCAGACACGTAGCACTTTTACACAGGAACGTACGAGGTACAAAATACACTATTAGAAAGGACGGAATATGCTCACAAGCCGCGTAACACATAGACAATCGCCGCTATTTTACAACACTAACTTGCAACTAATAACATTACGAATCTAAAATGGAGCTTTACCCGTCTAAACCAATAGTTTGGCCTCGCGCACGCAACCTATTTATACTGCACACTTGGCACATTGCTGACACTTTCTCATCAGGGCAGCAACAGTCCAACTGTACATTGTATGCTGCTGGAAAATCAAAAGAGAATGTTAGCTCTTCAGGATATTGATTGCTGGATATATTAATTATTTAGAGGGGTAGAATGAGGAGGGGGGTTTAGAATGAGGAGGGGGGTTGAGGATGAGGAGGGAGGATGAGGAGGGAGGTTGAGGAGGGGGGTTGAGGTTGAGGAGGGAGGTTGAGAATGGGGGGTTGAGGATGGGGGGGTTGAGATTGAGGAGGGGGTTGAGGTTGAGGAGGGGGGTTGATGAGGGGGTTGAGGAGGGAGGTTGAGGATGAGGAGGGAGGATGAGGAGGGTGGTTGAGGAGTGGGGTTGAGGAGGGAGGTTGAGAATGAGGAGGGGAGGAAGAGACACAGGGAAGGGAGAGGGGAGAAGAGACACAGGGAAGGGAGAGGGGGAAGAGACACAGGGAAGGGAGAGGGGAGAAGAGACACAGGGAAGGGAGAAGGGGGAAGAGACACAGGGAAGGGAGAGGGGAGAAGAGACACGGGAGAGAGATGGGGACACAAGAGGGGGACACAGAAGGCACAAGAGGGACACAGGGGGCAGCACATTTCCCACCCTCGGCTTATACACGAGTCACTCATTTTACCCAGTATTTTGTGGTAAAATAGGTGCCTCGGCTTATACTCGGGTCGGCTTATACTCGTGTATATACGGTACATTAATTTAATACGTATTACTTAGTAATGGAAAATAAAAATTATTACTTTCAACTGCACTAAAAAAAATTAACTTTTTACAGTGCAGTTATATTTATTGTGACGAAGATGCTCAGAGGAGCAAAAGTACACGAGAGGAGAGGCTCGCAATGAGCGCCGAAGGTCCTCAGAGGAGCAAAAGCTTTACATTGTGTGGCAAACAGCATTGCCATGGCTTTACATTTTATTGCCCCTTCATTTTTGACGGGCAAGTCGCTAGTAGTCTTATAGTAATGGAAGTTGAAAAACAGACTTTTAGTTCATGAAGTTCAACCTTTTTAAATCTCCTCTGATCTTTGTAATATGCAATGGTTTATTGATCCAGAGGAAGGCAAAAACAAAAAACAAAAACATTGAAAAAATGCCAATTGTCTCATATGAAAAAAAAATCCTTTCTGACTACAAATACTGGCAATTGGGTTACCTTTAATGGTAACTGGTTATTACTGGTTATCAGATAACCATGAATGTACTTTTTATTCAAAAATATATCATAAACCTTTTTAAAATGTTATATAAAACCCGCTGTCACAAACTCCTTTAGCAGAGAATTTCACAGTTCTGTGATGGGCCCATTACTTTTTTAAAGTGGAATATTTTTTCTTCTAACCTTAAGTTAGTTGAAAATTTTTGACTCAAAAAGTTCTACTAGCAAAGCTTTATATTGACCCTGGATGTATTTATTATTTCAGTTTCCTTTTGCTGATTTGGAGTTTGAGTGGGTGTGTTATGCTAATCTGATCTGTATTATCTGTTATGGCATGGTAGGAGGTGGGAGGAGGATTTGCTGACTTATCGATGGCTGCAGAATTCGGCTCTTATTTCAACCTCCACACATGCTCAAGTAGAAGTAGCTTGCAAGTATACTTGCCCGCCTAGCTTACCTTATTCTGTAACAGTCTTGTAAAGCAAGTGTAACTATCACGGAAGCTTTCATGTACTAGCAGAGTCTGCTATAATGAAGATATTCTCTGAAAATGTTCTAATGCCCACAGCTTATACAACTGCTACTATTATTAATTTGTTGCATACTTCACAAGTTTGTGAAATTTTTCCTAATTTGTCTGGATGGTAATAGCTTCTAAAGATCTTTATTTTTCCCTCAAATCTAATCCAAACTGGGCCTAAGATTGTTGATCTGAGTAACACATGCTAGATTTTGATATATTTTTTTTTTAATTGGGTAATGAACCTTTAAAGTCTACTGTGGTCCCACTTTTTTTTATAATTAATTGTAATATTGTGCAAAAATCATTTTAGAAAGCAAAAAAAACAAAAAAAAACAAAAATAAAATGAACTTTAATATGCAATAATTCTTATACTTTCTCAAGGGATATCTTTGAAAACTGATGACCTTTCCATTAGTGCTGAATGAACTCACAGATAGAAGCTTCCTTTGTATTCAAATTCTACCTGTCTCTAGACATTAATTAAGTAAATTAACTAAAATAGTAGACACCACAACAGCATAATTGCATAGAAAAGTTAATAAATTATAGGCTGTATTATTATTTTAACCTTATAAATACATTTTGTCAAGTCAAAAGAGTATGTTTAACAGTAGGACTACAGTAACCTTTCAATGCATTTCTTTTTCAGATTTCTTCTTTCTAATTTGCAGCCTTATTAAATTGCGATACAGTAAATTTAAAAGGGCTCTGTTTAAGCACACAGCATATTTTATTCACAGAAGTTTTTAGTTAGTGAAGACCTTGCTTTTGGAGAGAGGTTTACTAAGTAAAAATATATATGCTGTGTGCTTAAATAGAGCCCTTTTAAATTTACTGAATCGCAATTTAATAAGGCTGTTAAAAGTTTAAAAGTTAATCTATATTCATTTCAGATTAAATATTGGCATCAAATTGTTTTTCTTTAATATTAAGATTAATTATGTGTAAATTTTAGATCCATATAGTATGGCAGTATAGTATCAATATCATGCACATTACAGTCTTAAAGGTACAGTAACAGAGGGCCTAATGTGACTAGGTAATGTTTCATTAATAAAACATAAAATTCTCTTGATCAGGGATTATTTGATTCTTTAAGGATTTTTTAACTCACTAAATCAGGAAGAAGCAACATGTTTAGCTTGAACAGCACCTACGTGGCCCTTGAATCCCAAAGTGTGCTGCCCAATATGTTTAAAAGACTTCTGTGGTAATATTTTAAAATGTATTATTTGGAATAACTACCTCTTTTGTCATTGGTTCTGTCTAAACCCGTAACTACGGATTTGACTAATTGATCATGCTCACGGGCGCACATGCAACAGGCACAAGAATAGTTTACAGGCTTACGTCTACGGCCCGTAACGCACAGCATGGTGGAATTGAATAGCTCTGTAACGCAGCCGAATTTCAAGCCTGAAGCCTTTGCGGACTTGTTGATGCCGGCACGGGCTTCAAATTTAATAGAGCTGTATATATGTTTGGATGTCGACCATGGTTGTATTTTAATACCATGCCTTAGCTGTTGATCTCAAGTGGTGTTTATAATTGATATTCTTTCTTACTAAGAAACATCTATTTTTAATATACATAAAACAGTGATATTTTAGGTCTTGAAAGTGTGTAAAGAAATGATAATTAGAGAGAAAATGTACATCCAAACATATGGTCCAGAAAAATGTAACAAAAGGTGTTTTGCTGTTGGTTATTTATCTTTAACGAAGGGTCTGTTCTTCTGGGATTGGTATTATGATATCTTTAGCTGGAAATTAGCTATATGCATAAATAGGGTCTGGGGTTTTAATCCAAAAGTAAATGAGCAGATCAGATCTGTTGAAAAATCTATGATCAAATATGGTAAGACAAAGTAGAGAGAACATGTTAAATGGATCAAATCTTAGTTTGCCTAGGGAGGCCACAGGGATATGTTTGGCCTAGGGACGCCACCTGTGTCTATTTTAATTTTGCTTGTCATCAATATGGACAACTGAATCCCTTTATTTAAATTAAGCTATTTTAAGATTTTGACTTATTAAAGGGAAACTAACAATTAAACATGTTCCCCGTTTAATAAATGTTTCTCATATTTTTATTTTAAATATATGTTTTTGTTTTTTAATTAAAGTTACTAAAAAAATTTAAGAAATGAGAATGTATCTTACTCCTGAAAATCACAGTTTCACATGACTAGCTATTTTATTATATATGAATCAGGCAGGTCCTGCTTTACCGTTTGTGTGTAGAGCGTCTCCTGTGGATATTTTGGTTTCTGGCAGTGTTTGTACTGTGGCTACTTCAGCTTTGTTTGTTACTATCACAGTGATCTTTAGATGCATGCACAATGAAGTCAAACTTGAACCAGACAGGTGCCATGGCATAGTGCCTGTATGCAACAGTGTACATAGGAATATGCAGCTTTAGTCCTGGGTCAGCCATTTTAATATGACTTGTGTCATGCCCAGGGAAAGCCCTGGACTGCAGAGTTAGTACAATGTTATGGGCCTGGGCTGGCAACAGTTATATCCCACAGGATTCTCCTATGGACTGTTATAATTTTCCCTGTTTTCCCTGACACCGGGGATCATGGACTATGCTCAGACAGATGACCCTGGTCTGGGGCCCCATGGTGCTGTTCCCCTATGTATTATAGTTCTGGGTGTATTGTTAGATATATTTTGTTTCATGGTTCTGTTAATTTATGTATCACATATAATAGTTGTTAAACTACAATTCGTCATCACGCTTGCGACAAATCGCAGTTTGACAACTACGATTGGCGCCACCCCCGCGGCCCCCAGTGCGATCGGAGGGGAGCGTATGCAAATTGCACGGTGTAAGCCGCGCATGCACATTGTGGCGAGGCAACGCACGAGCAGCCGTCCGTGCGCGCGCCCGGAAGAGGAAAACAGACGGAAGGAAGACACACAGGGAATGAGTGGGGAGACACAGAGGAGGGGGGAAGACACACATGGAAGGAGGGGGGAGCCACAGAGGAGGGGGAGACACAGTGTAGTGGGGGGAGAGACACAAGGGAGTGAGAGGGGGGAGAGACACAAGGGAGTGAGAGGGGGGAGAGACACAGGGGAGGGAGAGTAGGGGAAGAGAAACAGGGGAGGAGAGGGGAGACACACAAGGGAGAGATAGGGGGAGATGGAGAGGAGGGGGGAAAGAGACTGGGGAGGGGGAGACACACAGGGGTGGGAGATGAGGGGGTAGACACACAGGGGAGTGAGATGAGGGGGGGAGACACACAGATACTGAAAAAGTTTCTATTAGTTCTACTGAAAATTGTGGCAGTATAGAGCAGTATTTCTCAACAACTGATCCGAGGACCGGGTGCGGTCATTAAGAACTTATCTGCTGGCCTCCATAACCTAGAGGGATGAGGAGAGACTAACATTTTTAACACCCCACCACTATTAGTTATATTTAGTTATAGTTAGTGTGAAGATCCCAAATAAAGTTACAGACAATCCCTGCCTTTGGCCACAGGAACTCCCCACTAAATAGGCGACCTTCGTTGAAGGAATGGGCTACTCGGTATACGGCTAATGGATCAGGAAAATGTACATGTGCTATAGCTCAGGAAAATAATAAAGCCCTCCCATTACATTAAACACACCATCCTCTATGCGTTCCAAATCACAACAAACACTTTATTTTTACAGCAAACTCTGTCTCACATTTTTTTCATGTCAGTGGGAGAACCTATTCCAAAAATCCCCTCCCTGATCAGGATCATCCAGTAAGGGAACGGCAGCTGGGGGGTCATGGACAGACTTGGGTGATTAGAGCCAATCAGGATTGGATGGATATAGGGGCTTGGCTTGGTGGGGGGGGGGGGGCCACTTGGCTGCACCCGCAGAGGATGAGAGCAGCAAAACAGAACAAAGAGCCCCAATGTCCTGCAGTGGGCAAGAATTGGAATTACGTGTCCTTTTCTACAACTATCCTTTAAAACATGACAGTATATTAGTTAATGGCAAACTGATCTTCACAGTTAGATATACAAACTATCTGCAGCTAAAATGCAATGCAATTAGTGCAAAACCAAATTAAAGTTTAATGTGTCACAGGAGGTACCGCCCTGTTAAACATGTTCTGCTCCCAACAAGTATTGTAAGATAACCAGTGGTTCCCCAGACCAAAAATGGATAAGAGCCTATAGAGTGTGGTCATTCAATTAAACTAATTGGAATTGTATCAGCATGCAAACATCCCAACAACATGCTTGCTCATACTTTGTTTTTGTTCAGTTGTGTCCGACTGTCCATGACTGTTGATGTTTTCTTCGCAAAGATACTGGGGTGGGTTGCCAGTTCCTTCTCCAGTGGACCATAATTTGCCTGCTATGACCTGCTAATCTAGGTTACCCTACATGATAAAGCTTCATTGAATTACAAAAGCCCCTTTACCACGTCAAGGTAGTGGTCCAGAAGGAGATGCTCGTACTACCCCATTCATAAATTAATGTTGCCTAACTTCTTAAAAAAATATATCAAAATATACAGAAAATGTTTATTTCATGTTTGGTTTCATATATATATATATATATATATTTTTTTTTTACATATATATGATACAGTTATGGCACTGAATAATTGTCTTGTAAATAAGTTATGAATCTTGAGTCTGTTATATATGGACTGTAAATTGCCTTCTAATTTTTTTTACAAAAGTTGGCCATGCTATACAGCAGTTTTTAATTGGCTTGTAAATTCCTACTGTCTAGGGCCTCCATTGAATTGCAATTCCACAGTTGACTTCATAGCGGCTTAAAATTTGCAAAAGTTACATAGCAATTCAATTGAACATGGTGTTAACTACCTGGCTGAAAGCCTAAACCGTAAACCATGCACCCGTAAGAGCATTTCAGGGCATGATTATGATCAATTAAGCAAAGCCGTAACTACTGATTTAGAAACAGCCAATAGTAAATGAGACCGTCACCATGACGTAAGTAAAACATGGAGGTTAAACGTCAATCAGTTAGCGTTTAGAAGTCCGATATGCGATCAGACTCGCAATCCGGCAATGTACAAAATAATAAAAAGGAAGGAAGGAAATGTTCTAGTCCATGTGGGTCATCCCATGAGGTTAGAGCAAATGAGAAAGCAACGTTTTTTTTTTTTCTAATTAGGACAGGCTTTGAAACTCAGGACCAAATGAGGTTGTGAAATTTCAATAAAGGAGTATATTATGTTGTAGGGTATTAATCCAGGGTATAATCTGATTGACAATTTTTGGTATCAGGTAGGAATGCCGGATCAATTCACCACTCACATAATACAAAGATCACTGGAGATCAAAAAAGGTTAAACTTCAAATAAAATCTGCTGTGTTACCCAGTCTGTGTGATGAGTAATGCAGCTTTGATACTGGAAAAGAACATAGTATGAAACTAAAAGACAAGGCCATCCATTATTTTTCAATGTGTTAATACTGTATCTTGATTTGTACTTAACCCCTGTATAATGCTAAGGAACAAATAAAGGATAATAATAATAATAATATGGGTTCATTGTCATTATGTACTGTTCACCTACTAAATAAGGGCTTTTGTATAGAAATGAATCAGCTATTATCACCAGTTTAATGCCATCTGGACTATAGGATTATACTCCAACTACAATGCAACCTTTTATATAGTAATATGGAGACAATGGAAAGCAATGTGTAGTTGTTCCAAGGCCCTTTTTTATATTTTATAAGTTTTATAAAATAAGTATATACTACCTGCATCTCAGAAAAGTAAAGTGTGTTATTTCCTGTGTGCAGTGATTGGTACAGGTGAGAGGGGAGTGTTTTTGCCTGGGTTAAACTTGCATATACAGTAAGTTTGGGCCTAGTGTGTGACTGCATCTGATTTACTCAGACAAGTAAAGTGTGTTATTTCCTGTGTGCAGTGATTTGGTACAGATGAGAGGGGAGTGTTTTTGCCTGGGTTATACTTGCATATACAGTAAGTTTGGGCCTAGTGTGCGACTGCATCTGATTTCCTCAGACAAGTAAAGTGTGTTATTTTCTGTGTGCAGTGATTTGGTACAGATGAGAGGGGAGTGTTTTTGCCTCGGTTATACTTGCATATACAGTAAGTTTGGGCCTAGTGTGTGACTGCATCTGAATTCCTTAGACAAGTAAAGTGTGTTATTTCCTGTGTGCAGTGATTGGTACAGATGAGAGGGGAGTGTTTTTGCCAGGGTTATACTTGCATATACAGTAAGTTTGGGCCTAGTGTGAGGCTGCATCTGATTTCCTCAGACAAGTAAAGTGTGTTTTTTCCTGTGTGCAGTGATTTGGTGCAGGTGAGAGGGGAGTGTTTTTGCCTGGGTTATACTTGCATATACAGTAAGTTTGGGCCCAGTGTGCGACTGCGTCTGATTTCCTCAGACAAGTAAAGTGTGTTATTTCCTGTGTGCAGTGATTTGGTACAGGTGAGAGGGGAGTGTTTTTGCCTGGGTTATACTTGCATATACAGTAAGTTTGGGCCCAGTGTGCGACTGCATCTGATTTCCTCAGACAAGTAAAGTGTGTTATTTCCTGTGTACAGTGATTTGGTACAGGTTAGAGGGGAGTGTTTTTGCCTCGGTTATACTTGCATATACAGTAAGTTTGGGCCTAGTGTGAGGCTGCATCTGATTTCCTCAGACAAGTAAAGTGTGTTATTTCCTGTGTGCAGTGATTGGTACAGATGAGAGGGGAGTGTTTTTGCCTCAGTTATACTTGCATATACAGTAAGTTTGGGCCTAGTGTGTGACTGCATCTGATTTCCTCAGACAAGTAAAGTGTGTTATTCCCTGTGTGCAGTGATTGGTACAGGTGAGAGCGGAGTGTTTTTGCCTGGGTTATACTTGCATATACAGTAAGTTTGGGCCTAGTGTGTGACTGCATCTGATTTCCTCAGACAAGTAAAGTGTGTTATTTCCTGTGTGCAGTGATTGGTACAGGTGAGAGGGGAGTGTTTTTGCCTCGGTTATACTTGCATATACAGTAAGTTTGGGCCTAGTGTGTGACTGCATCTGATTTCCTCAGACAAGTAAAGTGTGTTATTTCCTGTGTGCAGTGATTGGTGCAGGTGAGAGGGGAGTGTTTTTGCCTGGGTTATACTTGCATATACAGTAAGTTTGGGCCCAGTGTGCGACTGCATCTGATTTCCTCAGACAAGTAAAGTGTGTTATTTCCTGTGTGCAGTGATTTGGTACAGATGAGAGGGGAGTGTTTTTGCCTGGGTTATACTTGCATATACAGTAAGTTTGGGCCCAGTGTGAGGCTGCATCTGATTTCCTCAGACAAGTAAAGTGTGTTATTTCCTGTGTGCAGTGATTGGTACAGATGAGAGGGCAGGGGTTTTGCCTGGGTTATACTTGCATATACAGTAAGTTTGGGCCCAGTGTGTGACTGCATCTGATTTCCTCAGACAAGTAAAGTGTGTTATTTCCTGTGTGCAGTGATTTGGTGCAGGTGAGAGGGGAGTGTTTTTGCCTCGGTTATACTTGCATATATAGTAAGTTTGGGCCTAGTGTGTGACTGCATCTGATTTCCTCAGACAAGTAAAGTGTGTTATTTCCTGTGTGCAGTGATTGGTGCAGGTGAGAGGGGAGTGTTTTTGCCTGGGTTATACTTGCATATACAGTAAGTTTGGGCCCAGTGTGAGGCTGCATCTGATTTCCTCAGACAAGTAAAGTGTGTTATTTCCTGTGTGCAGTGATTGGTGCAGGTGAGAGGGGAGTGTTTTTGCCTCGGTTATACTTGCATATATAGTAAGTTTGGGCCTAGTGTGTGACTGCATCTGATTTCCTCAGACAAGTAAAGTGTGTTATTTCCTGTGTACAGTGATTTGGTGCAGGTGAGAGGGGAGTGTTTTTGCCTCGGTTATACTTGCATATACAGTAAGTTTGGGCCTAGTGTGTGACTGCATCTGATTTCCTCAGACAAGTAAAGTGTGTTATTTCCTGTGTGCAGTGATTGGTGCAGGTGAGAGGGGAGTGTTTTTGCCTGGGTTATACTTGCATATACAGTAAGTTTGGGCCCAGTGTGAGGCTGCATCTGATTTCCTCAGACAAGTAAAGTGTGTTATTTCCTGTGTGCAGTGATTGGTACAGATGAGAGGGCAGGGGTTTTGCCTGGGTTATACTTGCATATACAGTAAGTTTGGGCCCAGTGTGTGACTGCATCTGATTTCCTCAGACAAGTAAAGTGTGTTATTTCCTGTGTGCAGTGATTGGTACAGGTGAGAGGGGAGTGTTTTTGCCTGGGTTATACTTGCATATACAGTAAGTTTGGGCCTAGTGTGTGACTGCATCTGATTTACTCAGACAAGTAAAGTGTGTTATTTCCTGTGTGCAGTGATTGGTACAGGTTAGAGGGGAGTGTTTTTGCCTGGGTTATACTTGCATATACAGTAAGTTTGGGCCTAGTGTGTGACTGCATCTGATTTACTCAGACAAGTAAAGTGTGTTATTTCCTGTGTGCAGTGATTTGGTACAGATGAGAGGGGAGTGTTTTTGCCTGGGTTATACTTGCATATACAGTAATTTTGGGCCTAGTGTGAGGCTGCATCTGATTTACTCAAACAAGTAAAGTGTGTTATTTCCTGTGTGCAGTGATTGGTACAGGTGAGAGGGGAGTGTTTTTGCCTGGGTTATACTTGCATATACAGTAAGTTTGGGCCCAGTGTGCGACTGCATCTGATTTACTCAGACAAGTAAAATGTGTTATTTCCTGTGTGCAGTGATTTGGTACAGGTGAGAGGGGAGTGTTTTTGCCTGGGTTATACTTGCATATACAGTAAGTTTGGGCCTAGTGTGTGACTGCATCTGATTTACTCAGACAAGTAAAGTGTATTATTTTCTGTGTGCAGTGATTTGGTACAGATGAGAGGGGAGTGTTTTTGCCTGGGTTATACTTGCATATACAGTAAGTTTGGGCCTAGTGTGAGGCTGCATCTGATTTCCTCAGACAAGTAAAGTGTGTTATTTCCTGTGTGCAGTGATTGGTACAGATGAGAGGGCAGGGGTTTTGCCTGGGTTATACTTGCATATACAGTAAGTTTGGGCCTAGTGTGTGATTGCATCTGATTTCCTCAGACAAGTAAAGTGTGTTATTTCCTGTGTGCAGTGATTGGTACAGATGAGAGGGGTGTTTTTGCCTGTGTTATACTTACATATACAGTAAGTTTGGGCCTAGTGTGAGGCTGCATCTGATTTATTCAGACAAGTAAAGTGTGTTATTTCCTGTGTGAAGTGATTTGGTACAGGTGAGAGTGGAGTGTTTTTATCTGGGTTAAAATTGCACATACGTTTGGGCCTTGTGTGTGACTGTTTACAGGAGGCAGTTCAAAGAAAAGTGTCAAATTGCAGAAGGCAGGCCAATACTGAGTTGGCAAGCACCAACAGATTTGCCAGATTGAATGAAACTGTTGGGAATTTCCATTCAGGAATGGCAATGCTAGATACAGCTGTTCCCTTTAACAGCCAGGAGAACAGTTTTACTGGAGGAGTGGGAGGGCAGTTTAGGCAGAGCAACAGACACGTTTTGGTGGTAGGGGACTCTATTATTAGGAAGGTAGGCAGGGTGATTTGTCACCCAGATCCCAGCAATCGAACAGTTTGCTGTCTCCCTGGTGCTCAGGTTCGACATGTTGTGGATCGGGTAGATAAATTATTGGGAGGTGCTGGAAATGAACCGGACGTCTTGGTACATATTGGTACCAATTACAAAGTTAGGGGAAGATGGAGTGTCCTAAAGAATGATTTTAGAGAATTAGGGAATAAGCTTAAGGGAAGGACCTCCAAGGTAGTATTTTCTGAGATACTACCAGTGCCATATGCTAGCCCAGGGAGACAGAAGGAGCTTAGGGAGGTTAATGCGTGGCCAAAGATGTGGTGCACTAAGGAGGGGTTTGGGTTTTTAGAGCACTGGGTGACTTCTCATTTGGGTACAATCTCTATAGCAAGGATGAATTGCACTTTAGTGATGGTGGAGCTTTTGTGCTAGGGGAAAAGATGGTAGAACAGCTGGGGGAGTTTTTAAACTAATAGGTGGGGGTAGGGACTAGATAGAAGTAATGGGGTAGAAAGTGTAGAGGGGATAAGGGATGAATTAACTACTCATGGGGGAGGAGATGGGGGGAGGGTTAGTATAGTCAATAGGGAGTTATAACTAATTAATTCAAGTACAGAGGCAGGGACCTCAAAACTACAAAAGCATAACATATGATGTATGCTTACTAATGCCAGAAGCTTGCCAGGAAAATGGGAAAGATAGAATTATTGGCAAATACCGAAAATGTGATTTAATAGGCATTACCGAAACATGGTGGGATGAATCTCATGACTGGACTGTTAATCTGGATAGTTATAACCTTTTTAGGAAAAATAGGGGCAATGGTAAAAGGGGAGGAGGGATTTGTCTGTATGTTAAGCATGAATTTAAGCCTATAGTCAGAGAAGATTGCTGGTACTAGCGGTAATCTTGAATGTTTGTGGGTAGAGTTAAATAGCAGAGCAGCAGATTCCAAAAGAATATTGGTTGGAGTATGCTATAAACCCCCAAATATAATTCAAAGTGAGGAAATTCAATTAGTGTTACAGATTGGAAATGCAGCTAAGCATGGGCAAGTTCTAATAATGGGAGATTTTATCTACCCTGAAATAAACTGGATAAATGAGAGCAGCAGTTCAGCTAAGGGGGGCAAGTTCTTGAGTACACTCAGGGATCATTATCTGGCCCAGGTTTTACAAGAGCATACTAGAAATGAAGCTTGTATTTAGTCATCACAAATAATATTGATATGGTATCAAATGTTGAAATAGGGCAACCTTTGGGAATCAGTGATCACAACACAGTCTCATTTGAGATTGAATTGAAAAAATAAAACTGTAAGGGGCCAACAAAAACTCTGAATTTTAAAAGGGCAGGTTTTAATAGTCTAAGGGCAGCAATACAAAGTATAGACTGGGATAGAGAAATGTCAGGTAAAAATACTGAACATAAATGGACAACATTTAAATCTGTACTAAATATATATAAACATTGGCATTCCATGTGGGAATACAAGTAAAAGGAGTAAATTGCATCCAATGTGGCTTAACGATGATTTAAAGATCAAGATACAGAGTAAAAAACAGGAATTTAAATTAAATAAAAAATAAGGGGACAGAGACTGCTTTACGAGAGTACAAGGAAATCAACAAGGCTTGCAAAAGGGCTATCAGATTGGCTAAAATAGAAAATGAAAAATTAGTTCCAAAAGAGAATAAGACTAACCCTAAAATATGTTTTAAGTACATAAATGTGAAAAGAGCCAGGATGGAAGCTATAGGAACATTACAATGTGAAACAGGCTGTCTGACAATTAGTGACCAGGAAAAGGCAGATGAGCTAAATAGGTTATTTTCTTCTGTATACACAAGGGTTGTACCCATAATGGGGCTATACTACCTTCACCAAATAATTGGTTAACGCAGGAAGAAATCCAAAAGAGGTTGGAAAAAATAAATGTCAATAAACCTCCGGGTCCTGATGGAATACATCCAAGGCTACTGAGGGAACTGGGTTCTGTAATAGACAAACCATTATATCTAATTTTTCAAGATTCACTCAACACTTGGTCACTATCAGACGACTGGAGGAAAGCAGAGGTGATACCTATATTTAAGAAGGGGGCAAGAGCAAATCCGGTGAATTATAGACCTGTAAGCCTCAGTTCTGTAGTGGGAACGCTTTTAGAAGGGTTAATAAAGGATAATATACACAAGTATGTTTATTCAAACAGCATTATAAGTAGGGGCCAACATGGATTTATAAGCGACAGGTCGTGTCAAACAAACCTATTTAGTTTCTATGAGGAGGTTAGTAAGAACCTAGATCAAGGCAACTCGGTGGATGTAGTCTTTTTGGATTTTGCAAAGGCTTTTGATACAGTGCCACATGGGAGATTATTGTGCAAACTAAGGGATACATAAATTTCAGTAAATATATGCACATGGATTGAGAGCTGGCTAAAAGACAGGAAACAAAGGGTTGTTGTAAATGGAACATACTCTGATTGGACTAATGTGGTAAGTGGGGTTCCTCAGGGCTCGGTATTAGGTCCTCTCCTTTTTAACACATTTATTAATGTCTTAGAAGTAGGATTGGAAAGCAGTGTCTCCATTTATGCCGATGACATAAAGTTGTGCAAGGTAATTAAATCAGAAAATGATGTACCGTATATACTCGAGTATAAGCTGAGTTTTTCAGCCCTATTTTTAAAGCTAAAAAGGGCCCCCTCTGCTTATACTCGAGTCACTCCCCCTAGTGTCTCTCTAACCCCCCCCCCCCCCGTGTCTCTCTAACCCCACTGTGTCTCTCTAACCCCCCCCCCCTGTGTCTCGAGGGGTCGAGGTTGAGGGGTGGGTGAGGATGGGGTTGATGAGGAGGAGGGAGGTTGAGGGGGGGGTTGAGGATGAGTATGAGGGGGGAGGATGGGGGATTGAGGGGGGAGGATGAGGATGGGGGGTTGAGGAGTGAGGTTGAGGGGGGTTGAGGAGGGAGGATGAGAAGGGGGTTGAGGATGCGGAGGAGGTTGAGGAGGGAGGTTAAGGATGAGGAGGGAGGTTGAGGAGGGGGTTGAGGATGAGGAGGGAGGTTGAGGATGAGGGGGTTGAGGATGAGGAGGGAGGATGAGGAGGGAGGTTAAGGATGAGGAGGGAGGTTGAGGATGAGGAGTGGGGTTGAGGAGGGAGGTTTAGAATAAGGAGGTGGGTTGAGGTTGAGGAGTGGGGTTGAGGAAGGAGGATGATGAGGGGGTTTGAGGATGGGGGGTTGAGGAAGGAGGATGAGGGGGTTGAGGAGGGGGGTTGGGGGGGTTTGAGGATGGGGGGTTGAGGAGTGGGTTTGAGGAGGGGGTTGAGGAAGGAGGATGAGGGGGGTTGAGGGGGTTTGAGGAGGGAGGATGAGGAGGGGGTTGAGGATGAGGAGGGAGGTTGAGGATGAGGAGGGGGTTGAGGATGTGGAGGAGGGTTGAGGATGAGGAGGGGGTTGAGGAAGGAGGATGAGGATGGGGGGTGGAGGAGGGGGATGAGGAGGGAGGTTGAGGTTGAGGATTTTGCTTCAAAGTTCTTTATTTGAATTTTTTTTTTTTTCCTGAAATTTCCTTCTTAAAATGAGGTACGTGTTATACGCTGGTGCATGTTATATGCCGATAAATACGGTATATATTGTGGTGAAGTGCCACCAGGGGTCAGAAGAGAGCTCTTCAAGACTATTCCCCAGGAGTGAGAGAGTTAACAACCTGTTCAAAAGGCAGGGGTGTGGCTGCAATCAAGCCCTGCTACCTTCAGTTGGAGGATTGTTTAGAAGTGTGGAACCTGTGAATAGGAAGCCTGAGACAGCTCTATGTGGCGAGAGAGAGGTCAGGGAGACCTAGAAAGCCAGTCTGGCTGCCCGGCAGTGTACAGCCAGCTCAGTTGAGAGACATTGAGAAGAGTGTCCAACGTGATCGGAGAGGTCAAAGAGACACAGCTCCCCTGCAGATGGAGTGCAGATCCTGAAGGGAGTGGACTCTAAAACAGATAAGTGTGCAGGCCTGTGTTTTGGACTATATTATGAACTGCAGAGCAGAGCAGTGAGGGAACTGCAGATAAAAGTATAGGTAGAGCTTCAAAGAGGAGCTAGGATTTATTTTCTTTTATGCTGACAAATAAAGCGCAAGTTCTGTTAAACCTTACAAAAGGCTCCAGAGTACTCCATTGTGGTGCTGGAAAACAAGGCACGGATCCTGAGAGTGGCAGTGAATCTGTCACATTTATGGTGGCAGTGGTGGGTAGTAAACTGTCTGTGTATAAGGAGACAGCCCACAGTACAGTACAATAATGGAGGATCTACTGAAAGCCCTGGCAGATGCCACTACATGCCAGAAATTGGGCGGAGCTTATCAGCAAGAAAGTCAGCAGAAAGGGCTGAAAGAAATTGCAGAAGACAGAGCCCTTGCTGCAAATGATGCTCGACTAAGAGATGCTGCTGCATGTCTGAGAGAGGCCACAGAGAAATGGCAGAGACAAGCAGAAGAGGACATAATCCGCATGCGTGAGGCCACAGAGAAATGGCAGATACAAGTGGAAATGGACAGAGTCCACATGAGAGAATCTTTGGAAGCACAGAAAGCTCAGCTGCAGCAAATGAGGTCAGAAAAGAACACTGTGGCTTCAAAACCAAGCGGGATTATGAATCCGAACCACTTCCTAAAGAGGATGACAGCTCAGGATGATGTTGACACATATCTCCTGAACTTTGAGAAGATTGCCACTAGGGAAGGTTGGCCCAAACAGCACTGGGCCACAGTCCTGGGTCCCTATCTGTGTGGAGAAGCTCATATTGTGATCTGCCTGAAGAAAAGGCTACAAATTATCGTGTCCTGAAGGAAGAGATCCTTTTCAGACTGGGAGTGAAAACAGTACAGAGATTGCACTACTGGGATTTTTTTGACAGACCGGCTTATTGCTATCCAATGGACATGCTGGTCTGCCCAAGTTATAAAAAAGCAGTTTCCCTGTTAAGGGAAGGCAAACCAAACCTGATGCAGGAGGAAATCAGGAGTTAGAGACCTGGTGGTTAGCAGAGAGAGTGCAACAAGCCACCAAGAGAGCGTCAAAAAAGACTGGAGAGCAGACAAGAGAGACTGCGGAGAGCACAAGAGAGACTGCAGAGAGCGCTGCTGCAAGTGAGACTGCAGAGAGCGCTGCTGCAAGTGAGACTGCAGAGAGCGCCGCTGCAAGTGAGACAGCCGAGAGCGCAGCAGAGAGCGCCACAGTGACGGACGAGAGCGCAGCAGAGAGCGCAAGTGAGATTGCTGAGAAAGTAGCAGAAGTTGCTGAGAAAGCAAAAGAGACTGTTGATGCTGATAAAGTCATTAAGGAAGAAGGGAACCCAAACAGATGCGGAAATCTTATGGACAAGAGCAATGAGAAGGCCTCCATAAGAGACCTGGACAGACACAGCCACCCGTCCTTGGTGAATACTCCTGAAGTGGAGAGAGATGTTAGAGAAAGAAAATGCTTGCTAATGATCTCTGATCCAGAGAAAGAGGAGATCAAGTGGATGAATATGGCCAGTGTTCTTACAAAGGAAGAATGTCCTAAATATGATGAAGGCACTGGAAACCTTACTAAATGGAAAGATAAGGAAGAAAATAATCTGGAGATTGAAATGGTGAAAGACGAACCACCGTCTCTAAGAGGACATATGAAGCAGAGCATGGAGATGTGTCCTTCTAAAACTATGAAGTATCCCAAGAGCGTTCGGTCTCAGTTTGCCATAGAACAAAGTGCTATGGATAAAGAGAAGCAAGACGGGAAACAAGTAAAGCAAGGAGTACAGTTGAACTCTATCCCAGTGGGTTTCAAAAAGCCTGAAGTAGAAGACAGGCAAGTTGCTACTGAAATCAAGGGTATCAGGATGATGCCAGGTGAAATTCCTGAATGGAGAAGGAAGCCTGCGGTTGAGGACAACAGAGTGTCCTATAGGAAGAAGACACCGATATCTAATTGAGAGCAGTGGAAGAGTCCCCCCAAGTACACGATGAATGAGAGAATTATGCAGAAGCGGCTGCACAGTGGAGAACAGGTGAAGCAAGACCTCCTCACTGACCGTGTATCCCAGAGGGAAGCAGCTGTAATAGAAAAGGAGCTCCTGTTCCATACTCCAGAAAAGCAGAGGGTGAGCACACTCCCTGATATTGAGGCACAGTTGAAGCAGAGTGGAGTTGTTTCAGAAGGCACTAACACCAATCTTCCGGAACAGTGTGCACAAGATGCTACATTGAATGCAGAGCGATACTTGCAGAAAGCTCATATGCGAGGCATAGCGAAGGAGCTTGTACAAGAAAGACAGAATGGTGAACAAAACACGGCTGAGCAGCCAAATATATCCGGGGAGGACCTGATAGAAGAGTCAGAGGCGGTTCCTAAATTGAACATGCAGCAAAAGATCCAGTACAAGCAGAGTGAACTGGATTTGCAACAATCTGAGGAGAAACTGCGGCTGCAGGAAGCTGAGGAAGACGAAAAGCTGGAAGCCTTGGAGGCAAAGCAAGTAGAGATGCCACTAAAAGAAGAAATAATACAAATGAAGGCTGAAGATGCCAAAAATAAAAGTGTTTTTCAGGAATCTAGGATTCAAGAGGCCACTAAGAAGTGTATTAGCCTATCTGCCGAGGCTCAAGAAGCAGCCCTGAGAGAGGACAGGCTTGGGGAGCCTCTCAAGGATACTGTACCAGAAGAGAAGCAAGATGGCCGTATGAAACTGATACGTTTTGGTGAGAGTTGTCAGCCAGCCAATAGGAGCACCTGGTACCGAGAGAGCCAGAAACAGAAGGAAGAAAGACAGCCCAAGAAGTTGTTGTTCCATAGTGAAGCTGAAAGGGATGAGAAAGCTGTGGATAATCTCCTGGAAAAGAACTCCAAGAATAAAGAGGCCGAAGTGAGGAAGCTCCAGTCCCAGGCTCCCGGTCTGCAGATGAGGTGTAGATGCTGCTGGGGTGGCTTTGAACAGACGAAACCACACCTTCTAGCCACGAACTGGCAGGGAGTATCCAAGCTGGAGAGTGAACTGGCGAACATCAGTCCTTGCATTAAAGATATAAAGAGGATAAGTCAGAGCTGCGAGGATAAGATGACGGGTCTAAAAGAAAAGATGCATCCAGTGAAAGACAAGGCCACAGAAACCTGTAATGTCTGTGATGTACCCCCAGGGAAGCGACTGTATGGAGAAACACATACTCATACCAAAGTACGAGAAGTACTTTTGAAGGGTCCCTGGGGCAGGACACTCGGAGAGATGGGCGGGCCGGTGTCCTACCCTCAAAGTTTAAGTGATGACAGCAGGCAGAACGGGCCGCATTTGGGGAGGGGCCGCATTTGCAGAGGTGGAGGCTCTATGCCGCCTCACAAGCGGTTACAAACACCCACAGTAGCAGGACTTTGAAAAAATACATCCAACACGCAATCACTAAATACGGACTTACACAAAGAAATACGAGCCGTCGAACTTAGAAAAAAAATCATTGTGAACTCGCAAAAATACGACCTTAACGGACGACCTGCGCACACATGAAAACATAAAAAAAAACAATAAATACACACAAAAGTGACATAAAAAGCTTACTTACAGCAAGGGGGGCACCCAGGACCTCTGCAAGTGAAGTTACACCTCAATTTCAGTCCAAATTAGCGAGTTTAGACACACGAAAATCCCCTAAGCAAGAGAAAAAATGGCTGCCGAAAAAAACAAAAATGAGGCTACAGGACCCTAAAGCCGCAAAACACCACCAAACACATACAGCTTTTCCAAAAAGCCGTAC
This sequence comes from Discoglossus pictus, assembly GCA_027410445.1. Taxonomy (NCBI): domain Eukaryota; kingdom Metazoa; phylum Chordata; class Amphibia; order Anura; family Alytidae; genus Discoglossus; species Discoglossus pictus. The sequence continues at coordinate 123,338,748 of CM050168.1, forward strand.
GAGGTACAAGATACACTTTTAGCAAGGATGTAAAATCATCCACACCTGTGTACGACATACACATTTGCCGTCATTTTACAACACTAACTAACAGAATGCGGAAATACACAGCTACACTAACGGCTTCCCCTCACGCACGCAGCCTATTTAAACTACACACTGCACACATTGCTGACACTTGCACCTCAGCTCCACAACAGTGCAAACCTACATTGTATGCTGCTTCCTGCATATATTACTTAGAAATAGGTAAAGTATATTCATTTATTCATTATTTAATTCGCATACAAAAGTACATATACACAAAAAAAAAAACTATCGCAATAAACACAAAAGCCAATCACTGCGCGCCTCACAACGAGCGCCAACGCTGCTCATAGCACACAAACTACACCAGGGGACAGCCTTGCAATAAGCGCAAAAAGGAAATCAGCACCGACCTTACAATGACAGCAAAAGTGCCTCTCATAAAAAAAAGTACAACTAAGAGCCTCGCAATAATCGCCGAAGGCGCTCATTGCAATCTACGCGATGAGCGACGAAGGCGCTCAGCGCGAGGCTCCCAATGAGCGCCGAAGGATCTCAGACCACCAACAAAAATTCATCTCTGTGGCAAACCGCATTACCTGCCTTACAATTTTATTGCCCCGTCATTTTTGACGGGCAAATTGCTAGTATATATATATATATTGCATGTCCCGGCTCAGTTTCCCAGAATGCAGTGTAATAACTTTTTTTCTCTGAATTCTGCACTGGAAGCAGGTTTTTTTACTTGCTTTAGACATTCAAATGTGAACACAGATGTACTATTTAATAAATATATATATATATATATATATATATAGTAAATAAACAGTACATCTGTGTTCACATTTTGAATGTCTAAAACAAGTTTAAAAACCTGCTTCCAGATCAGAATTCCAAGAGAAATAGTTATCACACCGCATTCTGGGAAGCTGATATATACAGTATCTGACAAAAGTGAGTACACCCCTCAAAATGTTGTAAATATTTTATTATATCTTTTCATGTGATAACACTGAAGAAATGACACTCTGCTACAATATAAAGTAGTAAGTGTACAGCCTGTACCCTCAAAAATAACTCAACACTCATTAATGTCTAAACCGTCAGCAACAAAAGTGAGTAAAAGTGGAAATGTCCAAATTGGGCCCAAAGTGTCAATATTTTGTGTGGCCACCATTATTTTCCAGCACGGTCTTAACCCTCATGGGCATGGAGTTCACCAGAAGTCCTCTTCCACTCCTCCATAACGACATCACGGAGCTGGTGGATGTTAGAGACCTTGCGCCCCCCCCCACCTTCAATTTGAGGATGCTCAATAGGGTTTAGGTCTGGAGACATGCTTGGCCAGTCCATCACCTTTAACTTCAGCTTCTTTAGCAAGGCAGTGGTCATCTTGGAGGTGTGTTTGGGTTGTTATCATGTTGGAATACTGCCCTGCGGCCCAGTCTCTGAAGGGAGGGGATCATGCTCTGCTTCAGTATGTCACAGTACATGTTGGCATTCAAGGTTCCCTCAATGAACTGTAGCTCCCCAGTGCGGGTAAGACTCATGCAGACCCAGACCATGACACTCCCACCACCAAAAGCATACATCTATACTGAGGAAAGGTAGTTGAAATAATCCCTAAATAACAGATAAATGGATAAGTCACAAAGAACACAAAAACACTAATATGAGATGAAACCCTCAGTAAACAGCGATGCAGAGAGAGTGGAGGCAGCATCTGACATCAGCAGTTAAATACATATGGGGGAATCAACACAAAATATTATAGAAAACATTTATACACATATAGACATAGGTGTATATATGTTTGGTCTGGGCCTGCATGAGTGCTGCCGACACTGGGGAGCTACAGTTTATTAAAGGGAACCATGAATGCCAACATGTATTGTGACATACTGAAGCAGAGCATGATCCCCTCCCTTTGGAGACTGAGCCACAGGGCAGTATTCCAACATAACAACCCCAAACACACCTCCAAGATGACCACTGCCTTACTAAAGAAGCTGAAGGTAAAAGTGATGGACTGGACATGCATGTCACCAGACGTTAACCCTATTTAGCATCTGTGGGGAATACTAAAACGGAAGGTGGGGGAGTACAAGGACTCCAGTGGCAACCTATGAAGCTCTGGTGAACTCCATTCCCATGGGGGCTAAGGCAGTGCTGGAAAATAATGGCGACCATACAAAATATTGACACTTTCGGCCCAATTTGTACATTTCCACTTAGGTGTGTACTTTTGTTGCCAACGGTTTAGATGTTAAAGGCTGTGTGTTGAGTTATTTTGAGGGGACAGCAAATTTACACTGTTATACAGGCTGTACTCTTACTACTGTATATTGAAGCAGAGTGTCATTTCTTCAGTGTTGTCACATGAAAACATACAGTGCCTTGCAAAAGTATTCACCCCATTGACTATTTTGTTACATTACAGGCTTAAGTTCAATGTTTTGTTAATCTGAATTTTATGTGATGGATCAGAACACAATAGTCTAAGTTGGGGAAGTGAAATGAGAAAAATATATACATAAAACTATTTTTTACAAATAGAAAACAGAAAATTGGCATGTGCGTATGTATTCACCCCCTTTGTTATGAAGTCCATAAAAAGCTCTCGTGCAACCAATTACCTTCAGAAGTCACATAATTAGTGAAATGATGTCCCCCTGTGTGTAATCTAAGTGTCATATAATCTGTCATTACATATACACACTTTTTTTTAAAGGCCCCAGAGGCTGCAACACCTAAGCAAGAGGCACCACTAACCAAACACTGCCATGAAGACCAAGGAACTCTCCAAACAAGTAATGGACAATGTTGTTGAGAAGTACAAGTCAGGGTTAGGTTATAGAAAAATATCCAAATCTTTGATGATCCACAGGAGCACCATCAAATCTATCATAACAAAATGGAAAGAACATGGCACAACAGCAAACCTGCCAAGAGACGGCCTCCCACCAAAACTCACGGATTGGGCAAGGAGAGGATTAATCAGAGAGGCAGCACAGAGACCTAAGGTAACCCTGGAGAAGCTGCAGAGTTCCACAGCAGAGACTGGAGTATCTGTACATAGGACGACAATAAGCGGTACGCTCCATAGAGTTGGGCATTATGGCAGAGTGGCTCGAAGAAAGCCATTACTTTCAGCAAATAACAAAATGGCACGTTTGTGAAAAGGCATGTGTGAGACTCCAAAAATGTATGGAGGAAGGTGATCTGGTCTGATGAGACTAAAATTGAACTTTTCGGCCATCAAAGAAAACGCTATGTCTGGCGCAAACCCAACACATCACCTCACCCAAAGAACACCACCCCCCACAGTGAAACATGGTGGTGGCAGCATCATGCTGTGGGGATGTTTTCCAGCAGCCGAGACTGGGAAAGTGGTCAGAGTTGAGGGAAAGATGGATAGTGCTAAATACAGGGATATTCTTGAGAAAAACCTGTACCACTCTGTGCGTGATTTGAGGCCAGGACGGAGGTTCACCTTCCAGCAGGACAATGACCTCAAACTCACTGCTAAAGCAACACTTGAGTGGATTAAGGCGAAACATGTAAATTTGTTGGAATGGCCTAGTCAAAGCCCAGACCTTAATCCAATAGAAAATCTGTAGTCCGACTAAAAGATTGCTGTTCACAAGCGCAAACCATCCAGCTTGAAGGAGCTGGAGCTGTTTTGCAAGGAGGAATGGGCAAAAATCCCACTGGTAAGATGTGGCAAGCTCATAGAGACTTATCCAAAGCGACTTGGAGCTGTGATTGCTGCAAAAGGTGGCTCTACAAAGTATTGACTTTAAGGGGGTGACTAGTTATGCACATTGACTTTTTCTGTTATTTTGTCCTATTTGTTGTTTGCTTCACAATAAAATAAAAAAACATCTTCAAAGTTGTGGGCATGTTCTGTAAATTAAATGATGCAAATCCTCAAACAATCCATGTTAATTCCAGGTTTTGAGGCAGCAAAACATAAAAAATGCCAAGAGGGGTGAATACTTTTGCAAGGCACTGTATAATAAAATATTTACAAAAAATTGAGGGATGTACTTACTTTTGTGAGATATATATATATATATAATGGGTTATTTGTGTATCTAGATGTGCTTCTCGTTTAGAAAGTAGGTATATTTTGCAACACACATTTTTTGTGTTATATATCAATACCAATATTCTTAAGACAAGCAGCCTGATATAGTCTTTAGATAGAGTCTTTAGATCCTTGGAGGTTATCTTTTTTTTTTTTATAGAGCCGTATACTTTTTCGGTAGTGGCCCTTTTGATAGCCCGAAGAGAAGATCAAGGGTCTTCAATCAAGACGGAAAAGGACCGATTACTTCAATCAACATTGATATGTCTGCCTATTCAGGGCAGAAGATTGAGGACCAGGACATCATTGATCATATCTGAAGGGTCTTCCAATGGAAGATTTGTATAATCCCCCCCCCCCCCAAATGGTGTCAATATTTTTTTATGTAATTTTGTAATTTAATGCACTTATTTAATTTAGTTAAATTAGTGGTTAGGGTCTATAGGGGTCTCCTATGGTAGTAATAAGGGTTCCATTGGGGTCCATAGGAACACCATGGTTAAGGTTAGAGGCACCCCTGGTGTTGACAGGAGTCCCTGAAGATACGCAGCTCATTAGGGTTAGAAATAGGCCGGCAAATGCAGGTTGACAATTGCTGATGATGTCATTAGAAGGTTCTTGGAGCCTGTTATTGGTGATTTACAGAAGAGAATTCTAGTGATTCTCTGTGAGCAGATCACAAAGTCCTGTGCATTTGGGTTTTGACTATGAGATTAGTTGACTTACAGAATACTGCATTACAAGCATTTTTATATATGCATTGTCATCAAGTTGTGCTTAGATGGTTACCTAGCATATTCTGTATCACAAGGCGAAGTAATAAACAGGCAACAAGCAAAAACAAGGACAATCCAGTGATTGAGACAGGCGGCAGAAGAAACAGGTACAGAAACAAGCCAAAGTCGTGGGTCTGTGATCGGGGAGGTCAGAACAAGACAATTGTCAGGTTCCATAGAATAGACTAGTGAGTACAAGCCATGGGACAGGGTACAACATATAAAGGAAGTCCAGAAAACAGAGCCAATACATAAATCACAATCAAAAGTAAAGAACACCATGTTGGGACCCAGAGCAAAACATTTGACCAGTGTTACTCAGTTGCTGGTGATCTAAAGTGGCATTAACTAGTGCATGGGAAATGTCTTGCAACAGAGTGAATGCTCATCATTCAACATACAGTTTCAGAATATACTCAGAACTCCAAGCAAAATAGGCACAGAAGCGCATAACTTAAACGCCCTTAGTAAGGAAGAGGTAAGAGAGTAGCCATGAACATGATGTGGGATTTGATAGTGTCTTATTTGCATAATTAATTTTCCTGGTTTGTTTTCTTTTATTATTTTCTGCTAGTAATACAATCAGAATATCACATCTGTACGATTTACAAAAGACCCTGAATAAATTGTATGACATGCTGCTCTGCTTTCGTTAGAATCGTTCACGGAAATAAAAGTATGCAAGGGAGCCTTCAACTTCCATTATTGTCTTTGTCACAAAGACATAGTGCTCTATAGAGATTCTACAAATCTGTGCAACATGCAGTAGTAATTTGCCCTTTTCATTATGTCACTATCAGACTTACTATACATTCTTTAGCTTTTTAAATCTACTGCTCTTAATAAGATGTCAAAAGGCTACACAAAGTAACGTTTTCTTGTGGCATGCTCAGCTTTACTTCATGTATGACCTTTCATATTTTTTTATCTGCACAAGAATGTAGGATTAAACCTTGAATGGCTTTTATATATATATATATATATATATATATATATATATATATTGATATCAAGTGCAGAAAAATAATTCTTGACCTAATCTGATTTTTTTTTTAGGATTTTAAAATGTACTCATTAACAGCTCAATTCAGTATTTAAGTAAAGACACCATGGTATTGCTTTCTCTAAACTGACCACAGTACAATGGAAAATAATATAAGAGCTTAAATACATTTGCCATGCTAAAATGCTTGTTAATCTAATTTTGCTTAGTCTGCTTTTTTCAAGTAAGTTTGTAGTACTATTCCATGGTAGCTGACTTTACATTCACATAGGGTGGGTTCTTCGCTAATGGGTTTCATTATTGTTTGCTCTCTACATGTCTAAGGTGTACAAATACATGTTTTATTAGAGTCCACAATTAGCTGATGATTTAAGAACATGCTTCCCTCTTCAGGCCCATGGAAAAGGGCCAATCCAAATACCAAAAACATGTTGATCTATGGAAATTTAAAAAAAATAACTGGCATATTGGAAAGTTGAATGGGAAATTGTGTGGCTTCACCCTCGCCTTTTATATGATTTTCTAGGACTCTGAATGACTAAAACAACCATCAATAACATTTCAGCCAATCAGGTCAAAGCAATTGAAATTCTAGCAATTAGATTGGATAGAATGAATCAAAAGAAGACTATCCCACTTCCTAATCACATTGGCTAATTGATAGCCAATCAGAATAGGCTATATTCAGTGAATTGACTGGCTCAAACTGGTGAATGGCTCAGTTTATCCGAAAAGGGTATAGAAGGATAATACAAATAAATTAGTAGTTACATGCACTCACTAAGACTTTGAACAACCTTAGCAAGTGATTAAAATACTTATTATGTTTTGGCCCCTAACGAGTAGTTGCAGATCTTTGCAACATACGCTAAAGCTTAGCAAGTATCATGTAACGGCGGCGCACACTATTCTACAAGTAAATCAACAAGGAGCATATTTCTCTGTGTGCAGAATGTTAATAATATGGTTTAACTAGCAACGGTCAATGGAAGAAAGTGTTGAAATGCTGTTTGCCACACAATGTGAGTGTACTGTGTGCCTCAACTATATAGACCCCTCTAACACAGTAATGAACGCATGTAATAACAATATAAGTGCCATGAGGGTCATCCAGGACCCTCATGACCCAAAGTGGAAAGCACTACACCATTTTAACTCGGTCTCTTATGGGGGTCTATCCAGACCCTCATAAGCCTCTATTTAACCCCATCAGTCCCATAAGGGTATATTATGACCATTATGGGCCAGTTACAACCCAACATTAAACACATAAGTGCAATGACGGTCCTCAAGGTCCATCATGACACTAAGTATAAACACTACACTGCACTATACCCCCCCAATAAAACATTAAATATCAACTAAACACCCTCTACACCTACCTATTAACACCTACACTACCTACCTACCCCCTAATAACCCCCCCCACCACTCTAATTACAGAAAACAAAAAAACTAAAGTCATCAAAAATGAAAAAATCTACATTACATAAAATAAAAAAACCTAAATCACCAAAAATAAAAAATGTACATTACAGAAAATAAAAAACCTAAGTCACAAAAAATAAAAAAGTAACATTACAGAAAATAAAAAAGTACATAACAACCCCCCCCCCCTCATTACAGAAAAAAATACACACCTGAAAAGGAAATACATATAATACATACAATACAATACATACAATACAAATAAAATTAAATACAATACACTACACCCCTATCTAATATACAATACATCCTATCTATCTAATATACATCCCCCTATCTATCTAATATACAATACTATCTATCTAAAATACATCCTATCTATCTAATATACAATAAATGCTATCTATCTAATATATACATCCCCCAATCTATCTAATATCCAATACATGCTATCTCTATATAGCAACCCTAATTCTAAGCTAAAATAAAATAATTAAGACCACTTACCTTTGAGATGTCCCTTCAGATCAGCAACCTAGGGTAAAAAAGATTTTAAAAATTACTACAACATGTTTACATAAAATAAATAAACATAGTACATATTCTAAATATTCTACTCACCTTTCCAGCATGTCCCCGTCCTTCTTCTATTTTTCTTCTCCGGTGCGGCCCCTGTTAAAAAAAAACATTACATTAGTACACATACATAAACATACAACAAAGTAAAATAAACATAATCTACATTGTACTTACCTCCCCGGGATGTCTCTGGCCTCCTCGTCTTCTGCCCCGGATGGGACCTGGAAGCATCCGCGCTCTAAAAAATTTAAAAAAAAAAATAACAGACATCCGCACTCGCGGATGGCCCCGACGCTAATGATCCTCCTACGGAGTGTTCCAGAATAAAATAGGCAATGGCGGCTTCTGATTGGCTGAAAACACTGTCTATCAAATTCAGCCAATCAGAAGATGTCAATTGTGAGCCAATGAGAAAGGAATACACCCCAAAATCGCACTCTGATTGGATAATGCACCTGTCAATCTTTATTTTAACCAATCAGAAGGCTTTATTGCCATCAGCGAATAAAAATGGGATACACCCCCATGGGGTCATTGGCTGAAGACATCTGTGCCTTCCCATTGGTTGTAATACTGAACGACATTGACAACAGCCAATGAGAGGGCACAAGTGCCTTCAGCCAATCAGTACGTGGGGGTGTATCCCATTGTGATTGGCTATTGTCAGTGCAACCAATCAGAATGCGCAGATACCTCCAGCCAATCACCCTGTGGGGGTGTATTCCATTGTGATTGGCTGAAGGCATCTGCGCCTTGTGATTGGATTAAATAAAGATTGACAGGTGCATTATCCAATCAGAGTGCGATTTTAGGGTGTATCCCTTTCTGATTGGCTCACACATTGGCGCCTCCTGATTGGGTGAATTTGATAGACAGCGTTTTCAACCAATCACAAGGCGCCATTGCCTTTTTTCTTCCAGAAAAGGCTCCGGTAGCCTCATTATCGTCGGGGATGTCCGTGAGTGCGGATGTAAGTACTTTTTTTTTTTTTTTTTAACAGGGCGTGGCAAAAGAGGAGGAGGAGGCCGGAGACATCGTGGGGAGGTAAGTACAATGTAGATTATGTTTATTTTATTTTGTTTTTATGTTTATGTATGTGTATTAATGTTATGTTTTTTTAACAGGTGCCGCGCCAGAGCAGAAGAAAAGAATAAGGACGGGACATGCCGGAAAGGTGAGTATAATATTTAGAATGTTTCTAATGTTTATTTATTTCCTGTAAATGTGTTGCACTAATTGTTTTATTTTTTTCCCCCTAGGTGGCTGATCTGAAGGAACATCTGCAAAGGTAAGTGTTCTTAATTATTTTATTTTAGCTTAGAATTAGATTATTTTATATATAGATAGCATTTATTGTATGTTAGCTAGGGGTATGTGTTTGATATAGTTAGCATAGCATGTATTGTATATTAGATTGTGGTATTTATTTAGATAGATTGGGGGATGTATTTTAGATAGATAGGATGTATATTACATAGATAGTATTTATTGTATATTAGATAGATTGGGGGATGTATATTAGATAGATAGGATGTATTGTATATTAGATAGGGGTGTATTGTATTGCATTTAATTTCATTTGTGTTGTATGTATTTGTATTGTATTGTATGTATTATATGTATTTCCTTTTCAGGTGTGTATTTTTTTTTCTGTATTGGGGGGGTTGTAATGTATTTTTTTATTTTCTGTAATATTCCTTTTTTTTTTTATGACTTAGGTTTTTTTAGTTTTTCTAAAGTCGATTTTTTAATTTTTGTGATTTAGGTTTTTTATTTTATGTAATGAAGATTTTTCATTTTTGGTGACTTTTTTTTTTTTTTTTTTTTTTGTAATTAGAGTGGTGGGGGGCTATTAGGGGGTAGGTAGTGTAGGTAGGTAGTGTAGGTGTTAATAGGTTAGTGTAGAGGGGGGTTAGTTGATATTTAATATTTTATTGAGGGGCTATAGTGCAGTGTAGTGTTTATACTTAGTGTCATGATGGTCCTTGAGGCTTGTCATGGCACTTATGTGGTTAATGTTGGGTTGTAACAGGCCCATAGTGGTCTTAATATACCCTTATGGGACTGATGGGGTTAAATAGAGGCTTATGAGGGTCTGTATTGACCCCCATGAGTGCCAGGGTTAATTAGGGGTTTATGGGGCTCTGTATTGACCCCCATGAGTGAGGGGGTTAATTAAGTGCTTATATGGGTCTTTATTGACACCCTATGAGTGACAGGGTTAATGAAGGGCTTATGGGGGTCTGTATTGACCCCCATGAGTGACAGGGTTAATTAAGGGCTTATGGGGGTCTATATTGACCCCCATGAGTGAAAGGGTTAATTAAGTGCTTATGGGGTCTGTATTGACCCCCATGAGTGAAAGGGTTAATTATAGGTATATGGATGTCTGTATTGAACCTCATGAGTAACGGGGTTAATTAAGGGTTTATGAGGGTCTGTATTGACCCCCATGAGTGCCAGGTTTATTTATGGGCTTATGTGGGTCTTTATTGACGCCCATGAGTGACAGAGTTAATTATATGTATTATGGGGGTCTGTATTGACCCCCATGAGTGTCAGGGTTAATTAGGGGTTTATGGGGGTCTGTATTGACCCCCATGAGTGAGGGTGTTAATTAAGTGCTTATCGGTGTTTGCACTGAACCCCATGAGTGACAGGGTTAATGAAGGGCTTATGGGGGTCTGTATTGACCCCCATGAGTGACAGGGTTAATGAAGGGCTTATGGGGGTCTGTATTGACCCCCATGAGCGAGGGGGTTAATTAAGGGCTTATGGGGGTCTATATTGACCCCCATGAGTGACCGGGTTAATGAGGGGCTTATATGGGTCTGTATTGACCCCCATGAGTGACAGGGTTAATGAAGGGCTTATGGGGTCTGTATTGACCCCCATGAGTGACAGGGTTAATGAAGGGCTTATGGCGGTCTGTATCTGTAAAGAGCCTCATGCGTGATAGTGTATTTTTTTTATTTTTATATATAACAGGTCCTTTAAGGACCTTAAATGGAGGTGTAACTTCACTTGCAGAGGTTCTGGTGCCCCCCCCCCCCTTGCTGTGGGTAAGCTTTATGTATTTTTTGTGGGTATTTATTGTGTTTTGACTGTTTTTAGGTGCGCGCGGTTCGGCCGTTATGGTCTTTTCGGGGGCCATTTTTCTCTCGCTTAGGGAATTTTCGTGTGTTTGAACTCGGGAATTTGGACTTAGCTGGAGGTGTAACTTCACTTGCAGCGGTCCTGTGTGCCCCCCCTTGCTGTGGTTAGCTTTTTTATGTATTTTTAATGGGTATTTATTGTGTTTTGACTGTTTTTAGGTGTGCGCGGTTTGACCATTAAGGTCGTATTTTTGCGAGGTCATAATGGTGCCGCTTGTGTGGGTAACAGGCCCATAGTGGTCTTAATATACCCTTATGGGACTGATGGGCTTAAATAGAGGCTTATGAGGGTCTGTATTGACCCCCATGAGTGCCAGGGTTAATTAGGGGTTTATGGGGCTCTGTATTGACCCCCATGAGTGAGGGGGTTAATTAAGTGCTTATATGGGTGTGTATTGACCCCCTATGAGTGACAGGGTTAATGAAGGGCTTATGGGGGTCTGTATTGACCCCCATGAGTGACAGGGTTAATTAAGGGCTTATGGGGGTCTATATTGACCCCCATGAGTGAAAGGGTTAATTAAGTGCTTTTGGGGGGTTGTATTGACCCTCATGAGTGACAGGGTTAATTAAGGGTTTATGAGGGTCTGTATTGACCCCCATGAGTGCCAGGTTTATTTATGGGCTTATGTGGGTCTTTATTGACCCCCATGAGTGACAGGGTTAATTATATGTATTATGGGGGTCTGTATTGACCCCCATGAGTGACAGGGTTAATTAGGGGTTTATGGGGGTCTGTATTGACCCCCATGAGTGAGGGTGTTAATTAAGTGCTTATGGGGGTCTGTATTGAACCCCATAAGTGACAGGGTTAATGAAGGGCTTATAGGGGTCTGTATTGAACCCCATGAGCAAGGTGGTTAATTAAGTGCTTATGGGGGTCTGTATTGACCCCCATGAGTGACCGGGTTAATGAGGGGCTTATATGGGTCTGTATTGACCCCCATGAGTGACAGGGTTAATGAAGGGCTTATGGGTTCTGTATTGACCCCCATGAGTGACAGGGTTAATGAAGGGCTTATGGGGGTCTATATTGACCCTCATGAGTGACGAGGTTAATGAAGGGCTTATGGGGGTCTGTATTGACCCCCATGAGTGACAGGGTTAATGAAGGGCTTATGGGGGTCTGTATCTGTATAGAGCCTCATGCGTGATAGTGTATTTTTTTTTATTTTTATATATAACGGGTCCTTTAAGGACCTTAAATGGAGGTGTAACTTCACTTGCAGAGGTTCTGGTGCCCCCCCCCCCCCCTTGCTGTGGGTAAGCTTTATGTATTTTTTGTGGGTATTTATTGTGTTTTGACTGTTTTTAGGTGCGCGCGGTTCGGCCGTTATGGTCTTTTCGGGGGCCATTTTTTCTCTCGCTTAGGGAATTTTTGTGTGTTTGAACTCAGGAATTTGGACTTAGCTGGAGGTGTAACTTCACTTGCAGCGGTCCTGGGTGCCCCCCCCCCCCTTGCTGTGGTTAGCTTTTTTATGTATTTTTAATGGGTATTTATTGTGTTTTGACTGTTTTTAGGTGTGCGCGGTTTGACCATTAAGGTCGTATTTTTGCGCGGTCATAATGGTGCCACTTGTGTGGGTGTTTGTAACCACGTGTGAGGCGCCTTTGAGCCTCCACCTCGCGAGGGTCCGCATTTGCGGCCTGCAATGAGCCTTCGGGACGTTGGAGCCTCCACCTTCCGCAAATGCGGCCCCTCGCTTCGCAAGGGTCCGCATTTGCGGACCAAACTGCATCCCTCGCTTTGCGAGGGACGCAGTTCTTTCGAGCTCGCTTCGCAAGCTTGCAAAGCATGGCGACGATTCGTAGTTTGACAACTATTATATGTGATGTGGGATTTTCAGCAGCCAATATTTTGTGCTGGCACACATCAGAACGTATTGTATAACTAAGCAAGGTAAAGCATTTGTATCCAGCTACATTCTCCAGTAGAGTTCCCTTTGTTAAAAGGGGCTGCACCTTTAACTAAGCCATTGAATGTATGCTTATACAAGATGCTCCAGTTGTCAGATATTTTAATATTGTTAAACTCTAGTTATAGTAGATTCATAAGGAATATTAGAATCACAAATGTGTTAATAATTTGTGCATTGAGCATATGCCATAGCTTTACAACATGGTTCCAATTATGACTTAAATTCATATACTGATAGGAGCTAATATGTTGGGGAGGAAGAGAAGTAGAAAAAGTACAATGTTAAAATGCATTTTATGTGTTGTTGCGTCACCTTTCACTGGCAGAGTGGCCAGAAAATGCATTGCAAAGCATTGCTAGTTCTAGATATGCCATTGCTTTCCTCTTGTGAGTTCCTGGATTCAGTCACCATCCACAGTAATTTCTGCACCCAGGAAAATACAATCTGTCACTGTTGTATTCTTAATTCAGACATTATTTGATTGTAATTTTAATTATATAATTTCATAACCTTCAATTTCGCAATGCATGAGAGTCAATGTGTTAAAAGCATCTTCTGAAATGTGAATCATAAAGATTTCTAGGACACTAATCTATGAACAAAGTAATGAACTGGGCACAGAAACCATCAAACAGATTTGTCAGCTAAATACACAGCAGTCTGATGTTTCACAGTTGGAAAGCGCATAGATCGCCAAAACTGAAGGGGTGAATCCAGCGGATGTCGTTAATTATAAAGAATCACAACCAGGAAGATGCATTCATTACAGACCAAACTGAATCTACAATAGGAAACATTCAGAGATAATGAACATTAAAGAACAACATCAATGCTGTGTAAGACACAATAAAACATTGTTTGGGACAATTTTAAATCATATCACATCCTGAGAGCTGGATCATGAGGGGGTATCTGATGATCCGAGGGTAGGGGCTATACAAGCCAAGGGCCACCTGCTATAGACTACAGGTTAACTACCCACAAGGACCGTGTTTTTTTTGGAAATCTTGGCACCAGCACCCTGATATCTGGCTTCTGTATCTGTCAGGGTCCTTGCATCAGAAATCAGCAGGATCCTACAGAGTCTCCCAGTACCTCCCTGCAACCATCCAGGAGAAAAGGAGCAAAATAAGAGACACACAATTTCTGTATGTCTCCAGAAGTGAATCATTTTATTTTTGGAAAGTCAACAATATTTATAGATACACAATGTAACAATGATAGGATGTGGCTGACAATTACAGAAGATGACCCCCACATGGGGTCTATTATTATTATTTTTTATAGTTCATTTATAATGCCCCGACATATTCTGTAGCGCTGTACATAAGTTAAGTTCAGACAAAGATAAATACAAATTAACAAATAGCAAAGCAATGAGAGCCCTGTCTTTGAGCTAGGAATCCAATGTCCATGGTGCATTAAAAAAGTACTTAGGATAGAAACTCGCAGACTTACAGTCTAAGGTATAGTGAGTGGTAAAAGAGGGTGAGAGCGGTGATAAGCCTGTTAGGGTGGAAGGTGATACGCTTCTTTAAAAAGATGCATTTAAGTGAGGTTTTAAATGTTTCGAGGCAAAAGGATAATCTGGTGGAGTGAGGAAAGGAGTTCCAGAGACTAGGTGCCGCACGAGAAAAGTCCTGGAGGCGGGAATGAGAAGAGGTGACAAGAGTTGTAGAAAGAAGGTCATTAGCAGAACGAAGAGGGCGGGTGGGGGAGTATTTGGAGATAAGAGCAGAGATGTATGGGGGAGTATTATTGTTGAGGGCTTTGTAAGTTAGGGTAATGATTTTAATTTTTATTCTTGAGGCTTAGGGAAGCCAGTGGAGTGATTGACAGAAAGGTGATGCTGAGACTGAACGTTGTGTACAGAAGATGAGTCTAGCAGAAGCATTCATAATGGATTGAATTGGAGATAGTCTGGGGGTGGGTAGGCCAACAAGAAGCGAGTTGCAGTAGTCTAGTCAAGAGATGATGAGAGAGTGTATTAGGATTTTTAGTTGTGTCTTGTGTAAGATGGTGACAAATTCTGGAGATGTTTTTTAGATGGCGAAGACAAGATTTAGTTAGTGATTGTATGTAAGGGATGAAAGACAAAGCGGGGTCCAGTATAACTCCAAGACATCCGGTTTGGGAGGTGGGAGTGATGATGTTGTTGTTGTTGACAGTGAGAGAGAGGGTCTAGCAGTACCTTGATGGCTGGCACCTGAGAATAATAAGGTTACCTTCTAATACACATCTTGCCGTCTCCAGCTGCCTAGCACATGGAAGAGGTAATAAGCTTATCTGGGCAAACAATGATACAAAACAGATAACAGTTCAATAGATGTGTCTGCTCACTGTAGACTCAGCACATCAGAGATGTACTTAGATTATCTGCCAACAATGGGATAAAGCAAATTACAATACAATGGAGTGGCTGGAGCCAAGCCGACTGTCCTTTAATGGGCTAAGATCCAGGAACTCCCTTCCAGACAGCAGTTCTGGGGCTATGATCCTTAACGGATAATAGTCTTGAACTGCAGCCCATAGCCCAAGTCCAAGTTCCCATCCAAAGAAAAAATGTTGGGCCAAGTGGCCACTGCATAAGTCCCAGTAAATGTCCTCCTCTTGGAGACGGTAGGAGGTTTGCCCGGTCTGGGGGTGTTTGCTCATCCTTCAGGAAAGTGTCAACAGTCTCTAACCCCAATTTCTGTAGGTTTTTGGGCACATAGTCCATTTGTACAGTGCTTCCACGGGGTATCTGGGCTAGCAGCTACTTCTCAGCCACCCTCCCCACTTTTCCTGTACAACATCTGGGATCCCAACCCTCAGGGTTCCAGGTAGCAACACAGCCCCACCCCAGCTCCTTTTCCTTCAATAACCCACCCCAAGAGTTGCAGGCATAAATCTTGGGGGGGGGGACCCAATGTCTCAGGAACTACAATCTCATCCAGGGGCATACTGCTGCCCCCTTGGCCACAGGCAGATAGTGGCTCTGGGGTATTCCATCTAGGGAGCAGCTCAGGCGGGGGTACTTTTCTGCCGGCACAATCTATTCAGGGTCAGTTCTCAAGGCAGGGTTGGGGAAAAACAGAGCAGCACTTGGGATTAGGGTCTCAGAATGGAGGCCCTTTCCTGGAGGAGGACACCCGGGGTAGCAGACTTCACTGGGGTCGGTAGCTCCTTACGGTGAGTATCCTCCGGGGCTGATAAGGTTGGGATTACCTCTGCAGCTAGGGTACGCTGTGTCAGGTCCTCTGGTACCATGGGCTGCTTGCCCATATCATTTAACTCTGTCTTGACTGAAGCAATCCCCATTAGCCCTGCTGGTAACTCTGCAGGGTTTTTGGAGTGGAGCCTCAACTTGCTCCGTCCTCAGGGTCTTAGGTCCATTGCCCTCACCTGAACTCCCACCCTTATCTAGGTCTACCTGATCCATGCTGAGCAAGACCTTCTGGTCTCAGGGGTCGCCCAATTCACCTGATAGCCTCTAGCCCTGATCTGGTATCACACTCGCCATGACTGTCAGCCTTGCTGCCTGGACATCAGCGGTCTGTGGTTCAGGATAGGTAACAGTCCATGGGTAGTTGAGTAGACTCTCAGGGCTTGCCCCCTACTCTGCCAACTGCTCAGTCTCCAGCTCCTCGCCTTAGTTAGTAGCTGGAACTTTTCTGGTTGTTATCCATCTCCCAGTGGCTGGTCTTGCATCTGAAAGTGTCTGGACTGTTCTCCCGGCCTCCCTATTCTGGTGAGTTCCCAGAAGCCCCTCTGATCTCACCTGTTCTGTAGTGGTCAGATCTCAAGGTACCTTCTGGTCTCATTTCTCCACCTTATAGGGATATAGCCAACAGTCAATTTCCTCTGGCAGTGTATCCTCTGCTAGCTCAGCTGGGGAAGCATGGGGTTATTTCAAGTACTTGAGCCAGGTACCACCTGGGCCCACCTTCTCAAGCAGTTCCTCATACTCTTTTTCCAACTCCATTTCTTTATGGATCAACGGTTTGAGCAACTTTTCTTCTTTTGTCCCTGGGTCTATTTCCACATCCTTTTGGCATTGTGCCAATAGGATTTCCCAGCGATCTGCGGTTCCAATGCCACACTTTTGATCTCCCTGACGCACATCCAGGAGCCCCTCCACCAGTCCAAGCTTGTAGAAGGAGGACCCCTGTGATACATGAGTTGAAAGCATTAGCTCCACATACTCCTGTTCCAAGTCGAGCTCCAACCATACCAGGTCCTCAAACCGTTCTGCTAGTTTATCACCCGGCTGGAGTCCAAGGGAAGCCATCCACTGATTTAGAATAGCTGTCCACCTATCCTCGTCTGTGGCAAGCCATTGCCTTCGCCACTCCACCTCTGCTCTGCAGGCCTTCATGTGGTCTCTGATTCCATCTTTCCATTGCTGGCCTTTCTTGGACTTGGACCTGGATTTCAGGGTTTGGCAAAATCGCTGAATGTTTTCTGCTTCCCCGTCAAGACGCAAAAAGTACTGGACTTCTCTACTGCTTAGATCACCATATCCCATCTTTGCTGCTGGTTCTTGCACTGAGATCCCACCACTGCCATCAGTTGTGGCGAGCCAAGGGTAGGGGCTATACAAGCCCAGGGTCACCTGCAGTTAGATACAAGGGGGTGTATACAATATAACAATGAGGAGGTGGCTGACAATTACAGGAAATGACCCCACATGGGGTCTAGCAGTACCTTGATGGCTGGCACCTGAGAACAATAAGGCTACCTTCTAATACACATCCTACCATCTCCAGCTGCCTAGCACACGGAAGAGGTAATCAGCTTACCTGGGTAAACAATGGGACAAAACACATAGCAGTTCAATAGAGACACATCAGAGATGTACAGTGGATATAAAAAGTCTACACACTCCTGTTAAAATGTCAGGTTTCTGTGCTGTAAAAAAATGAGACAAAGGAAAATCATTTCAGAACTTTTTCCACCTTTAATGTGACCTATAAACTGTACAACTCAATGGAAAAACCCACTGAAATATTTTAGGTAGAGGGAAGAAAAAATATAAAAATAAAATAATATGGTTACATAAGTATGCACACCCTTAAACTAATACTTTGTTGAAGCACCTTTTGACTTTATTACAGCACTCAGTCTTTTGGGGTATGTGTTTATCAGCATGGTACATTTTGACTTGGCAAGATTTGCCCACTCTTCTTTGCAAAAACACTCCAAATCTGTCAGATTGTGAGGGCATCTCCTGTGCACAGCCCTCTTCAGATCACCCCAAAGATTTTCAATCGGATTCAGGTCTGGGCTCTGGCTGGGCCATTCCAAAACTTTAATCTTCTTCTGGTGAAGCCATTCCTTTGTTGATTTGGATGTATGCTTTGGGTCGTTGTCATGCTGAAAGATGAAGTTTCTCTTCATGTTCAGCTTTCTAGCAGAAGCCTGAAGGTTTTGTGCCAATATTGACTGGTATTTGGAACTGTTCATAATTCCCTCTATCTTAACTAAGGCCCCAGTTCCAGCTAAAGAAAAACGGCCGCAAAGCATGATGCTGCTACCACCATGCTTCACTGTGGGTATGGTGTTCTTTTGGTGATGTGCAGTGTTGTTTTTGCTCCAAACATATCTTTTGGAATTATGGCCAAATAGTTCAACCTGGGTTTCATCAGACCATAACACCTTTTCCCACATGCTTTTGGGAGACTTCAGATGTGTTTTGCAAAATGTAGCCTGGCTTGGATGTTTTTCTTCGTAAGAAAAGACTTTCATCTTGCCACTCTACCCCATAGCCCAGACATATGAAGAATACGGGAGATTGTTGTCACATGTACCACACAGCCAGTACTTGCCAGATATTCCTGCAGCTCCTTTAATGTTGCTGTAGGCCTCTTAATAGCCTCCCAGACCAGTTTTCTTCTCGTCTTTTCATCAATTTTGGAGGGAGCTCCAGTTCTTGGTAATGTCACTGTTGTGCCATATTTTCTCCACTATTGTCTTCACTGTGTTCCATCGTATATCTAATGCCTTGGAAATTCTTTTGTATCCTTCTCCTGACTGATACCTTTTAACAATGAGATCCCTCTGATGCTTTGGAAGCTCTTTGTAGACCATGGCTATTGCTGTGGGATGTGACTAAGAACATTTCAGGAAAGATCAACTCGAGCAGCTGAGCTTTATTTGTGGTTAATCAGAGGCACTTTAAATGATGGCAGGTGTATGCTGACTCCTATTTAACATGATTTGGAATGTGTATGCTTAAATCTGAACACAGCTACATCCCCAGTTATAAGAGGGTGTGCAGAATTATGCAACCACATTATTTTTATTTTTTTTCCCTCCACCTAAAAGATTTCAGTTTGTTTTTCAATTGAGTTGTACAGTTTATAGGTCACATTAAAGGTGGAAAAAGTTCTGAAATGATTTATCTTTGTCTCTTTTTTTTACAGCACAGAAACCTGACATTTTAACAGGGGTGTGTAGACTTTTTATATCCACTGTATTGAGATTATCTGCCAACAATGGGATAAGGCAGTAAACATTACAATGGAGTGGCTGGAGCCAAGCCGTCTGTCCTTTAATGGGCTAGGATCCAGGAACTGTAAAAAGGGGTCCTTGACAGTATCTTTGTGGCTATCAGTGGACAGAGGGTGAGGGTGGAGGGCACAGGTAGAGGTCAAGAGTCATTGTTGGATAATTGGATTGAAATTGACACCAACCCCTTCCCCTTCACAGGCTGAGAAACAGATAGTTATATCAACAGATGCAACCACAACTCTACACAAATGTACCCCTCTCTCACACACACAACTTCTATCATGAATTCCAGCAGAGTCATTAAAGTTTATCTTTTTCAAATGAAAAACTAGCTTTATGAGCTATCCCTGTTTAATTATGCTCTTTGTCAGTCTCAAAGTTTTCATGCATTTTTAATTCAGGGTCAAAGGGGGAGTGGCCTGATTCCGGGGTGGGGGGTTGAGATGGGGATGAAAAGGCTTCAGGGTCAGAACAGGGAGGTATGGACCCCAGTCCACAGTTGGGAGGACAAGAGGCTGTGGCAATCACAGGGACCATTATTACAGACCAGAGGAGATGGTGGTACTCCTCAATGCCATCCTGGCTGCATCCATATCAATATATTGTTATGAGGCAATAACAAACAAGTTCATAATATAAAGCAATGAACACATCCAGCAAAGGATAGTTTCAGACATTAGCAAATAAGTTAACAATCCAGGTTCAAGATAACAGCATGTCAGATAGATAAGAACACGCATCAATCAAACGATCATATTAACTTGTTAACCATATACCATTCTTCTTTCACTGCAACTGGCAGGAGGTCCACTACAGAGCCAGAGGTTGCCAACAGGTTTTGTGTCAGGAGGAGCAGCCCAGAAGAGGATTAGAGGGCTCAGGAAATGAGGAGGATGGCTCCCAATTTATTTGGTCAGTGCTAGTACTTTTCGACTTTCCGTCACACTAGTGGAATTTAACCCTATTGGCTACCTCCTCCCCCAGATAGATTTGCCACCTGGGTCCACCTATTGGACTGATGCCTGGGCCATGCCACCACTATCAGCTCCTCCTGCCCCCACCAGCATGTCCTGGGTACCACCACCACCATTAGCATCCAGTGCCCAGCACTTTCCCACTGGGCCACCAGAGTTCTCTGGTTCCCAGCATCACCTCCTCTACCACAGAGGCCTCCCCTGCACACCTGCAGCCTGCTCATTTCTTGCCTTCCGCTATGCCTCTGCCTCTACTGTTGCTGCTGACTCCAGGGGGGATGCCTCCCCCTTTCAAACCCCCACTAAATTAGGGGCTTGGAGCAGCGGCGCAGGGGTTGGTGACCTGTGGCACGGAGCAGGAGTAGATAAGGGCTGCACCTATGATTTGAACTTCTCAACAGCACTCCTCAGTGACAATCCATTTCGTCCAAGTGTTAACAAGATCTAGCCGGGCTACAGAGTACAGGATCATGGC
The DNA here is from genome assembly GCA_027410445.1 of Discoglossus pictus. Lineage (NCBI taxonomy): Eukaryota > Metazoa > Chordata > Amphibia > Anura > Alytidae > Discoglossus > Discoglossus pictus. The sequence goes on from CM050168.1 coordinate 123,359,666, forward strand.
CTGTGTGATGTTGATTTTTTGTAAGCAGATTGCTACCCCCACCACATGGACCATGATCCTCTTCTCTGTCGGTGGACACATAGCTTTATGTTTAACATTTCACCAATTGATGGTCAATGAGGAATACCATTGAGAAGAGTTGATACTAGCCCTATTTTTATTTTTCCCTAATATTTATATTTTTATTTTTAGGCACAATTCAGGTCCATGAAGGTATCCCCTTCATCTGCAAGCAATGCTACGAAATAATGTGTGTGAAATATATACACAGTGGCTATCATAATGATTTCTGCCACTATTAAATCATATATAATGTTCAATAACACATTTGTTATTAAGTTTAACTCATACCCATGCAGATTTGGCATGGGACTAGCAAAGTCCAAAACTGCCTGTTATTCCAATGCAGCATTAATGCATGTGTTAAATTGTCATAGAGAGATGGTGATAGTACTCTGGCCCCACTAACTGAGGTCAAAGCTAAGCATTCCTTGTGAGATGCCTCATCATTACTCGTGGTGATGGCAAGTGATTTCTCATGACAGATACAGAACATTTTGCAATGCTTGTGGATGAAGTTCAAGTAAGTTAGTTTATTGTTACAATTATAGTATTTACCACTGTACTTTACATACAGATTCTTTTAAATAGTTTTATTTCTCCTACTCTGCCTTCTTTTAGCTCATGAACTTTTTTCATTTTTGATTTCCTGAGCACACTGTATGTGTATTTGAATTGGATTACAAAATCCAGGATTTTCAGCATCTATGTAATATAGCAGAGGAAGACATGATGTATGTGCTTTGCACATTACTGGTTTCTTCCATTATATGGAATTTTAACTGATGATATTTTTCTTCATCTGATTCTGGTTACTGAGATGTAATGACCACATAGTAGATGCTATGCATCATTATTATTATGCAGTATTACCTTGACCCCTTTAGGTTTTGACATTTTTCAGATCAGTTTTTGCTCTTTCGGATCAGCCCACACCACATCCATGATATTAATGCACAGTCAGATATGTTTATGACTATGCTCTGTATATTCAATAAATGATGACATTGTTATACTGTTATCCATGTTTCCGTGTGTTTCTCATGGTTAGTGACTTGGGACATTATTATACAGAAGAATAACTTCACTATTATGTTTTAGGATATTGGTCCTCATCCTTTAAAGGCTTCAGTTCATGCATTGTATGATTCCAGAACATTCCAGTGACACAAGCATGGTTTATAAGTGATCACATGTCTTAATATATCCAATATGTGTTCACATACATATTTAATTGTTATCATCCTATTTTCTAAAGCATGGATGAACAACATCATTAATATGTCATTAATACTTTTTATTATTGCTAGGAAGGGAAGACCTCTTCCATTGCAACATCATGCACTTGAACAGGGAATGTTTGTCTTTTATGTCTCTTAACACCACTGCACCCTGCTGAAGAATCTGCTAGAGACTGTAATATAGGCAGTTTCTCTAGAAACCTATGAAGGTAAACGTGCTTCTGCCTTTGTTGCAAAATGTTTCTGAAGTGAGACATTGTTTTGTCCACAACACGGCTTGCTTGAGCTTTGTCAGGGTGATAATGTTCAACAAAATTTTGTAATTAAGCCCATTTAGCACACATTTCTTTTATGGGGGCAGTAGTGCTTCCTCCCTTTCCTTCTCTTCACCTGAAGAAGAAAGTTCATCAGCCACTCATTCTTGCTGCTCTCTCTGAAGTACCTGCAGCTCCTCAGTGCAGAGCTCTGCTCTGTGCCCCTCCACTAGCTCTTCGATATCTTCATTAGTCACCTCCAGGCCAATGGACTTGCCCAGGGTTACAACATCATCCACTATTCTGCTAGGTTCAGTCTCCAAGTTTACTGGAGCTACAGCTTCTGGACGCTTTTTCCTCCAGCCACAGTTCATGGTCTTGTGAGAGACCTCACGCCAGGTGTTATCTATCAGAGTGACACAGTGGCGGATATTGAAATGGTCCTTCCAGAACTCTTTGAGTGACAACTGAGTATCCAAGGTCATCTCAAAGCATCTCCGGAAGAAGGCCTTGGTATACAGCATCTTAAAATTGGAAAAGACCTGCTGGTCCAAGGGCTGGATGAGAGGAGTTTTGTTAGGAGGTATGTACTTCACAGTTATAAATTTAAAGTCCTCCAGCAAGCTGTCCTCCATGCATGCAGGGTGAGCAGGAGCATTGTCCATGATTAACAGAGCCATCAGAGGCAGTTCTTTTTCCTCCAAATATTTCTTCACAGTTGGGCCAAACAATCCATTCATCGAAGAACATTCTGGTTACCCAGGCTTTTTCATTTCCCCTGCCACACCTAGACCAATTATACACATAACAGGGGTGGAGATGAGCAGCTCTGCTAGAACCTGGAACTCTAAAATTCGGTTTCATGAAATACTGATTTTATTGATAATCAGATAGTAAATAAAGAAATAATAAATAAACTGTCGCTACAACTGGAAGTTGATTTCATTTTAAAAAGCATTATAAATTGGCTATATATTGAACTAGCAGTTTTTCTCTAAATGACTGACAGATTTAAACTAGATTTTACTGCTCCTGTATGCTGATGTGTAGCTCAGAGTAACTAATAAGTGTGGAGTAGGGGTCAAACTCACAGATAACATTGGAGTTCTTTATTTCGGTCACTACAGAGACACACAAGCAAACTGTAATCCTAATAAGTACATGAAAGTACATAATTAATATGCATGAGCCACTCATTTGCATACAAATTCAACAATAACAGGTCATTTCCAATGGCTTACACAATGTATAGCCAGTTTTCATGCTACTTAAGAATAACCTGAAAAACTTAATTTTGGAGTAAGAGTTCCTTTAAAGTGATATAGTGTTAAGAAACCTTGTGCAGAATTATCCCATGTTTCAGTTCTCAGCTGAATTTCCTAATAACTTAGCATCTTCATCACAGACTTCCTATCAATGATAATTTATAATTTAATTGGTTAAATAGAAGAACAAACACGTCTATATGAGTTTTACCCTAATGTTATGCTTAGAAATTACATTTTAAACAAATTTTGCAACATGTATATTATACAATTTAAAGCATCACTGTATATTTAAATTCAGGCATTCGCAGCTGCTTAGTTTGTTACCCCTTTAACAAACATGTGCCTTTTTCTTAAAAATAAAACAGACCTTTTTCTCTTAAAAAATAATATTCTCATGGTTTACACAATTCTATCAATGTTGTTATTGTTGCACACTTCAAACATGAGAGTTTTTTTCTCATTTACAGTAATCCTTTAAATATTCTCCATAAGAAAATATGGAATTTATCCTGCTTCTAATATCATCATGTTTACAGTATAAAACTTTTATTGGAAAAAAAATAAGACAGTGGAACTTTTTTTTTTAGCAAGTTACTCCGTAAAGCACTCAAGCCGCTTATTCACCTTTATTCCCATTAGATATGATTTATTACTGTCATTAGACAGCTACACAAGAAGAGGCAGTGGCTGATTCTTATCCTTACCAAATTATACACAAGCACTTATCTGCAGAGCTTCCAGAATAAAGACAAAATGACTCACAATGTTTAAAAGGCTGAAATACCCAAAATAGATTTATAAAAAGGAAACATGAAAAAAGTGCTGCTGGTGTAGAAAACAAAGTAAAGGAAGATTTTCTTTAAAGCATCAATAGAAAATATACTAGGGGTTGTAGGAAGGGCTGTGACCTTTGATATGTAACTTGTAGTTTGAAAGAATTTTTAAACTCTATGGGTCAACGGCTCACAAATATTTACACACTGTAGGATTATGTTGTATATAGATATTAAAGGACAGCTGTAGATAAAGCAAAACTGCACTTGTTTGTGAAGTATGTAACAAATTCACACCATTAGCAGCTGTGTAAGCCACTGGCATGAAATATTTTTAGAGAAAATAAGAATTTTAGAAAAGAGGAAGAGGTGAGGAGGATTTGTTGAATAATTGTACTGAACAGAATCTATCACCAACACCATTCTCCCCACAGGCTTAGAAGCAGAAAGCTTGCAACAATAAATGCAAGACAAGCTCTGTAGAAATGTAAACACACCTCTGACACAAGCCTTCACCAAAGTATCATGGTTGCCTCCTGGGCCCAACAATGGCATATTTACGACATTTCCCTGCCTAATTATGCATTTTTTTTTCATTGTAAAGTGATTATTTAAATTTAGAAATACTATTAAGAATATATTAAATTAATGAATGCTTTTAGGAAGAAGACATAATATTGCTCAGAATCAATCAGGTCAGGCATTCTGCCCACTTCTGTTAAGATGGTTTAAGTATAAAATAGGAGTTTGAACGGGCATTAGCTACCATTTGCAAGAACAATTTCCTATTAGTATATGGTCTTGTCTGCCCAGGTGTTCATTGATAAGCCGGTAATGTCTTTAACCTGTAACATGAAATCATGATCAATAGGTAGTTTGAACTGATTAATAAAATATTTGAATATGTTATACTGAATGTTGACCTGTTTCCTTTTTTTGGTAAAGGATCCCTATAGTCGCCTCGCAAGAGGAGCTAATTATTGTAAATATGCACTGATTAATACAATGAATATTTTATAATTTATGATAGCAATATTCATGATTAAATTCACCTCTGCCCTCCTTTCCTGCCCTGTTGTGGGCATTGGTGCTTGGCATCAACTGCACTGGCAGCAGCTCCACCACTGATAAGCAGCCAATCATTCATTGGTGCCCTGCATAGCAAACGCTCATTGGAAAAAGCACTTGAACACAGCAAGTCAATAGAGAACATTGTTTTGGAACAACGTTGTGCCTGAAAACTGCTTCCTAGAAAACTGTGTCTCCATGATTGACCTAATCAGCAGCTTAGTCTTTTCTTTGTAGGCAAGTTTAATATTAAATGTTTTTGTTTATATAATTGAATGGACATTTTATTATGCCTAATTATTAAAAAATAGAGCTAATTAGGGCATTACGTGAGGAAACTGTGGATGTATCTAACCCATGTTTTCTATAGCAACACACGTACAAGTTTATGGCTCACTTCTCTTTATATCATTCACAACACACGTTCTGTTACTACCAATAGGCTGTTTAATATTTGATTTTCTCTCTGATATTTTTACTTATGTAGAATGTACCTCATTGTCTGTTTAGCTTTGGAATCAGTGCAGTCTCATGGTTATGAGCATCTTCTACACACGCAGGATAACACTGTGTATATTAAGATTTCTGCTGCACAGAGATTTATGAGTAAGAACAAGAATAAACAACTGATATTACTAGTACTTGGAAATTGCCCATCAAAAATTATGGGAGTAAAATTGTAAGCCTGGCAATGCTGTTTGCCACACAATGCAAGGCCATGGGCCCCTTTGGCGATCATCACAAGCCCCGCAATGAGCGCCTTCGGTATCGCGCTTGGGTGTTACAGACTTTTTTACATCATACGGGCTAGTTTTACGTCCTTCGGCCTAGTTTTCGTCGTGTTGTGTTTTGTCGGCAGCAAATATGTCTCAAATTAACTTGCAACCTCACTCACAGGCTTTCTGGCTCTCCCCCTGTGCTGTGTGTGAGTGTGCAAGTCGTACGGGCGATGAGTGCCTGGGAATTAAATTAAATGGTGCAAATCCTCAAACAATCCATGTTAATTCCAGGTTGTTAGTCAACAAAACACAAAAAATGCCAAGGGGAGTGAATACTTTTGCAAGGCACTGTATGTGATTACTTGTTGGTGATGCCATACAAGAGAAAGAGACACTGTTCAATTATTCTGCACTTGTGGTTTCAAAAAAAGGGTGAATTAAAATATACATTTTATTAAGTTTTTGGGGTGATGAAACAGGGACATTACTTATTAAAAAAAAAGTGAAAAATTTAAAAGAAAAAAACAATTGTTAAAAAAAAAATTTGCTCAAGGGAAAGAAGAAAGAAAATACCTTCTATAGATGTTCTAAAGTTAGTAACGATCAGATTGAGTAAAGATACCGACAAATATTTTTCCAATATCTTCCTATTGTAAAACTAAACAGAACTTGATAGAGAGATTCTAAGAAATGATCAATAGTAGAATCAGCATAAACATCTTATTTGAACTCTATTTACATAAACATACCAGGATATAATATTCTAGGAAGAGAAGAGCATGTTTAAATGGATAGACATCCCCTAAAAGGACCTCTGGCTTTTCTGACGTGTTTTGATAATCTATAAAAAAAAAAATTTGAAAGAGTGATTTGAAATGCAATTTTTTTGGTCTTTTTTTCTGAAGTTTTGCGCTAAATTAAGGGGGGGAAATACCCATAATGCAATGTGGGTAGTTTTTTATTATGTGTTTATGATCAATAGTGTAACTTTTTTCTTTAATGTCTATCATCATAAGTTTCACTGGTCTAAATTGAGAACAGAACACCATCATATATGATTATAGTCACATTTTTCAATAAAAACTAGCAATTAAAAAAATAGAAGGCAACATCTTTTTTAAATTTCAGAGGGTGACAGCCATTTCTAGAATTGTGTTAAACAATACTGACAATAAAACCATGTGTAGTGAAATTAAATTAACTTATACATATTATGAAAGGCATACCTAGATTCCCCAGTAGTGATGTCGCGAACATAAAATTTTCGGTTCGCGAACCGCCGCGAATGTTCGCGAACCGGCAAACCGCCATAGACTTCAATGGGCAGGTGGATTTTAAAACCCACAGGGACTCTTTCTGGCCACAATAGTGATGGAAAAGTTGTTTTAAGGGGACTAACACCTGTACTGTGGCACGCCGGAGGGGGATCCATGGCAAAACTCCCACGGAAAATTACATAGTTGATGCAGATTCTGGTTTTAATCCATAAAGGGCATAAATAACCTAACATCCCCCTTCATCATCATCCTCCCCTGTATCTCTTTACCCCCTCCCTCATCATCCTCCCCTGTGTCTCATCCCCCCTCCCTCATCATCCTCCCACCTACCTCATCATCCTCCCCTGTATCTCTTTACCCCCTCCCTCATCATCCTCCCCTGTGTCTCTTTTCCCCCTCCCTCATCATCTTCCCGTGTCTCTTCCCCCCCTCCCTCATCATCCTCCCCTGTATCTCTTTACCCCCTCCCTCATCATCCTCCCCTGTGTCTCTTCCCCCCTCCATCATCATCCTCCCCTGTGTCTCTTTCCCCCCTCCCTCATCATCCTCCCCTGTGTCTCTTTTCCCCCTCCCTCATCATCTTCCCGTGTCTCTTCCCCCCCTCCCTCATCATCCTCCCCTGTGTCTCTTCTCCCCCTTCCTCATCACCCTCCCCTGTATCTCTTTACCCACCTCACTCATCATCCTCCCCTGTGTCTCTTCTCCCCTCCATCATCATCCTCCCCTGTGTCTCTTTTCCCCCTCCCTCATCATCTTCCCCTGTGTCTCTTCCCCCCCTCCCTCATCATCCTCCCCTGTGTCTCTTTCCCCCCTTCCTCATCCCCCCCCCCTCCCTTGATGATAAGGGGGGAAGAGACACAGGGATAAGTGTGAGGGGTGTTAGGGTAAGGGGTGTTAGGGATAAGGGTGAGGGGGTTAGGTGTTAGGGTGAGGGGTGTTAGGGTGAGGGGTGTTAGGGATAAGTGTAAGGGGTGTTAGGGTTAGGCATGTTAGGAATAAGTGTGAGGGGTGTTAGGTCTTAGGGATAAGTGTGAGAATGTTAGGGTTAGGTTGATGGGTGTTATGGATAAGTGTGAGGGGTGTTAGGGTAAGGGGTGTTAGGGATAAGTGTGATGGGTGTTAGGGTAAGGGGTGTTAGGGTTAGATGTTAGGGTAAGGGCTGTTAGGGATAAGTGTAAGGGGGTATTAGGGTTAGGTGTTAGGGGTGTTAGGGATAAGTGTGGGGGTGTTAGGGTGAGGGATGTTAGGGTTAGGTGTTAGGGATAAGTGTGAGGGGTGTTAGGGTTAGGCTAAGGGGTGTTAAGGATAAGTGTGAGGGGTGTTAATGTTAGGGTAAGGGGTGTTAGGGATAAGTGTGAGGGGTTTTAGGGTTAGGGTGAGGGGTGTTAGGGATAATTGTGGGGGGTGTTAGGGTGTGGGATGTTAGGGTTAGGTGTTAGGGATAAGTGTGAGGGGTGTTAGGGTTAGATGTTAGGGTGAAAGGTGTTAGGGATAAGTGTGGGGGGTGTTAGGGTTAGGTGTTAGGGATAAGTGTGAGGGGTGTTAGGGGTATTAGGGTGAGGGGTGTTAGGGATAAGTGTTATGGGTGTTAGAGTAAGGGATGTTAGGGTAAGGGGTGTTAGGGATAAGTGTGAGGGGGTATTAGGGTTAGGTATTTTGGTGAGGGGTGTTAAGGATAAGTGTAAGGGGTGTTAGGGTGAGGCATGTTAGGAATAAGTGTGAGGGGTGTTAGGTCTTAGGGATAAGTGTGAGGGGTGTTAGGGTTATGTGTTAGGTTGATGGGTGTTATGAATAAGTGTGAGGGGTGTTAGGATTGGGTGCGAAGGTGAGGGGAGGATGATGATAAGGGGGGGGGGGAAAGAGACACAGGGGTGTCCTTGCAGCAGAGATCAAAAGAGTCCTTCAGGACTGTATTGCACACTGTGTACAGTAGCCTAGCTATGGTTTTCCCTTTTGATGCAGTATCACCTACACTCAGCCTCCTCTCAGTAAGACTGCAAGTTAGTTATGATTCCAAAATGGCTGCTGTCCATGAGGTTAAAGGGTCTGGAAGGCAGGGTATGATGCTGATTGGCTGGAATGTGTCTGCTGACTGTGAGTTGCAGGGTCAAAGTTTGCTCAATGATAAAGTATAGGGTGCGGATCTAACATCGCATATGTTCGCAGTTCGCCGCGAACATGCTATGTTCGACGGGAACAGTCCGCCGGCGAACTATTCGCAACATCTCTATTCCCCAGTGGTACTGGGTGCTAGGATACCCATCTTGTGTACTTCCATGAAAGAAACCAGATTCTACAGACCAGTCTACTACAACAAAAACAAATAGCAAACAAATATGCTTTTATTGAACAGTTTGGGGTAGTAAGGGCATTGAACCCATGTCTATCAAGGGTTTTGCTTGAAAGATACATCCTTGCTAATATGACTATTTTATTTATTTTGTTTATTTTTCAGGGGGTTGTTATGAATAGTTTTTTGGTCAAACTCAAAAGATTTTGGCTTTCCTGTAGCAAGCATCCTTATCTGAAATAAGTGTAATTGCCCTCCACAAATGAGGTTATTTATGTACCTATCTGATTTTGTGGTGGGGAGGTTAGATCATAGGCCACCCCAAGAAAAACAGACAATTAACAAGTCTAGATATATCTGGCACGGGTGGCCTCATGATATCGTATATCCAGTGTAAACTGTAAGCTACAGTAAGAGGAGTTTGAGCTTCCAGCTGCACAAGGGCACCCAAGAATCTAAATTGCAAGAGAGTGCAATTTAGAAAAGTAACATTCAATATTAAACTTACTTTCAGACAACTTCTAAACCTTCAGATCAGGTACTTCTCTACACACTTTATGAGATCAAGGGGTAGGAGCAACTCTGACTGCAAGGTAGCCAAACACAAGCTTATGTTTAGACAGCCCGCTATCTCTTCATCATGTACTCACAGAACTTTTGCATGACAAGGTTACCATATGATCTAAGATTACTTTGCTTCTACATGAAGGGTGGAAGTAGCAAGTTAACCCCGGATTAATCACTACTCCTTTTGCCAAGGAATGTGTGTAACATTTGACAAAGACCTTCTACCACCTTTCAATTATGACAATCATAGTGGAATCTCCAATTCATTAACCTTTTATAGAGCAAAACCAAGTGGTTATTCTCTAGAACATTAGGATTGGCTTAATATGTTCTCCTTTGTGATTCTTCTGATCAGGAGAATGTGTTACAGGCTCTTAATGGGTTGCAGGTTCACAGGGCATTGTAAAAAGAGGGAGGTTAAGATAATATGGACATATTTTAGATTGGTTGCCATCCGATTAAAGTATAATAAATAATCATTGGCAGCATTTGCAATTGAGTATTAGTAGTAATGGGGGTCTGATAAGCAAATGATACAGCAGTTATATTTATACGTTATCAAAAGTTTACAGTTGGGAATGTTTGCTCATGTGAGCGTAGAAGAGCACATGGAGTTAAAAATTAGTGCAAGAGCAAAAATGTGATGGCATGGTGATATGATTGTTGCCAATGGAGCTTTTTATATTGTCACACCAATGTCGCAATTTAGCTTCAGAGCAGATAATGATTGGATGAGAAAAGTTACTTGATAGACTGTTTGTTTTTGCAAGTTACCGCTACTCTATAAATGTATTGTCTACCATATGATCTTTTAAATGCATTATAGAAAATAAAACAATATTCTTTCAGTTTTTCTAAAATTATGATCTTTTTAACCTCTATTGATACAGCCAACCTCATGCCAACTAGTTTATGTGTACACACACATACATTTCGCTGTTGATACATATGATGTTGTCCCTCCATTACTTCTGTCCAACTTCAAAGTAGATATTGCTTGAGAAAGAAAAGATCTGCCTTACCACATATCAGTCCACCCCAGCCCCCCCGCTATTGAGTTGTACCCCTTGTGCTTGTTGGGGTCAGTAGAGGCAATGACTAAATATACGAACAAAATCCATTCGCCGGAGTCAGTTCTTGGTAGTACTTGAGATGGTTCAATGTATCTATTACAAATACTTGCCAAGTGTCCTAACAGGAGCTATATGTTTTAAATAGTAATCGATCATTAATAAAATGTATATTAAATTTAAAAAGCTATATTCAATATTAAAACGTATCAAAACTTGGCTCAGCTTGTATCCACCCACTAAAAGCTCAAATGAGGGGCAGCTTTATCTAGTAAGCAGTGCTAAATTTTCAGATGTAACAAACAAAGTGTCCTTCATTAGATGAAGAGTTGCTTGCTTAAGTTATTTCACTTGACAATAGGGCAGCATTTTAAAGTTTGACATATTTTCTAATTATGTTGTTCTTAAAGTCCTTAAGGTCATTGAGGGGGTTAAGTCCCTAATAAGGGTGGATAAAATCGCCTGAACTGGAGGCTAAAAATCCATTGAATTTAATATTCAATATTGCTGTTACAATATATTAATGAGTAATTTTAATAATGATCAATGCATAAATAAAATTAGCTCCTCTCGTTAGGGTATTGCCATGGTCTTTTAACAAATTATCAATCCATTTATCAAAGTTTATACATACACAATAAAGCACAATACACACAATGATTTACGACCCATTGAGAAAACTATTGTTTATTTAGAAAAAAAGCTTACACTGGTAGAATTCAGCAGATAAAAATTTATTTTAAAAAAAGTCTTTGTGAAACTTTTCTAAATTTCGGCGATACAAAGCTCCTATATATTTGAAGAATTGAACCCTAATTTGATTCAATGGGGAAAAAAAACTCCCTTGGTTTTTAATCCTATGTATTTAAAAACATTATGACAAATAAAATGTGTGACTTGGGGATATTTCAGATATAAGGACTCGGGATACTACTCTTTTTTTTTTTTTAAACAGATTTCATGCCCTGCTCATTATATACAAACATATTCTATCCTTTAGAATGAAAACAGTGCGCTCACAGGTCTTACTTACAAGCAAAGTAATAAATAAAAACAGTTTAAATGAGGTAAATTCAAAAAAAAATGTTGAATAACTGTTTATTTGTGGTTGGAACATTAAAAAGTATGCATTTCAAATTCCAAAGAATTACTAAATCCCAGGCAGTTTTTAGACAACCTTAACACACAAACAGAACCTCATTTGCACTGGCAGTTGTCTCTACAGCACATTGTGCTTAAGATCATGGAATTAGGTAAATACTTTCAGCCGGACTGAAATTAAATGGGTAAGAAAAATCAGCAACAAATTTAAAATACAGTAATGCACAACTTAAACATTTACTGGAGGGTGAAAAAAATGCAAATAAATGAATAATTTATATTGGGATGCAAATGGGCCCCTCTTCATTGTCAAATATCTGTGCAATCAATAGGGTGGTATGTACGATTCTGGTCGCAGATGGTCTCGTTTCAATTTCAGCACTACCTGCAAACAACACAAATTTGGTTAATTCAGAGAAATTATTTTTCTTTAATAGGTAAAGGATGATTACGCAGCTGTGTCTCATAGAAACAAATAGAAAACACCCCATGTAGCCTGCCCATTCTATCTACATTTAGTTTAAAGGAATATGGAATTATCCCTGTTTTAATAGTATAAAAAACTACCTAAGTTTGCACATATAAACATAATTTTATTAACAAGTGCTCTTAAAAGCACAGTTTTCACTTACTCAAATCTTCCAAATGTCCCTGCAAAGATCAGCCCCCTGCAGTTAATGCACACAATGTTTCTATTGGTACTAGATGAACTAGCCACTTACAGATTGTCTCTTGGCAGCATGTCAGAATTTGACACATTTTACACATGATTTTCAAGTCTCAGTTTGATTATGAACAGAAGTTTTGGTAATCTCCACGTCCTTTTATTTTACTACTAATGCAACAGAGAATTAGCAGTTGCTTCTAACAAATAAAACACAGTGACAATAGAAAGATACCTCAGTTGATTGTTTAGGTTGGCTTAAATGTTCCTGTCAAACTATAATTTATCCAAATTATGTGAAACTTCATATTATAAGGTGATGATAAATAAGAAAATGTGCTCACTATGGATATCTTACAGCACCAGTTAATCAATTCCCTTAATTCATATTGTGTAACTGCTCGGCTACACAGACGTCTTAAGGAGCAGACTGAAATGTAATGTTTATTAAACTGGGAATTTAGACATTACAATGTAACACAATACGAGATGTTATGCAAAAGTGGAGTATTAAGAATCAGTAATAAAATGTCAAATTTGTTTTGATGTAAGGCATTTTATTCTAAATGAAACAACTGGAACAACCTAGGGAAAATCAAATATAAAGTTATTGAAAGAAGAAATTATGTTTTGACCTTGCTGGCAAATGGTTTCCTATTTCGCAAACTACTAGACTGCGTACAGATTACAGCCATGCTCCACACACTACACAGTGCTAAGGGACCGGTTTCACTAGAATGCATTTATTTCATATACATGGTCTCCCAAATGCCAGGCATTTGACTTTTTTTTTTTATTAGAAAAAATGTTTAGTAACAACAGTAAAAATAATAAGAGGACATAAGAGAATGTAATATGAATGAATGAGGGAGCGCTTAGTTGCGCAAAAGACGGTGAAACAATACATAAGGAGTAAAAGTTATGGATCTATCTGGTTTCATGTGCGCCGCTGTTCAAGCGAGCTGCCGCAGTATAGCAAAATAACTATTCCCTCCTCCAACGTGGCGCAACTCAAAGGGGCGAGCGTGTTCACGCTGCATATAGCAAACAGCGGCGCACATAAAACAGGATAGGACCAAAGTTATGCTATGCTGAACAGAACTGAAAATAAATAACGCACTCCGGAAGAACAGGTTGGTACCACATAGGGAGCATCGGAGGACATCTCACTATTCACTAATGCTCTGTAGCACAACCTTTTGATTAGTCTACTAGAGACCAAGAAGCTGGATCTAGCCCAGTGTTGAAAGAAAATAACCCATATGTAGATAGCATCCACTAAGGTTCAACTTTATTCAAATATGTGAGGGAAGAAAGGCTTGAACTAATCTCTAAAACATAACTCATTACATTGTCTGAATTTTTTGTTGTAAAAAATTCAAAGTGCTAAATAAAAAAAATGTTAAGAAGTTCCTCTTTATGGCGATCTCAGAAAGGATTATGATACTATAAGAATCGGTTTACCCATATAGTGCTGCCTCTGCGGCTATCACAATTATTATCATTAAACAAGTTATTAATAATGGGTTTTTATCACAGTGCCTCAAGGGGGTCAATCATGGTTTACTAAGGCAATAAAGCCACGGGAGTGCCACCACTAATCACCCCTCATTATTTATCTACACACTGTCTTAAATAACATGTCATATAAGCAAGATAACAATTTGTCAGTAAGTTTAACCATGTGAATGCGTTCAAAACAAAAACACCATCAATAACTATTATTCAAAGTGTCCCAGTCTCCACGTGTCCCTTGGAAATATCTATGATAGCAACGGTAATGGAAACCAATGTCTCTCTTAATCCTATATACCAGGGAGACTAGAGGACTTTTCCATTAGTTTCATGGGCCAACTGCCTATAAATAAGAGATTCAGAGATCCATAGATTCAGCTGGCCTCTTATTAGTGCAGTCCACTCTGGGCCTAACTGTGGATATGCCCTCTAATCACTTTAGACAGTACTGGCTTGTTGGGGTAGAATTGCTGCTGAAACAGTCTGTGATTGGCTACTACATCTAGTACTATAGACACACAGCCGTGGGAGTAAAGGGTAGAGCTTTGCAGGGACTGTTTGGGAGATTTCAGTCCGTAAAAAGTTTTTAAGCACCTGTTAATAAAAATGTTATTTTAATAACAGGGAACCCTCCTGTCACTTTAAGTGATTTGTAACTACTTGATAATATTCCAACAGCAGCTAATGAAGCAACACAGCAGAAAGCACAGTAGGTAAGGCTGGCGTCTGTGATGAATGTCCTGGGTTCAAATATCTATAAAGAGACGCTTTTTTCTTTACTTTTGAAAAAAATCAGAAATATGGACTTTAAGTTATATAATAAAACATATGTGATATAAGGTATCTGTTTATTTTAAAATAATTATTTGAATAATTTTGTAAATTAGAGTGTGTTGGTCTAGTGTGTTTCATAAAGTGCTTTCATTGGTAATCCAATGCCCTCCACATTTTCTTTTTATTGACTAATGTATTTATTCACACATATGATTGAACCATATAAATAACTACATTGGTTAAACAAAAAAAAATGGAAGGCAGGGGAATTGAACCTTTAACTTACCAATGAAAAAAATATTTAAAAAACAGAACACTTACCACTACACCACCACACTCTGCTGATAAAAAAAACTGTGTAAATCTATAATGTGTTACAGTTACAGACCACAGCCTCATTATTTATGCATGTTATTGTGGGACTGCTTCAGGGGCCAAACTAAAATGACAACATTTAAATAAATTCTTGATCAATTTTAAAAAAGTAAAACAATTTTCCACATGATTTTCCATCCTCGCCTCCTCTAACGGATTCTGTAGAGTACATATGGCAACTTTTGTGGTCCTATAGGACAGATATGTAGAAAATATAGCAATGATGCAAAGGTCTGGAACAAATAAGATGGAAGTCCTGACTGAAACCCAGGTCAGTCTATTGACTACCCCTAAATTATAGCAGAGAATTGGAGCATTACAGGGGCCCTTCCTAAGGATCTGTGCAGCATGCATTATCCCGAGGCCTTGTTGTTGTCATTTACCTCCATTCTTTAGATTACAATAGCAGCTAGCTTTGTTTGCAGTTTCTAATTACATTCCCCCAGCTGGGAGATGGATTGGAAGGAGATATTTACAACATTAACATTATCTTTATAAAACAAGTTGAACTCCTCTACAAATACACTGAGAGCACTTGTGAGATATAGGACGCTCAAATATGTAAATATATAATATTTGTACATTCAGTAAATGTGCTTGCTTGTAATAAGTGATGCACAATGAGAGATAATTTCTGCTTATTCCTTGGAAACTTCAAGGACATCTAGTACAATGAGGAAGAATAAAAGTGAAAGCTTTATAGCTTTCCAACTCCAGCTTACGCGTTTTCATGAGATCTTAAATGACCACCATATTATGTATTATTCACAAATAAAATTTCTACTTAATCATTTATAATGGCAACATTCAATAATAATTTAATATTCAAAGATTAGAGTATCTGCCTCCAGTTGAGTGTTTGTCTCCACCCTGGTAAGGCTGTTAAGTGGAGGGCGGGGTTTGAATAAGAGGCAGGTCTAAAGGTTTTAAAAACAATCACATTTGATAAGGAGAAAACAATCACTAATAGGCTGCCCCACAACAAAAGCTCACTAATAAAGAAAACATTTTTAAAACATTAAGTCTCCAGCCAATGGAGATGATGGTGTTGATGGTAAATATTATGTCTGAAAACTTAGCAGTTGATTTTGCACTTTGCTTTTTATCAGTAAATTTGTCAGATTAAAAATCTAATGCAAGTCGTGAGGACATTACAGTGGTCCTTTAACAGAGTGGGTTCAGTTAGAGACTTGATATAAAGAACACTGTGCTGTATTAAAGAGACCTGCTAAGAGCATACTAACGTTTCTTTTTACCTAAAAATTACTCAAATCTCGATAATCTTAAACATCTTTTTTACAAACAATTCCCAGTTAAAGGGACACTGTAACAGAAGCTCGTTTCAATGTAAATTTAGTGAAAGTAAAACATTTTGTTTGCTTGCACCGCAAACAATGATTTAAATATATTTACCAGCTTCTTTACTGCTTATATGCACAGGTTATGGCTTTAAGTTTTATAATCTCTAATTTACACCTAGATTCAAAAGACCTGCTAGACTGTCCTTTTAAGAGAGAGAATTGAAAAACTGCTTGTCTATTTAAAAAGAACAACTAATTGACTGCTCCCTCTACATTTTTGAGTGCTTAATACACAGATTGCAAGTTGCTCATTTCTTTC